>JASMMZ010000021.1:90659-329620 GCA_038502455.1 Anisogramma anomala | reverse complement strand
GAGGAGGAGGGCTGGAGGGGGTCGTCGAAGTCGTTGAGGTCGGCTGGGAGGGCTGATGTTAGTACGGGCGGGAAGGACCGGGGAGGGAAAGTGGGGGGCGCGCACCGTCGTCCGGATCTATCATGTCCTCGTCGTCGTCGTCAAGCGGCGGATTCTGGTACTCGTCCCTCTGGACGGGAGCGGCCATCCTGTAGGTGATGAGCGGCGTTGGGGCCTCCCGCGTTCAGAAAGGAAACTGTGTTTCGCTGGAGACGCCCACAGGTATCACGACTTTCCAGTCCAAAAGTAGTACGGGAGATCGGGTGTTGTGGTGGGAAGTCAGTCTGGCACAGGCGTTGGTGGCCACAATGACAGCCTGGAGCTTCTGGGAACAGTCGGAGCAAGGAGCTGCTGTCAAGGTTACGCGCACCTGTCTTGGGATTGGCCAATCATTTCACACGGCTGGACCCACTTCACATGTCACCACCAAGAGTTTCGAGTAAGGGAGAGAGAAAGGGCAGGGAAAAAAGGCTTGCTTGCTAGTGTACAGTCTGGAGCCTACTGTCCAAGCAACTTGTGGAGAGCATCCTTCCTGACACATGCATGGATAGCCCCCACAATGGTTAGCGCTGCTACCAGATTTGTATACGATTGCTTAACAATCGCCGAATTTTTTTACAACGGCTTCTGCCATGGCTTCAAAGGAGCCAACTCGACTACACGCATTGCTAATGCGCCTACAAAGGGACCCGCCCAACTTTTACAAATACTCCAAAGGCTTACGTAGAAACGCCAGGCAATTAGACCGCTCCCGGCAAAAAAGGATGCTACTACATACTATACCTAATATTTTAGTGTATAAGTCTTGAATAAGGCCTTATATACGTTAAAATACGTCTTAAAGGTACGTAAAACCATATAATAAACTTATAACTTAACCATTAATTTGTATTTCTCGTTTTAATAGACTATGTCGATAGAACTTCAGACATTGTAACGTTATCAATTTGAATTAGTTGAAGTAAAAGTAGTTTTATATTGGTTAAGTGGTAAATGTATTGTTCTAGATTTGACAAACTGTTAACCGGTCTATATACTAATTCGTATAATTAATTTCTTAGCTTGTGTTTTGGTGTAAAGTATGAGTATATTGTAATTGAATTTATAGTAAGCCTACAAAACAATAATCTTAACTTATAGTTAGTAAAGTTAACTTAATCATAAGTAAAGTTGACTTATTTTATAGCAATGATCACTGTTTCAATATTAGCGGGTTTTTTGGTTTTGTACGTATATGTTAATATGGTTGACTAATCACTTCTAGTTATCATTGGATTATGTTTTCGTTAACTGAGTAAATCCTTGCTAATTTCATATCCAAATTGACTCTAATTGCCTTTTTTCTCCATGGTTTCAAGTTCTAGCTTTATCTACTCCTATAAATAAGTGTTTCGTTATAAATTGATATAAAACCTAAATTTAAACATGCTAGTTAATTCAGTCGCTGATTGTATTTTCCAGACAGTTTTTTATTTTGCTAGAATACTTTTTTGCACTAGCATGTGACTTAAATTTACTAAGTAGTTTATTAATGTTACTTTTGATACGTATAATTATTCTATTTGATGGAATAGTACTACTGGCAGTGTTATAGATCAACTTTACTTACAGTAAAGTTGACTATACTAACTGCAAGTTGAGTGCATTGTTTCGTATGAGCTTACTATATTGGGTATAAGTCGAGTACAGTATGCCATACTTCACACTAGGGTAGGGGCCAAGCAATTTACCATATAAATTACAGTGTAGACCGGCTAGCGGTCTACCAAACCTACAACAATACATCTATTACTTGACTATGCAATACTACTGTTACTTTAAGCAATCGAATCGACAACGTTGCAATGTTTAAAGCCCTACCAACACTAATCAGTGCTTATTAGGTTAAGCACAAATAAGCTAAGTATAAGAAAAAGCTACTTGCCGGTTACGCTCTACGTTAACAATAGCGGCTAAGGTAAAGGAATTTTTTTTACGAAGGGTTTCTATTATTACGTCTGTTTTTACGGCAGTAAGTAGAAAAGACCTTTAGGCTACGTTAGTTTTTACGGCAGTTAAGAGGTAGCGATGGTATCGTTATTAAAAACACTAAGAAATCTTTACCAATAATCCTTTTAAAGACGTTGAGATTAATTGTTATAAGTCTAAAAGTTCGGTAAGTTGGCAAACGGTTAAGTTTATACTACTATGAGTGCTATTATTACAAGAAAAACGACTAAATCCCACGGCCAAAATAACAAACAACCCTTAACCTTTACCAATACCGATTTTCAACCTTACCCTTTATACCAACCTTTTGCTCCTATTTTATTCTTTTCACTTCTCCTACCTTAATTTAATCGTTAAGTTTGCTACTTTAAGTGCAAACACCCGAAATCGCTAAGTCGCATCAAGAAAGCTATGCTGCGCGATCTAACGCCAAGTCGCCAAATTCCTACACAACGTCACGCTACAATACCAAGTCTCACACGCCTAAGATTACCAAGTCCCTCGCCCTACACGTCTTACATAAGTTAAAACGTTAAGATGGCTAAAGTTAGTAATTACTTCGAAGCCATTACCAATTGTGCTAGCAAGAAAATAATTAAGGCTCTTAGACACATTTTTCCTAAACACTATAACCACGATCTTTGGGAATACAACGTTGATAAAAATATAATCAAAAACAACTAAATAACTTCATTAGCTGTTTTATATTAAAATGTAATGGTAGTAAAGGTCCTAATCACGCTTTCCGCAAATATTGTGAGTTTTTCAACAATTGTACAATTAATATGTAAAAGGCAACCTAAAAGACCGTTAAATTCAAATCAAAGGCTAAATTCGAACACCTAAGGATTTACACGCCAAATGAAAGCTTGACCAGGCTAGCGAAACCCCTTTTTAAGTTAACCTAGTTTAAAGCATGCTCTAAAGATCTACGGTCTAAAAGAAAAAGTGTAAAAAAATCTTAGCGCCTCGATACGCGATTTAAGAGACCTTTCCTTTATCTTTAACTAAGTTAAGCTTTTTTATGCGCTGGCGATAAGGAACCTATTAACTTATTCGACAGCTTAACACCTTTACGTGACAATGAGAAGTACGCTTTTAGTGGTGGCAGGGCACGTAAAGCAACTGCTACCCACACAACTAAAGTAATTCATGTTAACGTTTTACGCCAGTTAATTAAGCAAAATCGTCAAGACTTTCAAAACCTTCAAGTCTCTCTTACCCCCTAACAGCTTAATCAAAATCGTGAAGTCCCCTAAAAGCCTTTTTACAATAGGTATACCTATACACGAAAGCTTATTATAGGTTTCACCATAGAACTTTACCCCTTGAATTAAGCAACTAATAATTACCTTGAATATCCTACCTGAAAGGCTTTGAAGTTTAAATTATTAGGAAACAATAATAAAGACTGGGATAACTATTGTGACTTGCCCTTAAAACCTATTAAGCTGGTTAATATTGATTAAAAACTTCTTACGGATTTCGTAAAAATTTGGAACGGTATAAAAAAGTATAATGGAAATCCTTACAACCTCCTCTATATAAAGATAATACTCTTTTTAAAACTTTTCAAGTAAATAGAGGTTTCTTTTTTTGGTTTTTATTTACTATTTCCCAGAATTTTTATAGGGTACATTAGGGACTACTACTTAAACTTTCTAACCCAATCAATTACGTTTTGTAAGATTTATAATAGAATGAAAGACCACTTTGAATACGACTTCCACCTTATATAATTTCAAATGAATTAGGCCACCACAAGGTGGGAGACGATAATAGTTAAGAAGAAAAGGGAAGAAATACTAATGGATATGCTTAACTAGATAATTGACAAGTTGATACTGTATTCCAAAAAGTAATGAGAAAGGCACACGTTAGCGAAGCTAAATTTCGCGAACAGGTATGGGTAATAATTACGGGTGTTAAAAAGTTTAAATACGCTCTATAACGCCTAAATACTACTTACAAAGGCTTTTTAACCAGTTACATTCTTCGTTTACCACCGTAATAATACTTATATTAAACTCGCTTAATATATATCTTTAAGCCAACAACTTTCCTGACGTAAAAAAAAAAAAAAGCCTCATGGTAGTTAATTACATCAACTAAAAATATGGCTACGTGTGCCCTTAACATTTAAAGTCTAGTCTATCGACCAAAAACTAAAGATAACAACCACATTAGCACTAACAGAGCCAAGATTTAAACGAATCTGCTAACCGAAAGCGCTATCGTCGTAATAATGGCAAGAGATATTAGATCTATGGTAAGTCTGGCTATTAATTAACTCGGCAACTTTTTCGCTAAGTGAAATAACCAAAGGGTAATATACTACATCTAGTATCTGAACATTTCAAAATAGGACTACTTAAATCAAATCACAAACTTCGAAGGCGATAAGCCAATTAATGGCGATAATACCCTCGGACAGATTAAGTAACACAAAAATACTGCTCATAACGCGGCCTAGTAACTAGCTGACTGCGTCTTCCTATACCGCATAGGTAGCAAAAACCTTTACCTTTACCCTAACTAAGCTTCAGACACCTTATACACCTTTAATCTTCACGATCGCTACGCAAACCACACGTTTTAAGGTATTATGCCAAACATAAAAGTAATAAAGCATTGAATGGGAGGCTATTTGAAGTATGTAGCATTACAGGGGGAAAGCACTATAGCTAATGAAATGAATCGTTATAATACTAGTAAGACTAAAGTTGGCTTCGAATTAGGCAAGCAACTATCGTTATGAAAAATAACGGTAATTTAAACTATTATAGGAGTAATTACATTTTATATAATTGAATCCCTAACTATTCTTTTCTTTTATCTAAAGGAAATAAAAACATTAGGTATTAACGTCGACGTTAATATAGATGAACTAGTTAAACAAGGTTAAAGGTTTTCTCTTACCTTTAAGTAGTGGTGTTAAACCCGACGATGCTGGGGATACGTTAAATATGCTAGAGTATTGATTACCTAGCCGTTAACAGGCTATACAAAGTTTTAAAGTTCATAAAGTTTCAAAATGTGGAATACTCTACCCTAAAAGCTATTAAAAAGCTTTGTTACCACTACCAAATATATGTCTAAGCCCTCCGAATATTTAAATTTACACTAAAAGACAATAAAGACTTTAATTAAAAAGTTTTTATTAATGTGTTTTGCTTGGATAATAAGCTTGTTTTTTACGTTGTTGATTCTGCAACCTTTTTTTACAAACACAAATTCCTAAAGACCCTTTTAGAAAAAAATACGTGTAAAATACTAAGAATATCATGGATTAACACGTACCTAGATCCACCTAACGTCGTCATCTACGATACCGACACCAACTTTACGGCGACGGAGTTTTAGGAAAATGCAAAAAAAAAAATGGGTATCTAGTGTAAATAGGTACTTGTAAAGGCTCACTAAAACATTGGAAAGGTTAAAAGGGCATACGACCGACTTCGCCGAACATATAACATCTTTACGTTAGGAATTAAAGGCTTTACGAATCCGAAGGCACGCCTTTAGATAGCGGTAAAGGGCCTAAACAATATTATGAATCTTAACGGCCTAATGCTAATACTATTGATCTTTGGAGTGTACCTACGTCTAACAAGTGAATCTATACTATTAATAAGTACCTAGAAGCGTGTTACGATCTATGGCAAAGCTTTGAGGACACTGCGAAAAAGAAATCGGCACGCCGCCAGGTAAATAATACCTTTAATACCAAAAACGGCTCTATAATAATCGACGTTGTCGGTAAGGTCTTAAGCCATAGTAATCACGTGAAAATAAAGTCTTTAGAAAAGTAATCGTTAGATTGGTAATTGTAGTATAAAAAGATAATCATACAAAGAAGCATCTAAAGGTGCACGCTACAGGTGAGGGTTTATAAGTCTTTACCAAAAGCGTACTACTTTAGACCACTCCTCGTATTGCAATTCGGTTTGATATAGCCATTCCAAACCGATCCATACATTGTCGTTCGATTTGAAATAGTCATTTTAAATCGATCTATACATAAAGCACTTTATGTCTTATAAGAGTGTAGCCTGGAGTGTAATACGTTATCGTAAACTTTGCAAGAGTATATCCTATAATATAATGCACTGCTACTTACCTTATATATACTATCTATATAAGTAATCTTTTTTCTTTTTTATAATCTTTGTATCTATAATCTAATGGTAATAGTATAATTATAGTTACGAAAGTTTAAATTAGTAGGTTTTACAGTAATAGTGTTATTGTCGTAATCATAACAAAAGGTCTAAATTAATAACGTTCCATAATAATAATAATATTGCCGTATTAATTATAAAAGGTCTAAATTAGTAAGTTTCTGTAGTAATAGTATTTGTAATTCGGTTAGGATTAGTAAAGTTTAGCCGAGATGGTGTTTTAAGTTTGGTTAAGATTAATAAAGTTTAGTCAAGATAGTATTTGTAATTCAGACCTGGTTAGTATATTTGAATAGGGGTGATATGGTTAGTAATAACATTTTTCGAAATTTCTAATAAGGGTGATTATATAGTGATAATTATATATAGGTAATTATGTAATTGCATATTAGGTTGGTATAAAAAGATATATTATTATCGGCTGAAGAAAAACCTCTACTTTTTTTAAAAAAAGGCGCGTAATTTAAGTAGATACAAATCCTTATTTCAATTTAACCTCTATCCTTATTAAATCAACCAAACCGTATCCTCACTTTACATTTATATTCTTTAATCAAAATAAGCCGTTTTTATAGGTAAGTCAATTAACAAATACCTATTACTAACCTTTCCTTTTAATAAATAACACGTAAAACTCGAACCGTAAGGCGCCGTTTAGCGCGTAAGCGGCGGCGCGTCGCCGCTGCCGCCGCCGCTACTGCAGCTGCCGCCCACAACACCACTATCACCAACAGTAGCAATCCGCCCTTTTCGGATACCATTTCTTCCATCGCCGTTACGCCGCGCGCCCCTGCTATTCTGCTCGTCTCCACTTCGCCAAATCTCGCTGCTACCACCGCTACGCTGCCCAATTTCTTTGTTGTTACGCCGCCTAGCCCCGTTGCCGCCACGATACCCAACCCTGCCGCCACCTCCGCCTCGCCCCTCTCCGCCGCCGCCGCCACGCCGCCTAGCCCTACCACCGCCTCCGCCTCACCCTTCTCCGCCGCTGCCGCCGCGACCTTTTCCTTTTCCTCCTCTCTCTTCTTTCTCCCCCCCTTCCCTAGCTCCCAAAAGGAGGAATAAGGGGTTTTTAAAGTTATAAACCTTATCTTTTCCCTACGGATAAAGACTTTATTACCCATAAAGCTTTCTTTAAGCCGTAAATATAACCTAAAGTAATTACGTTAGAGTTCTTATACTTTTAATCTATTTATTCATATACTTTTAATTTTCTTCATTTTGAATAAAAAGTATAAAGCGAACCTACTTCGTCACTTCAATTTTCATATTGATAAGGTACGCCGCGAGGCCTCTCTAACGCGTAATGCATTAAAACTACGTACCCGGATCAGTAGCACTGGACTGCTAATAAACACAATTTATATGTTGTATGTTGCGTTTACGGCTACGGGTAAATTCGTTAACTATTACTACGAAAATAAGGGTCGTGTAACCCGCTACTATTATTACAAACGAACTAATAATTCGTACGCCCTTCTTTCGGTGGTTCAAGAACCGTAAGCTAAAGTAATATTATACACCCGCCAGCGTTTAAATAAGTTGTAGCCGAATCTTAAAAACGATTTAATAAAAATATATCGTTCAGGGCGATTCGAAAATATTCGCGACCGGAAATAACTAAAATTAACCGATATTAATTAATAATGAGTATTAACTAGCGTACCAGGGAAACGGTAACTATTATTACCGCCTAGAAAGAGGGCTTCCTTATATACTATATAAACGAGTTTAACAGCGTTATCTTACGTTACCATAAGGAAAATAATCCTTCCCCTACGCCTTTATTTAATGGTACAACTAATAATGCGTATGTTTATATTTTTATTGACGTTCATAACGTCAATGACGTCAATATTGGTAACGTTAATATAAAGGAAAAAAAGTGGCGGGAAGGATAGTAAAAACGCGACGACGTCACCCTTTCCCTTTAATCAATAAATAGATACCCCTTTGGCTGGGCCGCCATTCCCGGTTATAATGTAATGCATTATATAGTAATATAATAGCTTTTTACGAAATAAAAGTTTAAATATAATAAATTTAATATAAAATATAAAAAAAACCATGTAATATAATTAGATCGATACGATAACGGAAAATCAAATAGAGAAAAAAAAAACGAATGGAAAATTCTGTCGAGTCGAGACGTATAAAACAAAGGGTCCTATAATTTTGAGAGTAATGTAAAATAATAAGGTTAAATAAAGGTAAAATCGGAGATCAGTGTAAATAGTATATTATAAGCTGATTGAAATTGGAAAACAGTAATTTAGTAGATTCATAAGGTCGCAAAACCTTTTCAATAACATTAACAAATAATATATTTATCGATATCAGAATTTTTACGGCTTTATTCAATGGAACTTTAATTATTATATTCGTTAGGTTAGATTTTTCATCAATTTACCTTAGTTCCTTGATTTCATGACATTTATATAACTCGCATAAGTTATTATATTGATTATTAAACATTTTTTTGGTTGTAATACTTAATTTAATTAGGTACTTATAAAGTGAAAAAAACTTTAGTGTAATAATAAAAGAAATAAATTATAAATTAAAGTTAGAAATAATTTTTTGGACCGTTATCGCTATTATAATACCTAAATCGAAACCTCTAATTTCATTATAGATTTCGAATATTAGGATATTCTATTTTACATTTTTATATTTGGTAAAGTTTTAATAGATAATTCTCCCTCGAAGCGTAAAGCCGTTTCGGGTTGGTATTTTGTTACTAAGAATTATGATAAAGCCAATTTGTTAATTAAAGTCATGATTATTAACGAAAAAACAGTTAATAAAAATGAATATATTTATAATACGTATATTTAGCGGTATAAATTATAAACTGCGCTTTATATCATGCAATTACTATAAAAGACTTCTGTTTAATACTTTATAGACGTCTTCCGTTCGGTTGGTTCAATATTATACAGCGATAAAAAAGTTACATGTAAGCTTTAATTATATCATAAAAACGATCTAAGCGCCACGTACGCGTTAGTATCTATATTCGTCGGCACGTTTTACGCCATTCAAAACGATAAAGACAACTTTATTTAGCTACCCTTTTTATACAAAGCCTAAAACGCCGTTTTGAAGGGTAATAATAACGTTATTAAAATCTATTACATAGTTTTCCATTAGATACGTCTTAGGTTTAACTTTCAACTAGCTTTTAAAGGTTTTTTTTTTAAAAAAAAAAAGCAAAAACGGGATGTTATATAACGTTAGAGTATCATCTGTTTGTATACCTATTAGTATAAAACTCTCCGAATAGTCTATCAATACTAATAGGCATAGGTTGAAGGTAAAGTTGGTTATTTTAAGTCGTTTATTATAGTGATTTTAATAAATATTATACTAATAAAGGCTGGATTTTGTTAGGCCGTAAAGTGATTTTATAATACGTAAAATCTTTTTAGGTAGATAATATTACCTAAGTTTTTTTTGGCAAATCGATGTAAATCCGGCGTTCAAGTCGTTGTTTAAATTGTGTATATACCTATATTATATTTTGAAGTTCGATATATAGGTTATATGGTTCGTTGAGAGAGGTCGAGAATGTAAAAATCAGGTGATAGCTAGCCTGTTGTAATGTAGGCGGTTAGGTTATAATGTTCTTTTGGCTTTCATCATTATATCCTTTTACAATTAGGTGGGTTTTTTTCGCAATGTTTTCCGGTTTTATTTTTAACTTTGTAAATAAAGCGGGTTAAAAAATTCTATAAGTATTGTAAATAACTAAATTAAAACGTTTAAAATGAAATACGTTCTAGTTGATTAAAATTAAGATTTCTGTTTAAGTCAATTGTGCTAATAGGGCACCTAAGGTAGTAATAATACCTTTACGACGAAGTTTTAGGTTAAATTCGCGGTTTTTCATTTATTTTTACGTAATATAGAAGTTTGTATTAAAGTTCCTAAAACGTTTTTTAGTTTTTGAGTCGAAGGGGCACCTTCGGCGACGAGGTTTTAATAGGGTTAATATAAATAGGCCGTTTTTATTTAACGTAATCGGTTCAGAATCGTATTTTAAAAGTAAAATTAAAGTTAAGTTCAATTTAAATTCGCCGTTTTAAGCAACATCCTATAAACGGTTCCATTTATTTTACGGTTCCTGGTCGTTCTTTTCCATCTCTGTTTTGTATTCGCGTACCATTATTTAACGAAATAAATTCGTTCTATTCAATAAATCAATAAATATATTTTAACCCTTAAACCCATTAATCCTTGAAAAGTTAATTTATTTATTCTTCATTTTCCAAATCAAAACTTTAAATTGCAATAGTAAATCCAAAACGTTATTTTTACGTAAACTATTTCTTATAACCAACATTCTAATTATATTATTCTTTTTATATAATAAGCGTAGTGTTGCTATGGTTTTAACTACCACATTGGCACTTTGTACTGTAAATAGTAATAGAATAAAGTTTGTATGAATTTTTGGGTAGGCACCAAAGATAAGAAACGTAGGGATAAGTCTATTTAGGTCAAAAGTGTTATTAATGGCGTTAACCATTACCTAAAAATATATTCCCTAAAACCAACATCTTTTAAATTCTTTAATAATACCATATACGTTTTTTTAGTGATTTATAATACTGTTTACACTTTTCAATACATTATAAAGCTTTAATTAAAATTTGTTTATACTCTTTATTGGTTATCCAAGCTTTTATACGTCATGCGGTGAAATTTAAAGTCGTGTCAACGTCGTACGTAATCTAGTTTAAAAGCCCGAGGTAAACGTTCAACTAATAGTTAATTAAAGAGTTTTAATGACTTATTATAAAAACGCTTCGTATAAATTTGGCGGTTTGGAACAATATTTTTGTATTGACGACATAGAAAACCAGTTTACCATTTGAATATATAATATTAAAAATTATTTTGTAGTCAAGGTTTATATCGTTTCTAGGGAGGAATTTACATTATCGTAAGGCTTATAAGTGTATCCAACATTCATCGCAAAACTTTTTGATAGCTTTAAGTAAATTTTTTCCTATATCCGTATAGCCTGCGATGTGAAGTAGGCATAAAAGGCATTTTGTAACCAGATTTATGAATCTTCGGTATAAAGTCCGTAATTCTGATTAAGGTAAGTAAATAGCCTTAATTGTATGTACTTTCGGGAAAAACTACAAGTAGCTAAACTTTAGTCTAAGCGGTTCAGATACGCTATCTAAGGTACGAATAAGTTGGTCAATCGTATTTCGGACTTTAATTCCGAGTTTATTCATATTAGTAAATAAAAGTATAAATAATGTTTTAAAATTCATTACGTAAAACTTAATTAGTCTGAAAAGTATATTTATAACGATCGTTCTGAACAATGTCGTTTTACCTTTATTAAATAACACTTTTCGGTGTTTTTCTATTCGATTTAACCGAAACTTTGGAAATTTTGCCGTAAACGCGTTAAATTTCCGTTTTTAGATTGTCGAAATTTCGGCTACGCTAATGTCAGGTATAATACCATAAAACCTGATTTCGTATTTATTAAAAAGAGTAAATTACGACGTTATATAGGCATTAAATATTTTGTTTACGTAGTCCAAGCCTGTAATATATATAAAGACGGCGTTTTACAAGCCATAGAAAATACATTAAGCGTTTTTATCATTGTAGGATAATAGGTAGGTATTATTTTGTTAAGGTCGTCTTTTCTGGATATATCTTCGTAAGAATATAGGTTGAATCCGTTATCTATACTTTTGTATTTTTCTCTATATATTATAAAATTTGCTTTTATCCGATCCTTAAAATGACCCCAAGATTAAAATTATCGTTTGATCCGAATTTACTCGTAGATGAAGTAGTTTGTAAATTAGTAATAGACTTTACCGTATACAATACACCGCTTTTATAAACCTATAGAGTTTTCATATGTCTTTTCGTAAGTATTATGACAATTTCAATACGTTTCTTTTATTTCTAAATAATCGTTTCTATTTTTTATTACTAGAGTTTCCTCCTTAATACTTATACTTTAGGCGTTCGTTTTACCTAAAGTAAACTTTAAACCTTCGGTTAAAAACGTAGTGAATTGTTTCGGCGAAATTTACTTTAGTTATTTAACCTTCGCCTTTAATCTTATCAATTATAAATATTAATCCGAGGTTTACCTATCGACATATATATGTCTTAAGCGAAGTTTTAAAGCTTAAACAAAAGGCCTCCAGGTTCTTTTCCGATTTAGAAAGTGTAAAGTCGAAATCCGGGTTTTTGTAATAAGCTTTTATTATTATTTAAATTAATAGTTTATTAACTTTGTATTTTGATTTAAGGGCTATTAAACACTTTCGAAATTTAGCTAATGAGGCAGTAAATATAATATAGGTTTCTATTAACGTTTTTCTATTGGTTTTTTACGGATTTTCAAATCGTATCGGTCTAATCATTATCGTAAAGTGTGTAATTAAATTCCATATCGAAGATAAATTTGAAAAGGTTGTAATATTCTATAAATATATCTACCTATATAAGGCAATATATATACCGTTCCTCAACTTGGCCAGAGAGTATATTAAGTAAGATAACATGGAATTAGGATAGCTTAATATCTCGTTTCTTACATACATTAAACATAACGCGTATTTTATTATTAAATTCGTCGTACAGCTCGTTGTTATATTTATTATCTTTATTTTATAGTCTAATAAAATTTATTAACTTTATAAAGTCGTTTTTATTCATAGGGAAGCGTTGTAATAAAAAGTGGTGATAAGAGTCGTAACTTGCAGGTATTGGTATGTAGGCTACGTATTAGCATTTTACGCCGTTTGTTAAACCCTGGATCGGGTTATTCTTTGTATTGTAACAGATTCTTCCGTAGTCAATCGGGTTATTTGCGGTATTTCGGTCGCTTCCACTATAACCGAGCGAGTTATTTCCAATATTCGGAAAGTGGTTTAGTATTCAGTTTTATTTTACAATATATGTCAGAATAAGGGTGTATTATACTTACGTGGTAAATGAAGATTATAGTCGCTCTTTTTCTTCAGTATCTTTATTTTCAACTTATAGTATAAGTATAATATTAGGCCGTTTTACGTCTCGTCTTCATCGTTTTAATAATAATCTCTTTTACTTCTCAAGGTAATACCCTTTTACAAATTCCGTTAAATACAAACCTCTATCTTTTTAATTTAATATGTCGACAAATTATATTATTTCTAATAGAGCTTTTAAAAGGTTACCATTCCTACTCTTTAGGATATTAATACCTTTGATTCGTAGTTAAATCTGTAAAGCTCTAGTAAAAGTAGGATTTACTATTTGTTATATTTCCAATGTCCAGTTAGGAAAGTTTTAATGAAAATCGTTTAATAGGTTAAATCTTTAGGTTCTTTTCCCCCAGTAGCAAAACATAACGGCTAAAATGTATGTATTTGCCGTATATAGGTCGAGTTCTTTAACTGGAGAATTAATAGTGTTATTATAAAGGCCTAAGTAGATTTAGTCAATTATAGCCTTTCTAATTCCCATATTTTCGACTAGGAGGTCGAAGCAGGCGTTGGCTTCCTTCAATGATGCTAGTTTTAAGGTTATGACTATAGGTGTAGAAGTTATGGTATGTTGTAACGGTCTAAGTTAGTGATTCCGCGACGTAGTAAAATTTTAGGTCCATTTGGATTTTAATGTTTAGGGTAATATATTCCATAAATATAAAATATAAAGTAATAAAAGTAATTAAAGTAGTTAAAATGAGGCTTATTTACATTTACTAATATAAATGAATTTCAACGATAAATAGAACGTAGTTACAAATCAATTAGGTGTTTTAAATTAGTTTTATTAACGTTTAGTAACACCATATTAGCTAAACGATAAAAAGGATTTACACATCGTAAAAACTAAATTTAAAATAAATAGGGCGAACGCGAAAAGACGAATGGGGTAAAGGAAGTATAAGGCGAATAAGATAAAGGGGAGGTGTAATTATGGGAATGTATATTATGTAATCCGGTGTTTGGTAATCGGTTTGGATTAGTATGTCGTAACCGAACTTAGCAAAATGATCGGTTTGATTACTTTGTGTGTAATTGCTCTAGTTGAAGAGATTGGTTTGGATGGGGGTATCGCAATTACTTTTGGATTAGGGGAGCGGTTTAAATGTCGAAAATCGGATAAATTTTAATTAAGGGTTTCAAAACTTGGGGATTTTGGCTTATATGGTCTAGTATATAATAAAACGCTCTTTAAAAAGTGTCCGGGTACTTTGAAACGCCAAAAAAGGTAAATAATAACATAATAGAGCTTTTAGTGAATAAATAATAAATAAAAGTTGATGGTATTATATTAAAGTTGTTTTTCAAAGTTAGTTAATCTTTATAGTCATTGTATACGTCGACGTGTAATTTTTGTAAAAACAAAATATTAAAGTAAATATAATGATCACACTAAATACCCGTGAGTATATAGAGGGTGTGAGGGGGTTTATATTAACAGTAAGGTAGCAGAGGTAACAAAGGTACAATATCAGAAGATGTTTGTTCGTGCTATAGAATGATCATTAGCTGTTAGGCTATTCAGATATGTAGACTGAATACTTAGATTGACAACTGAAGAGCTATAAAGGAAATACTATCTGTATGGTGATGACCGTGTTCTTATATATCCGTGCCTTCATACCGTCTTCAGTACTGGACCGCTGGAGTCGCTGTCGGTTCCATCGATCCTTCCCTGTCCAGGGTTGCTGACATAAGAGAAGTTCCCCGCCTGATGTGTTGAACTTCAGGCTTCTCAGTGGCGCAGTTGCATACTGGCCCATTTCCTGACCCAACCGCTATCTGGGTTATGGCAATACAAATAGTTAAAACCGCTATAATTTTCCATTATAGATATTTAACTTATATTCATCCTTTCTCTTTTTGGGCTGTTTATAGTCGACAGAATCGGTTATTAATTAGTATCGGTAAGGTTTTAATCCTTATTATTGACGTAAAAACAAGGCCTTTAAAAATTAATCGTTAAATTAGTTACTGTAGTATGAAAAGATAATTGTATAAAGGAGTATTTAGAGGTATACGCCACAGGTAAGGGTTTATAAGTCCTAACTCAGAGCGTACTACTTTAGACCGCTCCTCGAATTGCCATTCGGTTTAGTATAGCTATTCCAGACTAATCCATACATAGAGCACTTTGTATCTTGCAAGAGTGTAGCCTACAGTGTGACACGTTATCATGCACTCTGTAGGGGTACACCCTGTAATATAGTATACTGCTACTTACCCTATGTATACTATTTATAAGGGTATATAGTAATATCTACAGATGTACTTATATTACCATTACAAAGTAAAGTCTTTATAAAGCAGGAGCCAAACAAATAGAAGGGCACTTATAAAATCTTCAATATCGTAAACTTTAAAATAATTATTAAAACTGATAATAATATAGTGTTTTTTTTTCAATTACCTAGGTTAAGTCTTATATTAAGGCTACTAACAATAAGGACCTTCAAGTCAAATGACTGAGCTAATAGAAACCTCTTTGACCCATTAACGACAAGCTGATAAAACATTATCGATGCAAACAACCCTCGAAAGAAAGGAATATTAAAGAGGATAAATATATACTGGGCCATATCTATAATACTACTTGTATTGGTAGGCTTTAGACGTTGCAACGTTGTCGATTCGATTGGTCGAAGTAACAGTAGTATTGCGTGGTCAGATGGTGGATGTATTGTTCTAGGTTTGGCAGACTGCTAGCCGGTCTCTACTGTAATTTGTATGGCCAAGTGTTTGGTCCGTACCCTAGAGTGAAATGCAGCGTATTGCATTCGACTTACACCCAATGCGATAAGTCTCCACAAAGCAATACACTTGTAGTACAATCAACTTTACTGTAAGTAAAGTTGACCTATTGCACTATATGTAATATTATTCCAATACTGACGGATTTTTAGTTTGTATGCGCACGCCAGTGTGGTTGACCAAATCTTTCCGGTTAGCGTTAAACAGCGACTTCGTACTCCCTGTCAATTCCAATTGATTTCCCTATTGCATTGCACCCAATTGCATGCAAATTGACCCCATTTGAACTCAATTGCTCCGCCGCTCCGAGGTCTGAGTTTATCAACTCCCATAAAAGAATTTCCGCCACGGCTAGCCCTTCGCAACTTTAATTGTACCACTTAAACAGATCACCATTATCAATCTCCTGGCAGTTGTCATGACCCAGACAGCGGTTGGGTCAGGAAACGGGCTAGTATGCAACTGCGCCACTGAGAAGCCTGAAGTCTAACACATCAGGTGGGGAACATCTCTTATGTCAGCCACGATGACTAAGAAAAGTCACGTGATGGATCATGAAGGATCATAGCTGTAATGATCACACTAAATACCCGTGAGTAAATAGAAGGTGTCAGGGGGTTTATGTTAGCAGTAAGGTAGCAGAGGTAACAAAGGTGCAATATCAAGAAGATGTTTGTTCGTGCTGTAGAGTGATCACTAGCCGTTAGGCTATTCAGGTGTGTAGACTGAATATTTAGATTGACAACTGAAGAGCTATGAAGGAAATACTATCTGTGTGGTGATAACCGTGTCCTTATATCCTATGGCCTTCATACCATCTTCAGTACTGAGGCTCACCAGTGCTCACTGAGGCTCACCGGTGCTCACTGAGGCTCAGTGAGCACTTGTGATCTAGATAACCCTAACCCTGGAGGGTTGCCTAGTCTGGTGCTGACAAAGAGATGTTCCCCGCCTGATGTGTTGGACTTCAGGCTCTCGGTAGCTCAGCTGCATGCTGGCCTGTTTCCTGACCCGCCAACGTGCTTGGGTCATAACAATAGCGATCCAAGATGATCCAGAGAACGGAGGATCATAGCGATCTAGTATGATCCAACCCAGGACAGTACTGAAGATGGTATGAAGAATAAAGGATATAAGGACACGGTCAGCACCACATAGATAGTATTTCCTTCATAGCTCTTCAGTTGTCAATCTAAGTGTTCAGTCTCAGTATATTCTGAATAGCCTCACAGCTTTTGATCATTACTTGCACGGTTGCGATATTGTTTACTCAGCACCTCTGCTACCTTCTTGATAACATAAACCCTCTAACACCTTCTATATACTCACGAGTATTTAGTGTGATCATTACAGCAGTCTTCCAGTCTGCCAGCATATCCCTGTCCGTCATCACGTGATTTAGGCTTTTCGGGTGGCCTATTTACGTAGCCCTCGATACGTATAGTCAGCTTGTTATTATTTACAAACCTTTCTAATGCTTTGTTTAGCGTGGCCTTCGTCATAGCATTTGCAGAATTATTTTTGCCATCGATTTACCAGAACTCCTTAATCTCTCTCCCTTTATAGGCTTTATAGAGTACCATCACATCGATCATCAGGCGCTTTTCGCTAGTGGTTCCGAGCTTTGACAGGTATTCGAAGAGGCTTTTTAAGTCGGTACAGATTACCACTGGGATAGGAGGAATCTTTAGTTACCTGGTAATGTGGTTAAAGGTTTCCTATAATACTATACCTACGTTAAAGCCTATTATTATACCGTAAACCTTTAAAGTTAGCTGTTTCGTATAATCTTTTTATACTTAACAAAGGGTTAGTAAATTAGGTTACCATTAATGTTAAATTAATCTTCCCGCCTATCTTCGTTGATAAAGGTTATTAAGAAGCCGATCTATAAAGGTAAGTCAGTGTTATTTATAAAGGAACCGTCCATCAAGATTATCAGCTTAACCTTTAAACGATCGATTAATACCATATTGATTCCGCGGTCCAAATTCCGCATTTGTTACTCTAACCTTTTATTTAGTCGATTAAAGTCTTTATCTATGAGTATTTATACTTCTGCCGTAATAAATAAGTTGTATAAGGCCTACGGTTGGTATAGGGTGGCAATATAGCTACCCCGTATACATTATTCCAAGTATCATTAGGTACTAGCCTTATTAGTCTTGCCGATTGTAGTAAAAATAGCGCCCTAGCCCTTTTAGTGAAAACATAGACCGGTATTAACACCAAGTATACGGATTAATGATATATTAAAGTTAAATTAGTTATTTCTCATTAATGTTGTTACCGGTTTATAATTTTAAAACTTAAAGTCCTCGATTACTTATTATTCCTATGTTATACAGCTAGCTGTTTCGACGAAAAAGGTATCGTTAATTTGTATACCCATTATGTCGAAGTCCTTTTTTTACGTTACCAATAAATACGGATCGTATATTAAAGACTTTATTGTTAGCCAGGACTTAAAGTACGACTAGTAAGTTAAAAACTAGTGGACGCCTACTTTAGCCAGTCTATATAATGGTTTTATATACCGTATTACCATTCCTAATCGGTAAACAACACGGAGTTCTTGTAACAATTCTAACAATACAATCCGTTATAGATCTATTACTAACTATATATAGGCTTACTTAATATCACGGCTATTAAGTGTAAACTTACTATTAGTCCTGGCTAACAAACTTGCTATTAGAGCAACTACTAAGCGTTAGCTGATTTTTTAAATCGTTGGTAATTGCGTAAAAATCTAGTTCTTGCTTTTATCGCCGTATCTTTAAGCGATTAACCGTGACTTTTTATAAGGCCTCCCCGTAATCTTACCCTTAACCTCATGGACAATATTCGACTTAAAGATCGTAACATTTGGGTTTTAAAAGTAAAAGTTAGCCTTCGGCATAAATTATACTACACCTAGAATCGGTAAGCCATCAATCACAAACCTGTTGCTTTCCTTAAAAGGTTTGTCGAAGGTTTTAATAATCTCTTATACCCTAAGTTTTACTGCCAAGTTTTCGTTATCCTTTTTTTCCCTACTTACCCAATTAATATTGTAGGTACGACCTTGTATATATTACTTCTTTTTAACGTTCCTCTTCTTTAGAGGTTATTCGCGTTGGCGGCGTTTCATTGGCTTGTCAATAATAAGCGGGGGAGGTTTATATTAATTCGGTCATTTAACTGAAGGGTTTTTATCGTTAATAACCTTAATATAAATCTTAACTCAAGTAGTCTAGAAAAACATAGGGTTGTTAGCAGTTTTAATAACTACTTTAAAATTCGCGATACTTAATATCTTATACAGTCCCTCCCATTTACCTAGCTTTTGCTACACAAGAACTTTACTTTGAAATGGTAAAGTAAATACATCGATTGTTATAAGCCCGTTTTTGATGTGAAGGGCATTATTGATTTAGCAACGTACCGATTCCCTCCACAGTTCCGTTAAAGCTTTGCTATAAGTCGTAAAACGTTTTTAAGTACTTGCCAGAGGCGAAGATTCACCTGTCAGGTGTAGGTACGTTCCAAAGACCAGTAGCGTTAACAACAGGCCGTTAAAGCCTATAATATCGTTTAAGCCCTTTACTACCATTTGTAAACGTGCCTCCAGATTCGTAAAGCTTCCAATTTCCAATGTCAAGATACTGTATGCTTGGCGAAGTAAGGCGTATACCCTTTTAACCTTCCCAATACTTTAGTAGGCTTTTATAAGTACCTGTTTGTATTAAATACCTATGATTTTAATATTTTCCTGGAATTCCGTTGCCGTAGAGTTGGTATCGGTATTGTGACCAACGACGTTAGGTGGAACCAGGTACGTGTTAATTTATAGTATTCTTGAAGTTTTCTACCTATCCTTTGCTAAAAGGGATTTTAAAAACTTAACTTCATAAAAAAAAGTTACAGAGTTAATAATGTGAAAAACAGGCTTGTAATTTAGGTAAAATCATTAATAAAAATCTTATAGTTAAAGTTTTTGTCGTTTTTTAGTATAAACTTACATTTCCGGGGGGCTTAGGCATGTGTTTAGCAGTGGTGATAAAGTTTTTCAATATCTTTTAGGGCAGAGTATTCCACATCATCATGTCTTATAGACTTCTGGACTTTGTATAGCCTGTTAACAGCTAGGTAGTTAAAGCACCGATATAATTGGCGTATCTCCGGTTCCGTCAAGTTTAACACCACTACTTTCGGATCTTAAAAATAAAACTATAAGTGCCCCTACATAAAAGCGAGTGGAAACCTTTAGCTGTTTTCAACCAGCTCATCTACGTTAACGTCCACATTAACGTTAAGGGTTCTTATATCATTTAAGAAAAGTAAGAAAGGGGCAGAGGACTTGATGATATAAAATATAATTGCTCCTATAATAGTTTAAATTACCGTTATTCCTAGTAATAATAGTTATTCGCTTGGGCTAAGGCTAACTTTAACCTTGTTAGTATCGTAAAGATTAATTTCAGTAGCTGTAGTGTTTTTCTTTCGTAATGCTACATACTGCAAATAACCGCCTATTAAGTACCTTACTACTCTAGTATTTAACATAATACCTTAAAACGTATGATTCGTGTAGCGATCGCGAAGATTAAAGGTATATAAGGGGTTAGAGGTATATTTAGGGTAAAGGCAAGGGTTTTTACTACCTAAACGGTATAAAAAGCCATGGTCGGCTAGTTACTAGGCTGTCATGCCAAAAGTGATATTTTCGTGCCATTTGATTTGCTTAAAGGCGTTAGTAGCGTTGGTTGGTTCGTTACTTTTAATATTCATAACCTAATTCAAGTAATCTTATGTAGAAGTAATAAGATATTAGACGTGATACGTTGTTTTCCTGTTGTTACGCTTGGTGGGGGGGTTGCGAGTTGACTAGTAGCTGGCCTTATTACAGATTTAACATCTCTTGCCATTATTACAATGATAGTGCTTGTGGTCAATAGGTCCGCCTAAATCCTAATGGCGTTAATTTGGGTTTTTCCTTTAGTTTAGGGACGAGGTTAATAATCCTAAACTTGGGCGTTGTGGGCGTAAGTACTTACAGTCAACATAGTTAACTACCATAAAGTTTTTTTTTTTTTTTCACATTAAGAAAGTTATGGATTTAGGTGTATATACGAAGCGAGTTTGATGTACATGTCATTACAATGGCAAAAGAGGAACATAACTAGCTAAAAAATACTTTACAGGTAGCATCTGGGCGTTATAAAGCGTATTGAAACTTACTAACGCCTGTAATAACTACCCGTACCTGTTCGCGAAATGTGGCTTCGTCAAAGTAGGCCTTCCCCATTACCTTTCAACATATTATCAGCTTATCAAGCATTTAATTAAGGATATCCATTGTTGATTCTTCCTCTTTCTTCTTTACCATTATTGTAGTTCACCGCGTAGTAGCCCAATCTATATGATATTATGTGAGGTAGACGTCGTACTCGAAATAATATTTTATACCATCATAGATTTCGCGGAACGTGGTAGCGTTCGTTAAGAAGGTCAGATAGTAATCCTTAGCATACCTTATAAAGATTTCAGGAAATAGTAAGTGAAAATCAAAAGGGGGTATTTCCATCTACTTGTAGATATTTAGGAAAAGCATTATTTTAGTATTTAAAAGGTTTTAAGGTGTTCCGTTATACTTTTCTGCGTTATTCTAGATCTTGGAGAAACCCGTTATTAGCTTATAATTAATTTTGACTATCTTAATAGGTCTTAAAGGAAGATCGCAATAATTATCCTAAGTTTGCTTGGTATTTCCTGGCGGCTTAAGTCTTAGAGGTTCCGAAACACGGTGCTAAAGGTAATTGCCAGTCGCCTGGCTCGATATGTAAAATCTTGTAGTAAGACCTATGGTCGGTTCGCGCGCGTAATTGTATTTAAAAGAAGAAGGGTTTTAAGGGTTTTGGCGGTCGACTTATTGAGGGATGGTGGGTATTTAAAGGTTTTGGAAAGTCTGGCGATTTTGTTTAATTAACTAGTGTAAAGCGCTAACGTTAATACCTTTGGCCGCGTTAGTAGCTGTTGCTTTACGAGTTTTGCCACCGATAAAGGCGTACTATGCGTTGTTACGTGGTGGTATTAAACTTTCAAGCAAGTTAATGGGTTCTTTATTGTCAGCGCGTAAAGAGGCTTGACTTAGCTAAAGGTGAAAGGGAGGTCCTTTAAATCGCGTATGGGGGTGTTAAGGTTCCTTAACAACTTTCCCTTTTCTTTAGGAGTCTTATAGGCATTTATTAAGTTAAACCAGCTTAAAAAAGGCTTTTACAATTCCTTTTAAAGCCTTATCCGACATGTAAATTTCGCGCCTTTTAACTTCTGTCATTAACTTAGCCTTTACTTTCTGTTAAATCGTTTTTCACATATTTGTTTTTCAGTAGTTAAAAAACTCGTAAAAGTTTGATAAAGTATTGACGCCACGACTCAGCTTTTTACCTATGTTAATTTTAAGGATAAACTGCCTAACTTAATTAATTGAATGAATTTTAGTAGAGGTTTCGTTAATATCCTTGGTCTAAAGTTTATGGTCATATTAGTTGACGAAAACTAACACAAGGTTCCTGATTACTTTTTTCTAGGTAGGATCGGTAATAGCCTTAAAGTAAACGTTAGAGAAAGATATCTTAAGGATTGTATAGGGTGTGGTAGGCGTATAGGGCGAGGGATATGTTAATCCTCAACGTAAGAAACTTGGTGTTTTAACTTAAAGTCACGTGGAAACTTAACGACTTAGCGAAAGGTCGCATAATATGGCTTTCTCAATGCGACCTAGCGATTTTTAGTATTTTCGCTTAAAGCGGCTAACTTGGTGATTAAAGTAGCGTGGGGAGTAAAAAGAGTAAAGTATAGGCAAAAGTTTGGTATAGAGGGTAAGGTCGAAGGTCGTGGGGGGCGAAGGTTGTTGTTTAGCGTAGAGACTTAATCGTTTTTTTTTGTAGTACTAACACCAGAAGTAGTACTGACTTAGCCGTTTGCCAACTTGTCGTTTAAAAATTTTAACGGTTAATCTCAATGCTTTTTAAGAAGGATTACTAAAGATTTCTTGGTATTTTCGAATAACGATACCGTTACTTACTTTTAGATTGCCGTTGGATGACTGTCGCAATCTAAAAGTCTTCTCTGTTCTCCTGCCGTTGGAAGACTGCCGCAGTACTAATAAATGCCCTTTGAAAAAATCTTTCCTCTACTCCAACGGTCGTTTTAACTTAAAACGTAACCAGAAAGTAGTTTTTTCTTCTACTTAGCTTATCTTTGTTTAACCTATAGGCAAGCAAGCACTAATTAGTGTTAGTAGGCCTTAGACGTTACAACGTTGTCGATTCGATTGGTCGAAGTAACAGTAGTATTACGTGGTCAGATAGTGGATGTATTTTTTTAGGTTTGGCAGACTGCTAGCCGGTCTACACTGTAATTTGTATAGCAAAGTGCTTATCCCGTGCCCTAGAGTAAGGTTCAGCGTACTGCATTAGAGTTACACCCAATGCGGTAAGTCTCTGCAAAGCAATATACTTGCAGTACAATCAACTTTACTGTAAGTAAAATTGACCTACTGCACTGCATGTGATATTATTCCAACAACTTGTGTAAATAAAGAAAAGAAAAATAAAAACTTAATACTAAAGCTCTAGGTATAAGAGATTATCAAAACCTCCGGAAAACCTGTTCCAGAAAGCAACACAGTTGAGAAAAACGGCTTATTAATTCGAGGAGTTGTTTAATTTATACTGAAAAATAATTTTAACCTTTAAAACCCGAACAATGCTATCTTTAAGTCTAGGATTATCCACAAATTTAAAGGTAAGATTACAGGGCAGCCGTACGAAAAGTTACGTTTAATCGTTCAAGGATACAGAGATAAGGCCAAAGAATAGATTTTCACGTAGTCATCAACGATTTAAAAGATTAGTGAACGCTTCATGGTCTCTCCAATAGGAAATTTATTAGTCAAAATCACATGCAAGTTTACGCTTAATAACCGTAATATAACGTAAGCGTATACGTAGTTAGTAACGGATTTATAACGAATCTTATTACTAAAGTTATTATAGAAACTACGTGCTATTTACCTTTTAAGAACGGTAATAAGATGTATTGACTTATTATACGTATTAGTTAAAATAGGCGTTTATTAGTTACTAATCCATTAATCGTATTTTAAATCATAGTTAAGTAGAAAGTTTTCAATACACAACCCGTATTTTCTAGTAACGTAAGACAAGGACTTAGGATTAATTGGTATAAAAATTAACGATACCCTTTTCGATAGAACGACTGGCTTTATAACATCGGAATATTATATGATGAAAAACTTTAAGTTTTGGAATTGTAAGCCGGTTACGACGTTAGTGGAAAATAGCCAACTTAATTTCAATAAATTGTTAGTCCGTATATTTGGTATCAATTCCGGCCTAAGATTTCGCCAAAAGGACTAAAGTACTGATTTAGCTACGATTGATAAGACTAACGTAGTTAAAGCCTAACGGTACCTTAAATAGCGTATCTGTAACAGTTATATTTCTGTCCTATGCCAACTGAAGGTATTATATGACCTATTCATTACGGTATAAATATAAAATACAGCGGATAAAGACTTTAAACGGCTAAAGAAAAGGCTCTAGGAATAAATGCGAAATTTGGACCAAAAGATTAATATACTTTGAATCAGCTTATCAAAAGCTAAGTTAATAATCTTTATGAATGAGTCTTTTACAAATAATACCGACCTACTTTATAAATCGGTTTCCTAATAACCCTCATTAATAAAATAGGCGGAAAGATTAATTTAATATTATCGCCCAATCCACTAGATATCTGTTAACTATAAGAGAGTTATACGAATCGTACTAATTAGGAGGTCTGCGGCATAATGGAAAGCTTTACTATAGGTAACACTGTGGGAAACCCTCAACATTATCACTAGGTAGCTCAAAATTCCTTTTATTCCAGTAGTAATCTATATCGACTCGAGGAGCCTATTCGAATTCCTTTCGAAGCTTGGAACCACCAACGAAAAACGCCTAATAATCAACGTAATAACAATACATAAAGCTTACAAAGGGAGGGAAATTAATGAGTTCCGATGGGTTACTGGTAGCAAAGACAATCCTACTAATACTATAACGAAGGTGTTAACGAATAAGAGTTACCGAATAAGGTTCTGGAGAGGTTTGTAGACAGTAATAAGCTAACTATACGCAGTAAGATCTACGTTAATAGGCCGCCTGGCAAGCCTAAATCACGTAATACCGGTCAAAAATGTGTTAATAAACTGAAGGACTGTCAGGGAATTGATGATATTAAGTTGTTTAATTAGCACGACTAAAGTAAAAGATTATATGAGTTTATGGAAGGAAAACTTTTTATTGAAGTCGATAAAGTTGGAATTCGAAGCCACAGGGTAACTGACGGTTATTAGTATTAATTTATAAGCAAATGAGTGTATTTTTAACACGGAGGTAAAGTAAAATTAACAGGAGTTTGGCCAGTTAACGAGGTCGCAGTTTGGCGCTAACCGAAAAAAATTGGTTAACCATACTAGTATATACGTACAAATTAAAAAGCCGCTAATGATAAAACAGTATTACATATAGTATTATAAGTCAACTTTACTTACACTAAAGTTAACTATATTGACTACAAGTTAAGTATATTATTTTGTATAGGTTTACTGTATTGAGCGTTAGTCGAGTACAGTATTCCACATTTCATATCAAGGCACAGGCCAAGCAATTCACTATACAAATTACAGGGCAAACTGGCTAGTAGTCTACCAAACCTAAAACAATATATCCACCACTTGACCACGTAATACTACTGTTGTTTCGAACAATCGAATAGACAACATTATAACATCTAAAGCCCTACTAATACTATTACTGTTTACAAATTTTTAAAGGCTTTAGTTGGCAAAGATTTCGTGATAGTATTGGTAGGAATATTTGTGATATTAATTTATTGGATTTTTTTTAATTTATCTGCCTTCGTAGGCTTCACTGGGTGTTTTTATATCGATCATTAGGCGTCTTTCGCCGGTAGTTACGAGTTTCGAAAGGCATTTGAGCAGGCTTTTCGTGTCGGTATAAATTAATATCAGGATATAAAGAATTTAAAGCTGTTTGATAAAAATATTGAGGGTGTCTTATATAGTTATACCTATATTAAAGCCGGTTATTATACTGTAAACCTTTCAAGTGAACAAGTTTCATATAATCCTTCTATATTTAACGGAGTTTTATTGAATTATGTTTCCGGTAATGTTCAATTAATCTTTTTACGACCTATATTCATGAACAATATTCATAAGGAATTTAATTTGTAACGATAAGTTTGTATTGTTAGTAAAGGAACTATTCATAAAGATTATCAATTCAGATTTTGAAAGGTTAAACTTTACGAATCCTCCGGTTAAAATTATCCATCTGTTAATTTACGCTTTCATTTAATCAGTAAAATTATTTGTTCATTCCGTCTTATATTTATACCGTAATCGATTAATAATAGAAGGCCTCTAGCCAGCATAAAATGACGATATAGCTGTCACGGGCGCGTTGATCCATATATATTTGAGCCCCAATCACGTCAGTCTTGACAATTATGACTAAATTAGCGCTCTGATCCGTTTGAAGGAAATTGAGGTAGGCATTAATATCGTTAACACTATGCTTACTGATTGACAATCTGTTCAATTTTAGGTGTTTACCCTCCGCAAGAATTACGACCGGCTTACAATTTCAAAACTATGAGTTTTTAATTGTAAAGGGACTAAGGCCAGAGCTGTTGCTCAAGGTGGTAGGATTCTGTCTATAAACATCGATGAAGAAGAAGAAGAAAAAAGGTCTCTAACTAGGGAGCGGCTATGGAGCTAAAATGATGCAACCCTCTCCCCAGTCATATGACATGTGGTGGCGTATTTTTGAGCAGATTCTTCCCTGCTCTAAAGCATCGCAGGAGTGTGTAAAACTACTAGTGTTGGATCCTTAGTAATATTAACCAGGTACTAACTTGTAACATTACCCCTAAAAACACTCCTGTTGTTCCTTCCCCCATCATTATTTTTTAATTATATATAGTGTTATTGTATAAAACGCTGTAAGTATAAGGAAAGTACGCGCGCTTTTAAAACATTACGGTTCCGTATAAAAGGCATTCCGCCAACGTTATGTAAAAGGTACTTTAACACCTCCCCTTCCCGCCTCTCCTTTTATAAATAATCCCTAAAGTGCTAATTACGAAAGATAAAACTTCCTCCTTTCTTTAACCTTTAACCTTTTCGTATAACGTTAATAACTATAGTTACTAGTATAATACTTATTTGTTTTCTAATCTTGATACTTTTTACAGCTCCCTTCATAACGTTAAGATAAATCACAATTGGTTGTCGGGGTGAATAAAGTTATTAAAAACCCGTGTTAAATAATTTAAATTCATTTAGTCCTTATCAATGAATGTAAAGTTTCCTGCGTTAAGGGTTATCGAAATATACCCCGACGGGACTCGCGAATAAATATGTTTCGAATACGTTTATAAAATGGCCTATAATCCTAGAAAATTTTGCCAAAAGACTAAGGGTAAGTAGTTTTAATAGCTACGAAAAAGCTGTTAACGAGTGGCTAAAAACAAAAGCCTGGTGCCGCCTTTATTCCGTTAAAGTTATAAGTCTTATTTTAAGTTACACATATACACTATTCAACCTCAACCTTAATATAGAAGAAGCTATTAAAATGTTATCGAAAACGTATCTGACGTTTAACTTTTAAAACCGAAGTAAATTTACGTTTTATAAACCGCTTTTAGGTATTAATATACGGTTAAAAAGCGTGTAAACTTAGGTAATCGCCGCCAAAAAGGCTATAAAAGTCTGTCAGGTTACGTAATGTAAGGTTAACACCCGAAGCGGGGGGGGTTATATCCCCGCCACTTCCGTACAGTTTGGGGGCCTATGAGCTGTATAATTGATAAACGAGGAAATTAATGTTTAGGTAAGTTTCTTATAACTAGGTAAGAATGTAAAAGGCACGGCTAACAAAAATTTAAAAAACGTTATTAGAAACAATATGACAGCTTATTAATATTTCAAAGCGTATTAATATTAACTTGGATCATATAAATACCAAACTAAACCAGCTTATTAAAATAGGTAAAAAAAAATACTGGATAAGGACTCGGACCAGGATTTTAAGGATATATTCAAATAGATCCCGTTATAGTCGTTCGTTTTTTAAGTTTTTATTCATATTAATACGTTTATTTGATACCCGTTTTATGACGGTTTATACGCCGTTACATTTGGTAAAGTAAGGTGTAAAATTTATACCCACCTAAGAACTGATCGTAAAGACCTATAGTTATATTTAGCTAGTTTATAACGCGATTCGAAGGTATAGAATGTTACGATATTAAAAAGGTTTAAAAGCGAATTTCACGTTATGTATATATAACCTATCCATTTAATTAAAACCTGCCGTTTCGGTTAATTATAAAATCAGATACGTCCGATCAAGGGTTTATTACGGGCTCGTAATTTACTTTTGAAATAGTATTTCGGTTTTACCTTACCATTGTCATTTTTAATTATTATAACTTACGATTAAAAGTCTTAAATTTACTAGTTTGAAAGCGGATCCGAAACGACTCACACGAGTTAATTTATATAAAATCGAAAATATTTTTTACTTGGTATATTAATTTTAATAACATGGAAGTCGATTATATGCGTTACTTGATATTTATTATGAAGTTAATTTAATGTTTACAAAAATTTGTTTCACTTATAATTTTTAAGGAAAAGATAAACGTCGTCGCCGATTCGAATACGTTTCGAAGGGGAACACTACTTATTAACAAATTCCTTTATACGTTATTACGTAGCCGTTATTACGGCTTATACGAATTTCGTAATTTTACGAATCCGTTAAATAATGTTTTTAAACTTTAGGCGTAATATCATTGTCGAACGAAAAAACGTTATACCGGTTATATAAAATTGATATTATAATTATAGATTATAAAACACAATTTAATATTGATAATCATCGTATTATCATTATTTAATACCAATTAATAACTGGGTAATAAACAGCTTTAATTGAGTTGTGTGTAAACGACGAATAAACGTAAATATATAAGGACTTTTTAATTTACGCATTCTGTTACACCGTTAGTTTCGGGGTGAAAACCGGTATTTAGGTGTTGTTTCACCCCAATTAGGTTATAAAGTCGTTTTCAAAACCTATTAGTTAAATTTGAACCAAGTTCGTTAATAAACGTACGTGAAAAACCATAAAATCGCCAATAACAATTGAAAAATCGCTTCGCACAAGCCTCGATGTCCATAATAATTATAACCTAGAAAATAACGATTTTACTTAAACGGTTCGTAATAACCATAAAATAACGTGGGTTACCCGCGTATTTTTGAGGTAAATCGACTATGAAGTCAACGGAAAGTTCGTTTTAAAGCTGTTCAGAAATTAAAAGGGGTTTAAAAGGCCCTTTTCGGCGGTATTTCCATTAGATTATACGGTTATAAACGTCGTAGTTACAGTAAAAGCGACGAACCGTACTATATATACTTGATTAAAAATACGTTTTAAAAAGAATCGCGATAATAGCGTCGTTGCCTGGGTAGCCGGTAAAAAACGAATTATAAGTAGCTTAAATTAACGCGGTAATAAGCGGCTCGTAAAAAAGTACCTAATACAATCGCGAAACCTCAAAACTTTATGGTTATTTACCAAATATTTCGAAATTATAACCTTTAACATTCGATCGTCGTTAGTACAGATATACGTTAGGAAATGTTGGTTACTTATATATACCGTACGTACCAAACGGGGGTAGGTAGTGTCACGTGTAATAGTAGCGTTCTAACAAATTTAAAGATTGAAATGAATAGAAAAATTATAGCCTTTTAAAATTAATTCGCCGGCAACACTTAATTGGGAGATAGATATACGTAGAAGGGGCTCGGAAATAAATTATTCGGGGTGTAATAATTGGAGTTTTCGACCTACAGAACGTGTATCCGAAAATCCCCAGAAATATCCTAATCTCGTTGTAATAATATATCGGGTCGCACGTAATCCATTACTTTATTATATAGCAACCGAAAGGGAGATTATGAAAGGTGTTTAAATTAACGGACTTGTCGTTCGAAAAGCCGCCGTGTCGTTATAAAGTATTCTAAATTTTTATAATCTGTTAGGATAATAAACCGGTGCTCCGTATCTCAAAGCTTCATGTTCCATACTTCCAAATAACTTATAATTACGAGTAACTCCTTATTATCGATTTCGTAATTATATTCAACAAGAGATAGGCGATAGGAGTAATACATTATTAGGCGTAAGTTACTGTAATCGTCACGTTAAAAAAGGAAGGTTTTTAAAGCATAACTAAAATAATTGGCTTCTAAAAAGGTATCGCGGTTAAAATCCTTCTAAACCAATTCGAATTCGAAAAAAAAACTAAATTTAAGCCGTTCGAAAATAATCCTTTCTTTAAACCCATACCGAAATAAAATATCTTTATGGGTTAACTGAAATAATAGTCTGATAATCGTCGAATGATTGCGAATAAAATAACAATAAAAATTTACGAATTTAAAAAAGCTCCGTACTCTTGAAACCGTCGTAAAAGCCGTTTATTACCGAATAACGCGCAATTTATTTAAGTTTATACGAATATCAACGGTAACTTTAATAACGAATTTTAAGTACTTGTTTTTTAAACACCAAACTCGTATTTAAAGATATTTAAGTTAAGTCCTACAACATTTAAAACGTTACGAATTTATTTAACCTTAGTTATATAGTCATTGAAGGTACTGTTAAAGTAAACGAAAACTTTATCAGGACAAAAGATATTATCGAGAAAAACCCGTAATGAATTATTAATATATTATTAAAAGATGGAGAAAATATTAAAAAGTTCGAAAAAAATAATAAGCTACTCAAAAAGTCTAAAACGTATACGAAATACAATTTTCCATTCATGTTCTTTTTGAATACGAAATTTGTAAAAAATACCTTTAATATCCAACTTAATAAACTACTTAATTTACGAAATATTTATAAGCTTTTTTTTACAAAACGGAATGGGTAACTATTTACCTTCGTAATAATATTAAGCCGGCGGTAATCTATATAAAATCGTCATCCTTTTTCAGTTTTTTTTAGCGAAAAGTACTAAAACGCTCTTCAAAAAGTTATTTACTCGAATATAACCTTAATTAAGTAATTCGGTTAAAGTTTTACGTAATACAAAAAATTCCTTACGTGATATACCATATAAAGAACCTTACGGTATTTTTAAAGGTTATCCTTGGTTATCGATACGAAAAACGATTTTGTAATCCGCTTTAAAGCGTTAAAGAGGTAACTTATCACCGAGGACTTTATCGTATAAGGGCGTAGATTCTCTAATATTTACGGGAAGTTTATCGTAAACGAAAATAAGTGGTTTTGTAGTAAGTACTTTATTAATATCTTCGAGTGAATTGACAGCGAGTTACGTAATAATGGCTTGGTTTTTATGTGCTTATCGTAAAATAACGTAAGATACAATAGTTTTAACTCCTTTCAACACTTTTTAAACGGACGTAAAGTTTTGTTCCTAAATGCGATAATTACTATTTCGCCTTAAAAGTAATATATATTTTATGACATTGTAAATAACTTATTAATATTTCATTTATGGTTTGCCCAAAATTACTTCGTATTATAAGGAACTGATAATATAAGTTTATATTCGGTAATGGTATTTATCGAAGTCGATATTTAACAAGGTTATAAAGGAAATAAGTCGTAAAGAACAACCGGGAGTATAAAACGTAGTTTCTCCGAGTTATCGTAAGGGAATAGAAAAACGCGGTAATTTTTAACGATTAGTAAATTATTTACTCCTAACGTTATAATATTTACAACCTATATTTATTAAAACGTGAATGAAGCGATTGAAATTAAAAAACAAATTCATTATAAATGGAAAGTTATCCAAAAGTTAGGGAAAAGTCTTTAAGTCGAATTAAAATCTTATTAACTCTTATACGCGACTTTATATAAAAGTTACGATTTTTTCTCCTCGAAGTCGATAAGGTTTTCGGACGAAGTAAGATAAATTCCTATAATGGCTTTGACGTTAAAGCCGCTCGAGCATTACTTCGGGTCCTATAGGTATATACTAATCCGGTAACCGTTCGCACCGTAACGTAAGTATAGTCCAAGGTTTTTACGGCGAAAGAGTTTCCCGGAGTTAACCAAGATTACACGCCGTTTAAAAGCGGCTCGAAAGATATTTACACCGGTTATAATAATATCTCCCTAGCTATCTCGAACAGGTGCGTTACTGCCGTTGTTTTTACCACAGGAAACACCTCCGATAACAACAGTACTAATACCACCGTAATAAGTGCAAATATTATAAAGGCGCCCGTCGATAAGTTGAACGTAAAAAACCTATTTATTATAATTCGTCGATATATTAAATAGAAGTAATGTATTGTCAAATGTATTATTATAGTTCCTTTTAAGATAACAAGCTTAGCGGCTCATTTCCAAGTTATACCACCAACTTTCGCGAATAAGGTTTCTTAAACGTTAAAAAAGACGTAAAATCGTTCGCGGACTTTTTACTTTATACTTATAAGCCGAGTAATAATTGGTTTGGCCGCGTTAAAATCGTAATAGTAAACGCAAAGTATACTTATAAAGGCTCCAGAGTTGTCAGTACGATCGTCATCTCCGCAAGCGTAATAACTTATAATGGTTTTCACAAGGCTCTTTAATTATTAGAAAATAACGTAATGGTAATTTCTTTATACCGATAAATTTCCGGTCCTAACGTAATTTACGTATTACTGTAACCTTTTATACCTTGAATCGTAGTTTAATACCCCAAAATTTAACCGGCTAATTAAAAGGTTTACGTTTAGGTTATTAACTCTCATTAAAAGGGGCGCCGATATAGTAATCGAAGTTAAATGAATTGTCGTTATCTGAGGAGTTAACGAGATCTCTAATAAAAAGCGGCATAATAACGACGTCGTTTATAACATACGTAAGGGGAATTTTTTAGAGGGAAAATTAATCTGAAAACGTAGGCGTACCGTTAATTTCGAGTTATTAGATTATATTCGCTCAAACGTTTAACGTATTAGTATTTCGTTATTTTAAATTTTAAACCTACTCCTAAATAGCTTAGTTCTTCTTGATAAGGTTTATATGTAAAGCATTGATAAAACGTTCTTATTAAGTTGTAATGTAATCTTGTTAAGCCATTAAAACGGTTTAAAATTACTTTTTAACGCGCGTGTTAAGGAATTACTCCATGAATTAGGAGTTCAGATTCGGTAAGTCGGAGGATAAAGATATAACCCTAGGCTATAACCACAAAGAAACAACTAAAATACTATCAGGAAAAAAATAGAGATTTATATGTAAAGGGATTAAAGTTGGAGCTATCGCTTAAAGTGGTCGGATTCTATTTATAAATCTCGATAAATAAAAAGAAAAAGAAAGGTTCTTATTAGGGAGCGGTGTTGTATTGTGCGAACGTATGGTGGTATTCCGGTCTATATTTAAAGTTGAAGATTAAATAAAAGAGGAATATACCAGAGAATACATAACAATAAGTACTCATGAAAAGGATGACTCATGAGTAGGCAGTCTCGTGAGAAGTGGCACTACACTCATGAGTAGGTAGTTTCGTGAGAAGGTACGAGACGACGTACCAGACCAGGCTTGTGTAAATAAGCACAAGCACCTCCTCCGCAATACAAAAATGCTGGAAGTCCAAAAGAAACAATGATATCCTTGTCATTCTCATTCCTTCTCATTAATCCTCTTAATCGTTTTCCCATTATTTTTCTCAAAGGCCTCAATCAATTCCATGCAATTCAATTCTGATACTGGTTTCTATTCGTTGTCACAAGCCGTAAAGCCCTTGAATCTAAGAAGATATTAAACTTGATTCCCTTTACGACGGCTTCGATCTACTCGTTTAGCCAATATACGTTTCACTATCCAGTTTTCAACATCTGATTTGTCGTCCTTGTATTTGACTAGATTAGGCGATGGCGTAATTTTGTTAAATAGATCGTTTGCTAGGTCCTGGTAATATAATAAATAAGTAATACTAACAATTAGGTAAATTTGTAAATTTGGTGGAAAATCTAACGTAAAAGCTATTTCCTTCCCCCCATCATTATATATAGCCTTATATGCGATAACGATAATTTTACCTTTTTGTATAGTGGTTCATAGGCTTTTCCCAGCTTTAACCACACTTTATTGCCTATCAAAAAAGTCATGTCAATGATAATTCTAATCATATCTGTTTTTTTACTTTAACCGCGATAATATCCATCATCAATTATACGTCTCATCGCAAATGTTCCCACATAAAGCGAATTTCTGCTTATTGGCGAGATAAAATTATTGTAAAAACATTTACTAATACTGTAAGCTTAGATCTAAGTAAATACATACATGAATGGCTTTGAAAGTACGTAAATAAATATAATTAAGTTTTTATTATAAGGCTGGTTTAATATCAACCGAATATTATTTAGGATATTTTGGGATAAAGTGGTATAACACTAATTCAACTGACAAATTCTTCCTTTCTTTTTGCCTATCCGCTTATAGATAATAGGTTGTCGCTATTATTAAGCGTATTCAGAATCCTTTTACAAAACTTGTTAGAAAATTTACATAAACTTAATGTTTTTATGCTAAATAATCTGTCGTAAAACAAGGCTAATCATATAATAGAAATTGTCGAACCAAAATAATTACTTAATTTTCAGATGTATAAGTAGTATAACCAGGAATTAGAAGCATTCGTTTGGACGTTTTACATACGATAGGTATTAAAGTATCGAAGGATTCCTTAACAAGTAACATCCAAGGTATACCTTTAAAAGATACTATTGGCAATACAACTATAAAGTTTATACAAATCGTATATATTAGTTTTTTAGATTTTTAATTAGATTTAAAACGATCAAGATGTTTTTGTATATCGTTACGTAATTCTTTTTAATACATGTAATTTTTAACATATACTTTTATAAGCTTACATTTTCAACGAAAATGTATTTCGTTTACGGTCTCTATTATTCTTTCAGGTCAGAAATCGTGTTTTTTATCGTGTGCCTCGGTGAAAAACCTTAATACGAGTATTATAGGAACTATAAGCCTTTGATAACCGCTCGTGTCGAGATTGTATAATAAGTAATAAACTAATCGAAATAGGTGTCCAAACATGAAAGTATTAAGAGGTATATCTTTATTGTTTTTGTTATTTGCTAAATCTTGTGGAATCCCATGTCAAATAGTATTCTATAATAACTAATCCAAAGGCGAAATCGTATGTCGGCGGGTATTTACGACTTAACAAAGTATATTATTTAACCTTAATCTACTGTAAGCAACTTATTTAAAATCCAATCCAATGCCGATATATTAGTTTTATAAGGTTGTTTGCCCTGATCAAATGGCAAACGATTAAGGGTATTTGATATAAAATTAAAACTTTTTATAAAATAAACTACATCTAAGAATTATGAATTAAGGTAAATTAACGCGTTAACCAGTCGTCGATTTACTCTATCCGTAAATATCGTATTTAACAACGTTTGGTTTACAATAACTCGAATAAATTTATCATTGATAAGAATAATAATGAGTTAAAGGTTATTAACCAAAGTTATTCACAAGCGTTTATATACTTGTATAAAACATATAACCTTATATTTTAAAAAACAATAATTAAGTTTAATTCGAGTTCATCGACAACATACAATCATTATTGGTTTTATAATAGTTGTTAAAATATGCTGACTCCTTTACTAAAAATAGCCTGTTTTCAGGTGAAAAAACAAAATATCGAATCCACGTTTAAAACTCCCGTTAATCTAAAAAAAAGTTAACGTATTAGATTTAGGTGGTATAACTTGAGCTATTTATACAAAAAAGCTTGTATAACTTTCAAAGATTATTATTATTTAGGCTTAAATAAAATTAAATTAAATTGTATATAATATTTTTTTTTTTCGATGACCGATTTTAAGTTATCCTTATTTTCTTCTCTATATTAATAAATTCTTTTTAAGTTTTTAAAGTAGGTTTGACAATTAGGCCTAATAAGGTATTATTATCCTTAGAAACACTGTTATATTTAGGTATATATCAAGGGCTTTTAAGTTACAAGAGAAAAAAAAATTCTGAAAACCTCAATTTCTTTCCTTAATAGTTAAAAGTCTGAAAGCGTTTATGTAAAATCCCAAAATTTCTACTAATTAAAAGCCGATGTAAGATTTGTCCCGCGACAAAGCGACGCCTTTGTTAACAAAAAGCTTAAGTATAGCTTTAAAATAAATAAGGTATTCATCGAATGTATTGAAAAAAATATTGTCGATAAAAACACGATAAAAAGGTTGAATTTCCTTTAATGTTCGATTTATAAAACGTTAAATGTAGGAAGGCGAATTGCGAAAACCTATAGGAGAAAATATATTTCGTTCGAGTTCGCGGTGACTGACGAAAGTAAATCGGTCGCTAAAATCTAGATATACCAAAAATTAAAAGAAAAACTTGGTAACGTTTATAATTCTAATCCATTTTTTACAGTGAATGAATTTAATGAAAGCCTTTTATAAAGATAATGAATAGAAGTTTAAAATAGCTTATTTGTTAAATAATCGTCAATCCATTACTACCCAACTTTTATTTACTTTTAATACAGTTTTCCATACTACGAATACTGGTAACGTAAATGGTGAAATGTTGTTAAAGAACTTTATACGTTGTTACTCGTAAAAAGTGTCGAATTATTGATCGAGAAGTTTTTCGTTTCGTTAAAATACCAGATAGGAATAACTGCTAAACTTAGCATATTACCAACCGTTAATTAGTAAAACCTTTATTATTTTATCTACAGACATTTTAATTAGGCCGATATCCTTTTATATCATTAGGTATCGTTTAAAAATACGTTGAAATTAAATAAATTACCTTAGGTTAGTTACGTTAATACGAGTGCCGTATATAGTTTTCACCATAGGTATATTTTCGAGTGTTTTTATACTAAAGGATATATTTCGATAACGTTGTTTTTTGGGAGGTTTAACAAAACTAGCTTTCGTATTAATAAGGTTAACTACCTTAGGGATTCCAGATTTTTTAATTAAATACGTTACTGCGTCTAAAAAAAGAGTAGTAAAATAAAGCTTTACAGGGGCTGTAGTAAGAAAAGGTGTATTTGCGGGCGCGAAAGTTACACGGAGAGTTAGAGAATCTAATTTAAATTCGGCACCAATTGCCGGAGTAGGGGTGTATTTATCCAAGGTATTAATAGGAGTAAAATAAATTTAATAATTTACCAATAGGCATTTCGGTAGGTTTTACTACTATAGATGACACGTTACCAACGCTTATAGTTTATATAAAGGTTTGTATAGTTTCCGTTCATTTCGTTCAAAGATAAATATTATCTTCGTATTTCGCGATAATTCCTAAACAAGTATACTTAGGGAGGCGTATTACCTTCATAGTGGGATTGTAAAATTGTATTACATAAGAATTAATAGCGTCAATGAAAGCAATGAAAACATATAGATATTAAGCTGTAAATATAAAGAATTGATTTTAAGGAAAGGAAATATATTTTATTGCGACGTGTATCGTTTATTTAGGTTGAATAACGACGTTGAGGTTGAAAGTAACTTTGTAAACCATAGGTTATATAACTATTTTATGTATTGAAAAAGAAATTTCGAAGTAAATGTTTTTAAAACAGACTACATTTCTCGATATTAATACATTTATACCACGAGGTTTTATATAATAATTTGTTAACGAAACCCTCGTATTCAGGTGATCGCTAAATCAAACTTTAACTGTTTCTTACAACAAGGCAAAATTTCCGTTAAATTTATATACGAGGGCATAAAATATTTAACATGCCTTAATAATAAAACGAATAAGGGAACCTATTATTTTACTAATAATTTTGCGTTTAATTAAAAGGATATTCATCGTAAAATAATTGGGAAAGTTCGTATTTACCCAGAATTTCGATACGAGATCTTTACCAATACCCGTATCGAAATATAGTATGTGATTCTTGCTTATAAAGCTTATTCGTACGGAAATTTATAGGTAACAATAACTATCTATAGCAAGTATTAACTTTTCGTCAATAGGTTTAGTTATAATAATATTAAAATTATCCGCATTATTTACGATATTATATACGCTAATTATTGGTTTAATGCGGTTTAGCTATTGTATACGCCTCTTTATATAGTTAGAAGAAAGCTTATTTGTCCGGGTATAGGCCTTTAAATATTTAAAAAAAAATATTACGCGAGTCGTAATTCTCATTACAACACATATAAATACATCGACTGGAAAGCATAAGGGTGGGTTCCATTATATAACCCACTTTATTATTCGAGTGGTACGAACTTGTTTATAAAGGCGTTTTTAAGTGATTAGAATAGTCTTAATCTTAATAGTTAGTATCATTTATTCTAGATTGTATATTGTTAACTTTTTATTTACAATTATATTTTCGCTTATTAATATTTCGTTTTCGTTTATTAAAATCACGTTTTCGCTTATCCTGACCACGGTTTCGGTAAGCATATTTGAGAGGACGATGGTTTTATCGCTTACGGTAATATTCCCACGAGGGGTGTTTTTTGTACCTTTTAGTGTTATTCTTAGGTTTACGGGACTAGTAATTTTCCCGACGAGATTAATACTTATCCTTTCAAAAATACCGCGAGTTGTACCTTTTACCTTTCGTGTAAATCTCTCAACAAAGTATAATAATCGGGATAACGCTAAATTAATATTACTAACAATACCGTTCTCAACTTTTTGACTTTAATTAAATATTTCTTTATAATTTTCCTATGATATGGAGGCAGTTAATATTATTTAATATCTAGGTTTAATACGGACCAAATGTTGATTATAATGCAATACTATTTGGAATTATGGCTATTTAATATACCTATAGCTTTTACGTGTCGTATTTTGATTTGTATATATTTATGTAACTTATACATATCTTTTAACAAGTCGTATGATAAGAATTTGGCTTTTTCAAACTTCGTAGTAACTCGTCTAAGGTTTATAATAAAGCGGTTAACGAAAATATCCATAATATAGGCGAATTCGCGACGATACATTTTACGGCGTTCGTAAAATGTGACCTCGGTGTTCTACTAATACACAGCCGATCCCTACAACAAGGTAAAAACCATTTCCACGATCTTACTCTGTAAAGCTAAAAAGGTGTCCACGAAGGTATTTAAGCGTTACTAAAAGCTTTACACGTTAGTAAAAACCACGTTTTTTTCTATTATATGTAATGATCACACTAAATACCCGTGAGTATATAGAAGGTGTCAGAGGGTTTATGTTATCAAGAAGGTAGCAGAGGTGCTGAGTGAATAATATCTCAACCGTGTAAGTAATGATCAAAAGCCGTGAGGCTATTCAGAATATACTGAGACTAAATACTTAGATTGGCAACTGAAGAGCTATGAAGGAAATACTATCTATGTGGTGCTGACCGTGTCCTTATATTCTTAATCCTTCATACGCCTTCAGTGCTGAATCATATTGAATCGAAACATGATCTCAATGATCCTTAGTGCGTAACCCTAACCCTAAGGTTGCTGACATAAGAGATATCCCCACCTGATGTGTTGGACATCAGGTTCTTAGTAGCTTAGCCCCATACTGGCCTGTTTTTTGACCCTCTGATGTTTTTGGGTCATAACATCATAACAATACCTATATCCTAAGAACCAAGATACTCGGGGTTAAATAATCCAATCTCTTTGCGCTTTAGACGGCGAGTGCCGCCTGATGAGTATTAGGTAGCCATCGTATTCGGGGTTTGAGAAGAATTGCGATGGCGTCGAAAAGGCTCACGGCGGCGGCGAGAAGGTTCGCGGCGACGAGGGGAGTCGCGACGGTCTCAAAAAGGCTCACAGCGACGAGGAAAGTCGATATAGTCGCGAAAAAACTCGCAGCGGCGAGAAGAAAATTCATGGCGGCGGCGAGAAAACTCACATTCCTTTCTTTTACATGGGCGATGACTGCTACCCTTAAAAGTGTCCGAGGAAATTATGAAAATGGGCGAAGTTTGGCGATAATAGCGGCGAGAAGAAAGGTCACGAGAATGGCGACTCTCAACCATCAAGCTGTCGAGGCGTCTCATGACAGCGTAATGCTCCGCATGTCTCGCAACATTATGTTCTTTAAACTCGCGGCGCAAATTTGCCACGAGTTTTACTGCTTTAACGTTGCCAATAGGTCTCACTACCAAGGATGCCTCTCCTGAATTCATGGTAACAAGAGGTGTAAATGAAAAATAGGCTAAAGAGATGTAACAACGTAAGTTCTCAGTCGAAGATGTTATAGATAAAGGTAAAGGTATATACGAAGGTGTAAGTGGAGATTTTAGCGAAAGTGAAGGGAAAGTAACAGTTAGCTTTAACGTGAAAGGTGCAGATTTCTTCGCACGAGTTTGCTAACGCGTACGGCGAGGGGTTTGGAGCTTGTTTGGTAGTGTAATGCCCAGCTTTTACAGCTTTTGCTAACTTATATATTAAGATTAAGGACTTGTATACTAAGCTTTAACGAAGACGAAATAAGGTAAAAGTTAATAAAAAAGAAGATAGGGAAGGTTGCTATTTTTAGTGGCAAAGCTGTATTGCTGCAGATCCGCGCTAGTGACTTTTTCAATTACTTTATAGCAATTAATCGGTTTGGTGCCAAGCAGAATCTCAGCTTACAGTTACCATTTGTTATGCTATACGAACGTATAGTAGTATTCCAGTCTATATTTAAAGTTGAAGACTAAGTAAAAGAGGAATCTACCAGAACATGCATAATAATAAGTACTCATGAGAAGGATGACTCATAAGTGGACAGTCTCGTGAGAAGGCGCACTGCGCTCATGTATAGGTAGTTTCGTGAGAAAGTACGAAACGATGTACTAGACCAACCAGGCTTGTGTAAATAAGCATAAGCACCCCCTCCGTAATAAAACAAGCGGCTATAGAACTAAGATGGTACAAACCTCTCCCCAGTCATGTGACGTGTGGTGGCGTGTATTTAAGCGGCTTCCTCTTTTCTCTAGAGCATCGCAGGAGCGTATAGAACTACCAGGGCTGGATCCCTAGTAACACAAGCCAAGCACTAGCCTGTAATATTAATCGCCCATTAGTCCGATATTACAGAGCCATTGGTTCCAACAAAAAGGGTATCTTTAGTTTGTATACTTATTAATATAAAATCATTATCTTATGTAACAAGTAAATATGAGTCGTAGGTTGAAGATTTTATACTTGACCTTAATTCATAGTTCAGTTACAAGGTTAGAAACTATAAAACACCGGCTTTAACTAATCTATATCAAAACTTAATATATCGTAAAACCATTTCTAAACGGTATTTATCGCGAAACCTTTACTGTGATTTCAATAGGACAATATTGAATAAATTAATTGTTGACTAGGTTTACGTTGAAGTTACATTGCTACTATTAAAGATGAATTTCCCCTCAATTTTCACTAGTAAACTTACTACCAAAACGACCATCGAGCGTTAGCTGATTTTTTAATCGCTAAAAATTGTATAATGATCTAGTATTTGTCTTTATTAGTGTACCTTTAAGCGATTAAACGTGATTTTTAGTACGGATGCCCCGCAATTTTACCCTTAACCTCGTATATAATCCTTGATTTCAAAATCTTAACATTTAGCTTTGAGAGATGAAAGTCGCTTGAAGAAATGAATTATACAACTCCTCAAGTAAAGAATCCAATAATCTCAACCTTATAGTTTTTTTTTTAAAAAAAAAAAACTTGTCGAAGATTTTAATAATTTTTCATACCCGAAGGTTTACAACTAAGTCTTAATTATCCTTCTCTTTCCTATTAACCCAAGAATTATTATAGAACCAGCTCAGTATATATTCTTCATCCTTATTTCTCCTTCCATTTTTTAATCGGTTACACTATTGGCATCCCATCGGCTTATCGATAATAGGAAAAGGGGAGTTATATAATCCGATTCGCTTAATATGAGAATCTTCATCGTTATCGCTATCGTTAGTTATCCTAATGTAAAGTTCAACCTAAGTTGTACGAAACTTCATAGAACCGTTAGCAATTTCAACAACTACTTTAGAATTGACGATACTCAAGATCTTAAATAAGCCATACTATTTACCTGTCTCTTGCTACACGAAGACTTTACTTTGTAATGGCAAAAACAGCATATAGATTGTTATAAAATCATTTCTGGTATTCAAGGAATCATTAGCTTAACACTATGCTGATTCCTTCCATAATTCCTTAAAAGTCTTACCGTATGCCACGACCCTTTCCTGGGTACTTTCTAATGATGGAAATTCACTTGTCAGTCGAAGATATGCTTCAAAGACGAATAAAGTTAGTACTAAGCCATTAGAGCCCATAATATCATTCAGGCCCTTTGCTGCCATTTAAAAGCATGTCTTATGGTTAGTAAAACTTCCAATCTCCAACATAAAGATATCGTAGGCTTTACAAAGTAGTGAGAGTACCATTTAGACTTTTCCAATACCTCAATAGGCCTTAATAGATATATATATGAATTAGATCCCTATTTTCTCAGTATCCTCTTAAAACTCCACCACCAAAAAATTGGTAGCGACATCGTGGACGACAACTTTAAGTAGGCTCAAATATGTATCAATCTATAATATCCTTAGCATTTCCCCTGAATTTTTTGTCGATAAATATTTGAAAAATTCGGTTTCCTAAAAAGAGGTTATGAATTAACTATGTCAATGATAGGCTTGTGATTTAAGTAAAATATTCCACATTTTAAGCCCTGTAAACTTCAAGACTTTATAAAATTTATCTACAGTTAGGTAATTAAAACTCCGGTATAATTAATTCATTTCCAACTCTATTAAATTCAATACTGTTACCTTTAGACATTTAATATGAAACCAAATGTACCCCCACTTAAGAACAAAAGGAAGCCTTTAATCGTTCTTAATCAGTTCGTTAAATTTAAATTCAACATTAAATCCATGAATTTTTATATCTTCCAGACAAAGGAAAAATAAAGTATGGAATTCAAGGACATAAAATGTGATCAATCTAATGATAGTTTTAATATTCATTGTCACCAATAACGATAAATATTCGCACGAACCAAAGCCAACGTGAACTTTGTCAATATATTAAAGATTAATCTTCATAATAATAGTATTTTCCCGTTGTGATACTATATACTATAAATAGTTTTTTTATTAAGTAGTTTACTACCCCTATATTCAGTATAATACCTTAAAACGTGTGGTTTTTATAACAATCGCAAATATTAAAAATATATAAAGGGTTAAGCGTTTAATTAAAGCAGAGGCTAAGGTTCTCGCCATTTAAACAGTATTGAAAAACGTGATCGAATAATCACTAGTCTGTGTTAGGAACAACATTTTTATACCACGTAAATTACTTAGGTATATCGTTATCGTCAACAATCTCTTCACCCTCACAGTTAATGATATAATCCAGGTAAACTTTCCCAAAAGCGATAGGATACTGGGTGTAATTCATTACCTATTATCTATAACGCTTAACAGAAAGGTAAAGAATTAATTAATTATCGGATTTATTACAAATCCAGCATCTTTTACCACTATTAAAACCATAATTCTTACGAATAACAAATTCGTTTAGGTTTTATACTCGTTACTTATGCTAGTGTAATTATAGGTTTTGTTATGGTCCAACCTACAAAGGAAGTCCAAGTAGATGCCAAATGGTGTCAACGATTGAGGTACTATGGAAGACTAGAGAAGTGGGCAGTGGTTCTTTACGCAGGACTTACATATACGGGCTGTCATATACCTTTCCACGTAACGCCTGCAAATCGCCCCCACACTGTGCCCGCACCGTGATCGGGCTGGGGAATACGCTTAAACCATTTATTATAGGTATATCTACATAACCAATAAACTGAATAACTAATAACCTAAGTCCATAACATACTCCCCACTTTATAGTAAAAGATATATTGTTATATTATATACAAATTGTATTCAGGCAGGACTCATTATGTATATAGTGCGTATAACGTTATGAATTAGTTATATACGTACCGATTTCTAACTAGATACTATACTTATAACGTTATAAATCAGCTATATATTTGCCGGTCACAAATTACCTGTATATAAAAACATCACTGATACCATTTATAACCGTTTCAATTTCCCGTTTTCCTTTTTGACTTTGCTGTTCTTTAACCCCGATTTTGTCATTTTTTATAATAATTTTATTTTCATTTACCCCCTATCCTACTTATGTTTTATTTGTCAAATAATGTAATTTATCTAATATCTTTAATAAAGCTGGTATAAGTTATGGTGCTATCGATATACTTAGTATTAACGAATAACCGTCCCTTTATGTAGGCTACCTATACATATTTAAACCTCTTTATCGTTAATAAACCTATATAATCCCTCTGCATTATGAAGGATCTATTAATTTGAAAAGACAGCAATCACAATAAAAACCTTTCCTCAGCATAGGTCCAAAACATTTATGTCTTCTACGTTGATTGGTAGCTCAACTCAAATATATCTTTATTTTACGCTTGGGTATATCGTACATATGGCAGTCGCTTTTGCCAGAAAACGTATTGTGAGGTGAGTTCAAAGCTCTTTTTCAGGTTGTAATGATAATTAAATATATACTAACCCTTTTGTAATGCGTTTAAGAGACGTATATACTGGCTATGTCGCCAGGACTACGCGCTTCACTGCGCCGGCTCGTTTCCACCTCGCAGAACTACTCTCATATTCTTTCTCCAGTTCGAAAGCATATTGAAAAAATCCCGGGTCATCGGCCAATTTTTTCCGTTACTTTTTCGGATTTGGTAAAAACATTTACCTGTTTACGCGATATTACCTAAGTTTAGGGGGTGTTTACCATCGCAATAGTTTAAAAGACGAAATTTTAATTTATAAGTTCCTGCCCCACCTTCCTTTATACGCTGTCGGTACCCATTACTCCACCGTTTTTTTACTTTACCAGTTACCTTTACATTTTTTATAACCGGGCTTTAATTTAGACCATATTGGTTCCCGCTGTTACCGGCGCCCGCTGCGAACCAGTTTTCAACTTTATATAAAGCGGTTGGGATAACATCGCTGCATAAACCCTTTCCCTCATAATAAATATTAGTTATAGCTTGAGAAATGTAATGAGAGACATATAAAACCTAATCGTAAAATTTTCTAATTTTACTTGAGTCCAATCCGTTAACCTAATATAAAAGAGAGTCGATAGTGCCGATTAGAAACGCGTAAATAACTATATTAACGCCAAACGCGTAGTGTAAACGTGAACAAAATTGTTACGGTTTTTTGTAACCCACTTGAAAAAAACGCTCCTTCCAGTCTTCTCTACGTCGCCCCTATCTTTTAACGTTTCCCGACGCCCGGAACCGGGATTAATAAAGATTTTAACGTCGCCGACACCTCCATCTTCCGAAATAAAAGGAAAATTAAAATAGGTTGAAAGTAAAATTTAGTAAATTTGAGTGAAATTAATTGAACAGTGAAATTATCATCCGAAGAAACCGGGTGTAATATATCCAACCCTACTTATCGTAAGGTAAAGTAGTATAAAAAAGATTCTTTTCTTTTATTATTACCACGCTAATTTTAGTAAAAAGATAATACAATTGGTATAAGTTTTTTCAATCGCATCCGACGTGAATATTAAAATATCAAATTGCTATAAAATTAAGTATCCACTAATTTAGCTTTAAACTTATCGAAAATTTTAATATATTTGTGACCTTTTATTAATTTTGACTTGAATGTATTATATTCCTTTCATTTCATAATCATATAACAAATGTTACCCTTTATTATATTTACTGTGAAGATATCTTGAATGTTGAATTCCTCATATTAATTTTTTTCACCGTCGTTATCGATAAAGACCGAGCTCGGACGAGTTTCGGATGAAATTTATGTGAAAAAAGGGTTTGTAACAATACGTTTACCTAATTCTATATGAAGTATTAAATATTTACCAAAAATATTTAAAATGAAATTCGACAGATTTTAAACACCTACCACAAGATATTAATAATGAAACGAATCTATTTATTTATTCGAGAGATTCTTCTTTATATTATATGAATTTAATTAAATTTAATCATCTATCTATTAGTAGGGCTTTAAATGTTGCAACGTTGTCTATTCGATTGGTCGAAGTAACAGTAGTATTTCGTGGTCAAGTGGTGGATGTATTATTTTAGGTTTAGCAGACCGCTAGCCGGTTTGCACAGTAATTTTTATGCACAATTGCTTGGCCCATACCCTAGTGTAAAGTGGGGCTATATTGCAGTTAAATACAGTAGATCCATAAAAAACAATACACTTAACCTGCAGTTAATATAGTTAACTTTATTGTAAGTAAAGTCGGCCTATTATATTGCAAATACTATTATTCCAACCCTGGCGGCTTTTTAGTTTGTGCATATACATCAGTGTGACAACTAATCTTTTCCGGTGAATGTTCAACCGCGACCTTGTTTACTGGCTAGATTTTTGCCAATTCCAATTGAACTTCATATTAAAATACACCCATTTGCATACAAATTCACCCCACTTGTCGTTAATTACCCTACGATTACGAGGTCCGCCTTTTTTGATTCCTACAAAAATTCATTTTTCCACAAACCTATACAATCTTTTACTTTAGCCGTGTTAATTAAACAACTTAAAATTGTCGCTCCCTTAACAATCTTTTAGTTTTCTAACATATATCTGACCGCTATTACGTAATTCAAGCTTGCTGGACGGCCTATTAACGTATCTTTCGATGTGTATTAGTAGCCTATTACTATTTACAAACCTTTTAAAGGATTTATTCATCGATACTTTTGTTACAGCACTAGCAACAATGTTTTCATCGTTAATTTATCAAAAAAAATCAATCTCCCTCCTTTCGTACGCTTCGCGAAGTGCTATTACATCGATTATCAGTTGTTTTTCACTAGTAGTTTCGAGTTTTGAAAGGTATTCGAATAAGCTTCTCGAATCTGAACAAATTACTACCGGGATATGAGGAATCTTTAGCCTTTTAATGTTAAGTTTAAGGGTTTTCCACAATGCTATATCTACGTCAAAGCCTGTTATCATGCCGTAAACCTCCTGAGCTAACAATCTTTGTATGATCCTTTTATATTTACTCAAATTCAAATATATTAGGCTACCGATGATATTGAAATGATTCTCCTGCCTATCTTCGTTGACAAAGGTTATTAAAAAGCCGATTTTTAAAGATACATCGGTATCATTTACGAAAGACCCATTCATAAAGATTATCAACTTGGTCCTCGATAGGTCGATTGAGACTATATCAATCCCTCGATCCAGGTTCCGCATTTATCACTTTAGCCTCTCATTTAACTGGTGAAAGTCTCTATCTGTTAACTTTATGCTTGTGCTGCAATAAATAGGTCGTACAATATCTCAGGTTAACATAAGGTAGTAATATAGCTATTACAGGCATACTGTTTAAGGTACCGTTAGAACTTAGCTATTTTATTTTTATTAATCGTGGAAAAATTAGTGCCCTAACCCTTTTGATGAAAATTGAAGCCAGTATTAACACCAAATATACGAATTAACAATCTATTAAAGTTAAGTTGGCTATCTCTTACCAACTTCGTAATCGGCTTGCAGTTCTAAAACTAAAAGTCTTGAATGGCTTGTTATTCCGATACCATAAAGCTAGCTGTTTTAATGAAAAAGGTATTATTAATTTATATTCTTATTAAGCCGAAGACTTTTTCTCATGTTACCAGTAATTAAGTGGCGTAGGTTAAAGATTTCATACCGAGTCGTGATTCAAATTGCGATTAGTACCTCAGAAACTAATGAATACCTACTTTAGCTAATCCGTACAATAATTTAATATATTTTATTACCGTCCTCAAAATGTTGATAACAGGCAGTTCCTGTATTAATTCTAGTTATACGATCCATTATAAATATGTTATTAATTGCGTATAAGCCTACTTTATATACGGTTATTAAGCATAATCTTGACCTTAGTCTTTACTAGTAGGCTAGCGACTAAAACAACCATTAAACGCTAATTAATCTTTTAAATCGTAAACTACTACCTAAGGATTTAGTCTTTGCCTTGATCGCTATATTCTTAAGCGATTAGACATAACATTTCATATGATCGCCCCGTGATTTTACTCTTAACTTTATAGATAATCCTCTATATGAAGATCATGATATTCGGGTTGTAGACGTTGAAATTAACTTTCGGCAAGATTTATATAACTTCTCGAGTTAGTAAGCCGTTAATTTCAACTCTATCTTCTTTCTTAAAATGGTTGTCAGAAGTCTTAATAATCTCTTGTGCTCGAAGCTTTAATGTTATATTTTTGTTTTCCTGTTAGGTTTTGCTTATCTAAACAGTATTGTAAATGAGGTTTAATGTGTATTTATCCTTTTTAACGTTCCTCTTTTTGGGGGTCGTCTACATCGACGACGTTTTATTAGGTTGTCGATAACGGGTGATAGAGGTTCATGTTAATTAGGTCGTTTAGTTTAGGGGTTTCCGTCGTTAGTAACTATAATTAAAAGCTTAACTTATGTGATTCGAAAAAATATAAGACCTTTAGCAGTTTTAATAACTATTTTAAAGTTTACGATATTTGAAATCTAATACAGACCCTTCCATTTACCCGACTTCTGTTACATAAGGATTTAACTTTACAACAATAAAGTAAGTAAATCGATTATTATATGGCTGCTTTTGGTGTTAAAGGTATTATTAATTTAAGGGCGTTCCGATTCCCTTCGAAATTTCCTTAAAACTTTGATGTAAGCCGTAATAAGCTTTCGAATACTTGTTGATAGCGGAGATCCACTCGTCAAGCGTAGGTACTCTCCAAAAACCAATAGAGTTAACAATAGGTAGTTGGAGCCTAAATTATCTTTTAAGCCCTTTACCGATATTTAAAGGCGTGCCTCCGGATCCATAAAACTTCATATTTTCAACATAAGGATGTTATACGTTCAGTAAAATAAGGCGTATACCCTTTTTACCTTTCCAATTCTTTAATAGGCCTTTATAGGCACCTATTTACACTAAATATACTTTATCTTAGTATTTTCCTAAAGCTTTGCCACCGCAAAATTAGTACCGGTATCATAGATAACGACGTCAAGTCAACCTAGGTACATGTTAATTTAAAACATTCAGATATAAGGCTATTAGCAGTTTTAACAACTACTTTAAAATTTTCGATACTTAATATCTTATATGGCCCCTTCCATTTACCTGAATTCCGCCATATAAGGATTTTACTTTATAGTGGTAAAGCAAACACGTCGATTGTTATAGGCCTATTTCTAGTATTAAAGGAGTCATTAACTTAACGGTGTACCGATTTCCTTTGTAGTTACCTCAAATATTTTCTATAGAATACAACAAGTTTCTGAGTACTTACCGAGGGGAGAGATTTACTCGTCAGGCTTAGGTACGTTTTAAAGATTAGGAGCGTTAGCATTAAACCGTTAGAGTATACGGTATCATTAAGACCTTTTACTGATATTTATAGGCTTGTCTCCGGATCCGTAAAGCTTTTAATTTCCAGCGTAAGGATGACATACGCTCAGCAAAGTAGGGCGTATGCATTTTTAATCTTTCTAATGTTTTAATAGGCTTTTATAGGTACCTATTTGTACTAAATACCTATTATTTTAATATCTTTCTAAAACTCCACCGCCGTAAATTTGGTACCAATATTGTGGAAAACGACGTCAGTTAGACTAAGGTATATGTTAATTTATAATATTCTTAACGTTTTTTACGTATCCTTTGCCGAAAGGAACTTCAGAAACTTAGCTTTATTAAAAGAGATTTAGGAGTTAACGACATGTAAAACGGGTTTATTATCCAAGTAAAATACATTAATAGAGATCTTATAGTTCAAGTTCTTATCGTATTTTAGTATAAACTTAAATTTCTGGGGGGCTTAGGTATGAGTTTAACAGTGGTGTTAAAGTCTTTTAATGATTTTTAAGGTAAAGTATTCCATATTATAATACCCTACAGACTACAGGATTTCATATAATTTATTAATATCTAGGTGGTTAAAACTCCGGTGTAGTTAACATATTTCTAGCTTTATTAAATTTAATAGCACTGCTTCCAGACCTTAAAAATAAATTCATAAATACCCTAACTTAAAGGCGAGTGGAAATCTTTGACCTTTTTTAACCAGCACGTTTGCATTTACATTCACGTTAACGCCGAAGGTCTTTATATTATTTAAGAAAAGTAAAAAAGGGGTAGGGGAATTAAGGATGTAAAATGTAATTTCTTTTAAAACATTTGAAACTACTATTATCCCTAGTAATAATAGTTGTTCGCTTAGGCTAAAGATAACTTTAGCTTTGCCAACATCATGTTGATTAATCTCAGTAACTATAGTACTTTCCCTCCGCAATGCCATATACTGTGAATAGCCTCATGTTAAGTACCTTGCCGCCCCTGTATCTGGCATAATACTCTAAAACGCATAGTACGTATAACGATTACAAAGGTTAAAGGTATGTAAAGGATCAAAGGTATAGTGAGAGTAAAGGTAAAGGTTTTTGCCACCTAAATGGTACAAAAAGGTATAGTCGGCTAGTTATTGGGTTACCATACCAAAAGCAGTATCTTAGTGTTACTGAATCTGCTTAGGAGCGTTAACGGCATTAGTTAGCTTATTGCCTTTAGCATTTTCCATCTAGTTTAAGTAATCTTATTCTGAAATAGTAAGGTACTAGACGTGGTACGTTGCTTTTCTATTATTACGTTCGGCGGGGGGGTAGCGAGTTAACTAGCAGCTGGCCTTACTATAGATCTAATATTTCTTACTACTATTACGACGATAGTACTTACGGTTAACAGGTCCACCTAAATCTAATTAGCGTTAACGTAAGTTTTGCCTTTAATTTAGGGCCGAGGTTAATAAACCTAACTTTAGGCGTTGTGAGCGCCCGTACTTGCGGTCAACGTAGTTAACTACCGTAAGGTCTTCCTTATCCACGTCAAGAAAGTTGACAGCTTGGAAATACATACCGAACGAATTTGGTATACGTGTTACTACGGTAGTAAACGATAAACGCAACTAGCTACAAAAAGCCTTTACAAGTAGTATTTGGGCGTTATAGGGTGTATTCGAACTTACTAACGCCTGTAAAAACTGCTCGTACCTGCTCGCGAAATGTGGCTTTACTAATATAGGCCTTTCCTATTGTTTTTTAATATATTATCAACTTATCAAACATTTAATCAAAACCATCTATTAATAATTTTTCCTCTTTCTTCTTTGCCATTATTGTTATCTACTACATAGTAGTCTAGTCTGTATATTATTGTATGAGGTGGACGTTGTATTCGAAATAGCACTTCATACCATCATAGATTTCACGAAATGTGGTGGCGCTCGTTAGAAAGGTTAAGTAATAGTCTTTGGCGTAACCTGTAAGGATTCTAGGGAATAGTAAATGAAAACCAAAAGGTAGAAACTTTCTCTACTTGCAAATATTTAAAAAAGGCATTATTTTAGTGTTAAAAGAGTTGTAAGGCTTTTCGTTGTACTTTTTTTTGTTATCTTAGATCTTGACAAAGTCTGTTATTAACTTATAGTTGATGTTAATTATTTTGACAGGTTTTAGAGGAAGGTCTCGATAGTTATCCCAAGCTTAATTGGTGTTTCCTAACGGTTTAAAACTTGGAGGTTTCGAGGCATAGTATTAAGGGTAATTGCTAGTCGTCTGACCCGATGGATAAAGTCCTGTTGTAGGGCCTGTGATTGGCTCTCGTATATAGGCAAGTCCGAAGGGAAATGTATTTTAAGGTGCTTGTAGATTGTAGTATTAAGGGTCAATAGGGTCTCATAAGTTTTGAAAGGTCTAACGATTTTCCTAATTAACTGGTATAAAGTACCAACGTTAATACCTCTAGCCGCGTTGACAGCCCTCGCTTCGCATGCTTTTCCGCCGCTAAGAGAGTATCCCACGCTTTCACGTGGAGGTATTAGGCTTCCGAACACATTAATAGGTTCTTTATTATCGGTTTGTAAAGAGGTTTAACTTAACTGGGGTTAAAGGGGAGGTCCCCTAGATTGTTTGTAAGGGTGGTAAGTTTTTTAATAGCTTTTCCTTTTATTCGTATGTTATAAGGGTATTCGTTAAGATGAGCCAGATCGAAAAGAGCTTGGCTAATGTTATGGTGCCCTATATTTAAACAAAGATTCCTCTTTCTTTTAGCTTGGACTTAAGTCTTAACTTAACGACTTTTTAGATTGTTTTTCACATATTAATTGTCTAGTCGTTTTAAAACTCGCTATATCTGTTAAAATTGAGGTCGGTATCGCGGCTAATAGTGTATTTAATGATAAATCTTTCGATGAAGTTAGTAAAGTATTCCTTCGTAGATTCTTCATTTACATCCGACGCTCAAAAGTTTTCGTTGTAAAACTTGGTAAAGGCAGTTTCGAGGGCTTCAATTCCCCTCTAAATCTCTAGGGTAGGTGCCATCTCTAGGTGTAAGGTACTGTGGGACTTGTTAGAACGTTTGAGGTAATGGACTTGATGATTTTAGGTGTAGAGACTTGGTGTTTTGGCATGAAATTGCGTGTGGACTTGGCGACTTGGTGTAAGGTCGCACGACATAGCTTTCCTTAGCGTGACTTGGTGTTTTCGCTTAAAGCAGCGAAATTGACAATTAAAGTGGCGTAGGGAGTAAAAAGAGTGAAGTAGGGTAAAGGTCTGGTATAGTGGGTAAGGCCGAAGGTCGGTGGTAGTGGTAGAGGGCAAAGGTTATTTTTTGTAGGCCGTGTAACTTAGTCGTTTTTCTGCATTAGTAAGACCTGTAGTAGTACTAACTTATCCGTTTTCCAACTTTTCGTTCGAAACTTTTAGCGGTTAATCTTAACGTTTTTTTTTAAAAAAAGGATTACTGAAGATTTTTTGGTGTTTTTCAAATAGCGATACCGTTGCCTACTTCTAGGTTGCTGTTGAGGACTGACGCAACCCAAAAATTCTTCTCTATTTTCCTGCCGTTAAGGACTAACGCAGTACTAATAGAGGCCCTTTGCAAGAATCTTTCCTCTAATTTAGCAGCCGTAGCCACAGAGCGTAATAACTGGAAAGTAGTTTTTTCTTCTACTTAGTTTATCTGTGATTAACTTAACAGGCAAGCACTGATCAGTGTTGGTAGGCCTTAGACGTTGCAACGTTGTCGATTCGATTGGTTTTCGAAGTAACAGTAGTATTTCAGTAGTCAAATGGTGGATGTATTGTTTTAGGTTTGGCAAACCGGTAGCCAATCTGCACTGTAATTTGTATGGCTAATTGCTTGGCCTATGCCCTAGACCGAATCGAGCACTCCACTTGCAGTCAGTACAGTCAAATTTACTGTAAGTAAAGTTGATCTAATGCACTACATATAATACTATTTTAATAAATACATTAACTGTACGAATCGAGAGTTATATGAATTATTCGATACGTAATGTAAAGATATAGAGATATTTTGGAAAATTCGAAAATTGCTAGGGTAAAAGTAGCAATGTAAATGGTATCGATAGTAGTAGATGGAACAACTAATAAAAGGTAACTATTTATTGAATTATGTGATACGCGTAAGTTTGTGGTAGAATATTTATCCATAGGAGTTAAGGAATGAAGGGCTCGAAAATATGGAATACAAGGCTATAATTAAATTCAATCTTAGTATAAATTGACTGAAATTGATAAGTGTTTGGGTTGTGGATTAAAAAGCGATTTCCGAGGTTGCCACCAATTACTGGCCGGCCACGTTGACATGTAGGTATAAAACAAAACGCCGCTAGTATTGGAATAGCAGTCAAATACAGTACAGTTAAGTTAACTATATTTACAGTTAATTAATTGTATTGATTGTAAATTGACTTCAGTTTGTGTGATTAACTGCAAGTTCAGTATAGTAGGTGTCACATCAAAGTGGGGCACGAGCCAAAAGAGTTGGCTATACAAATTAGTGTGCAGACCAACCAGCGGTCTGCCAAGCTTAGAACTCACAACTTATCAACCAATTTCAATGCAGCACAAGTTACCTCAACCACAGTGGTTCGAATTTACTACGTTGCAACGATAAAGGCCTACCAATATCAACTCAAATAAAAATTACGAATAATAAACACTTAGAATATATAATAAAATCGATTTTTTTCTTTTGATAGGTAGGTGTATTAATTAAAATAGCCTTCTTCATTACGGTTTGAAATCAAATATAATAAAGGAGTGCATTATACGTAACATGACGCATCGTCATGGGAAAAAAAAACAGATATCCCTCAAATTCTTTTCTACTCCTACTTTATAAGTCGTAAACAGTAGCTTATCCGTTTCAAATGACTGGTTGAGTCAATGTTTTCGAATTCGTGTATATTTTGCTTTACCTATATTAATAAATACATCCTAAAATGTTGAAAACTTTTCACAATATAAAATCACCAAATTAATTAGAATACTGTTATTATCTATCATAATACTCATTTTCGTTTATTTTGTATAATATGTACATGGAACTAAAACTTTTCTATCAATATTCGCGCTGATATAGATTAAATATTTAAAATCTCTGTCATAAAATATACGGTAAACGACACTTAAGTTTTGCGTTTTTACGATTATATTTAGGTATTCATTTATGAACTCCTTATGACTTCGTCGGTTCAATTACATAAAATTCGTTCATTATTTATTACACGGATCGGAATACTAATGTAACCGTACTTTCAAAACCATAGTTTTAGTCGAACTTAAATTGAATTATCTGGCGCCTTTATTGTTAACATAAATCTTACAAACGAATTATCTATTATTGACACCATAAAAATTACTTTTAAGACTTTAAACTATTTCCAATCAGCTGTAAAACAGTCTACTTATAAACTTTATAGTCGACTTATCCTTCAAGAAATTTAATAGTCTGCGTTACCTGATAATTATTTTGGATAGCCTAAACAAAGCTACTACTTTAAAGGCTATAAAATCGATAAACATCAAACCCTGCACAGAGTAATTTATAAATCATTATTAGTAGTTCTAGAGTTTTTTTCTTGTAATAATTAATAACTACAGCTTCAATTTATCCGGTAGCCTTAAAAAACACCTTTGTAAGTTGACGGGTTTAAAACAACAACTTAACACTGTTTTTAATACCAAAATAAATAACATTACTAAATCAATTAACTAGGACATCTTAATATACTTACGTTTCATTATTGTTTACATTCAACTTAATTAAGATTATTTACTCTTCGAGTACCAATCAACGTTAAATAATAAGAATACCACCACTATTATCATGAATCCGTTGTTAATGACGTATAGTTACTATACAAACCAAATTTAACAAATCGAACGTTCAAATATCCCGACTATGAAGCCGACTACGAAGCCGCAAGCTAAAACTAAAAACTTTATTACATGTAATCGTAATCTAATAAAATTCTCGTAGGATGCAATAATAGCTACGTAGCGAAATATAGACAAAACCTCTAATAATACATTTATATATCCACATAATTCGAAATTAACGATAAAGTCTAATTCTTTTCAAAAAACCATAAAATACACAATTTTCTAAAAAAAGAACATTTTTACAAAAATCATCGGATTAAACGCGTTATTAAATTTCATATCGTTAAACTTAATATTACCGGCGAAAAACATACCAGATTTTATATTAACTAGCTCATCCGAACGTTTACCAACCCGATTTTTCTCTAAAAAATACCTAATTATTAACTGTCAACTATCTACTTCATTGGTAAAAAGAATATAATCGAACTTAAATATTATATATAAACCATTTTAAAATCTTAAATTAAACCTTAAATTAGCCGCATTTAAAGTAGAATTCCCCTAAAGCAATAAGTGTGAATTGAATAGGTAAGTTACATTCAATTAACTCAAAAACTGTTTGTTAACTTCTAAAACATTACCACGCTCGACGCTTGTAAATATTTTTATATTTACGAATGAATTATTTGACAACTAGATCATTATTTCATCCTACTTCTTGATACTGTCGTTGCCAGAATTTTCATCCAAATCTATATCTTTATTTGGAAAAAACCTCTCACTTATTTTTATCAACTTAATAAACGTCTCATTAATAAGAAAAACTGACGTAATAAATTTCTTTATAAACTTCAAATAAGAATCTTCATAATATCTTTGCTGTTTTCTTACGTTTCAAAATAAAAATGGGTTTACTCATATAACTTTTACGCTTATTATTTAAAAATTGAACTACGCAATGACTATTTAACGGGATAGATAAAAAAATTCCGAGTTTACTACCACCGTAGGTATCGACCTTACTCTATATTATGCGACAAATCTTTATCACTTTTTTGGTGGTTATAACAAAATATATACGCTATTTAACCGCTCGTTAACAACTTGGAAACAACTTAGAAACATGGTTATTAATTCTAGTTTCGAACGTTGAACGTGAAATATACTTACAACAACTCCTTAATAACCCTACTCATATCTAAGTATAAGCCTAACGAGGTATAAGTTTATCCTAAATTCCTACCAATTACCTAGACAGCATACAGCTGACATTCAATACTAATGTTTGCGCTGCTATTTAGTAGGTTTCAAACCACTATGGAACATTCATGACATAATTACCCTCGATTTTGATAGGAACCTTATTAAGTTATAAGTTACACAATAAACAAATTCAAAGAAAGGTTACTCCCGCTTACAGTTTATTTAAACGTTGATGGATTGAACGAAAAGAACTTAACTACTGGTTATTAAATTTTAAATAACTAAAACAACATAAATTTACGTAAAGAGTAACCTGTCACGACCCAAGTATGATAGTGGGTTAGGAAGCAAGCCAGTGTGCAGCTGAGCCCGAAGTCCAACACATCAGGCGGGGAACACCTTTCCTTTGTTAGCGGAAATGACTAAGCCAATCATGTGATTAGGATCAGTGGGATCAGCACTGATCCAAGTGATCCAGTACTGAAGACGGTATGAAGGCACGGATATATAAGGACACGRTCATCACCACATAGATAGTATTTCCTTCATAGCTCTTCAGTTGTCAATCTAAGTATTCAGTCTCAGTGTATTCTGAATAGCCTCACGGCTTTTGATCATTACTTGCACGGTTGCGATATTGTTCACTCAGCACCTCTGCTACCTTCTTGATAACATAAACCCTGACACCTATATACTCGCGGGTATTTAGTGTGATCATTACATCACCCTTGCATAAATCAACGCGATTCAACGCGATTTAACAACTCAAGTCTCTGATGAAAATCACAATATCGACTAAAAAAGTTAGCAATAAACATTTGATCATCCTAGTAACATAAAGCGCATATTCTCTTAATTTTACGTGTTTTAACGGTAGCTTTCGTGTTTATTATATATGCATTTAGATCTATGAAGAGCTGAAAAACAAATTGTAAAGAAAATAAAAACAGCAATGAAAATGCTAAAGTAACCTATTCTGTCTTTAAGGCACCTTTCATCCATTGAAACATATATCCGCAACTTTTATTTTCTTCGACGCTAGAACCTCGAATATCCTTGAAACTCGACATGAAAATATCTCCGGTGCGCATTGACCAGACGTTTTCACAAGGTTCGCCTGTACAAGTAAATCAGACGCTGTACGCCCGCCTACCCGCATCTCTTCTAATAGTCTCGCCAATGTTGTGTCGATTCCCCTCATGCGTCCCCTACCGATCACATGAATCCGTAAGTGATGATCATGTTGTGGAATTTAATCCATTGAAGCGTTGTGGGGATAAAGGAAAGGAAAAATCGTGACATAAAAGAACTTTCCACCCCTGCCACGCAATTCTTCATATCAACATCGCCCGCCCCCGCCCCCGTCCTAGCTGTCTCCATATTCAACTGAAAACGTGCGTTTTGATCCTGAACATGCATGGCGACCATGCAAGCCCCAATAGCTGCGTACAACGTTATATAGTATTCACCATCAGAAACAGATTTGTCAAATCTACTAATGTCGTAAATGACCAACGATCTGACGAGGTAGCGACTATATAGTTCGGCGGGAGCCTGGTGCTCTGCCCAAGCACTTGCTAAAATTGCTCGCTGGATGTTTGGAGTTAAAGTTTGCAATTGCTGACTCTGGATCTTACGCCCATCTATCATGTTGGGGCAACCAACGAGAAAGTCCGCATACCCGCCCGAGTATCCAGTTTTGATGGCTAGGGTTTCTATGTCCCGATACGCAAATTGATCGTGTCCAAGTGGCGTGCCTTCCGATATCATGATCTTGACATTGGGGAGATGATGTCTATTAGTATAAAAATAGGCGAGTCCACTGGTAACTGTCAGAAATGTATCCAGGTTATAACACCGGTGAGAATTGAAACCCCGAGACACTCACGAGTATATGGGAGCATTTTCACTGTTATCGGGTCCCGGATCAATTGGGATTGGGAATTGCCTAAAAGGAGGAGGAACAGCGTAGACAATACCCAATTTGTAGGTAAGAAAGAAAAAGAACGTATACAACATTGTCAAAAACCAAGTTGTAAATGAGTATAAAATGATGTGAAGTTGTTTTTGGCTCAATGATGGGATTTCCCAACCAGGCGTAGAGTGTCGATATATATATATGTGTGTAAAGAGAGAGAAAGAGAGAGAGAGAAATCGACCGGACAAAAGTTTATCCTATAACCATATTTGTAAGCGACATACTACGTATACTTTTAGTAACGACAATAACTACAGCCTGTTTTATCATATGTAATTTCGTTTTTAGTTTTGACATTGATCACCTTTGTACGTGAAGAGAGGCCCGCGTTTAAATCAAGGTTTCGAACTTCCGCTTTATTGGAGCCGACAAACCAACAAGCAACCACGCTTACATCGCGCGCAAAGAAACAGATGCTGGTAAGGGCAATAACAACTATTGAACGTTGCAATTGATTCAGTGCGGCATTAACTACATGTTGCATTGCCTTAGTCGTTAAATGATGGACTAAGAACCTGGGGTGCCGTTATGCATGCCCTATTTTTTTTCCACCTGCAAAACGAAGCCCGAATGGGAGTGGGTTATTGCCAAAAACAGAGGCTGCCACAGCAAATAGATGCTATCTGTGACTTACGTTTGAAATTAAGGCGATGCAGGGTCCCCACAGCAAACTAAACCTGATTAACTCGCACACATTCATTGAATCGTAATGATATATGAATATATTTATATTGATGTAATGCACCTTTTGGTTTCAACCTTTATGTTTCATTCATTCGCGTTTATTATTGTTGCGTAAGTAATGAAGTTTTCGTGTAGTAATTTGGGAGATGGCGTGAGAACATGTTTCCCGGTTTGGGTTCGATTGCTGTTCCACCACAATGGAAAAAAATCAAGTTGTAATGAAATAATCACGCGAAAATAAAGCCTCACCATTGAATGTTAACTAACGAGCAAAATTGATTTTCCGATACGTTTGTTGCGTGTACAAATGCTGCAAACATATTACTAAAACTTGTACAGTTTTAGTATACTTCGTTTACTCCCTATAAGTTTTCAGTACATAACAACAATGTCGGCAAGTAAAGTCCACGTTTAGGTCAATGTTTCAAAAAAGAGCTTTATTTTCACGGATAATTTTAGCATTACTTTGTTGCTACACATGTGGTGGGGTGGTATTTACATTTTATGTAGGCTGGTTGCATTGAAGGTTCACGGCCCTGACATAAGAGCCATGTTTTATGAAGCAAAACTCCCACGTCGTGATCATGGCCGACCATAAAACGAAATCCTCATGGCGTGACTGTAGCCGGCCATGAATCAGCCAAAAACCTTGAATGTACTAGTATACTACGTATAAAAAGCAAAAAAAAGAACGTTAATCTCAGCTATGAAGAAAGAGCCATGGAAGCCGTGAAGAAAAACCTTCATGGCGAGGTCATGGCATAGCCGGTGGTAGCCTGATGATTCGTACCGGGGAAATAGCTACCCGGGGTCATGAGGAATATGACTATTGGATCGATCAGGGGGATCCGCAGGCACTAGCTCAGTAGTAGACAAAACAACAATACGATCCGCCCCATCACCCCAAATCCTCCCTCCCAATTACAATGATACCACCCGCTATAAAGGACAATCTTTACGGCGTGGTTCATGGCTGCCCGGCCATGGAGAAAATTCCTCATGACGTGGTTGTGGCCGACCATGAACCACGCCATGAGCCAGCTATGTCATGGCTCTTATGTCGTGGCTGAGCACTTTGGTTGCGTTTTGTGTGTCTCTGGTCGAAGTAACTAGTATTGCACTGAAAGTGGTGATGTGTTACTTCTAAGTTTGGCAGACCGCTAGACGGTCTGCAACCTAATTTGTATGGGCTACTGCTTGGCCCGTGCCCTAGTCTGAAGTGGGCACCTACTGCACTTGACTTGCAGTCAATGCAGTCAAATCCCACAAACTGCAGTCAATTTGCAGTACGTACAATCAACCTTATTGCAAGTAAAGTTAACTTGACTGTACTGCACTTGACTGCTATTCCAATACTGGCGGCTTTTTGTTTTGTGCCTGCACGCCAGCGTGGCCTGCCATCAATTGGTGGCAACCTCTGAAATCCCTCCTCAATCCACAAGCCAGACCCCTGTCAATTCCGATCAATCTGTACGGAAAACAACCTCAATTACGGCCCCTTGTGGCCCTTTTGGTTCACCTCTCCGAGGCCTTCGTTCCTCAAATCCCGTGCACAGATCCTTCACCACAGACCTGCGCAAATCAGGTACGCCACCACTTACGTACCTTTTGCCAGTAGTTTAAGCTACTGCCATCGCCGCCATTACCCTGGCGGTCTTCCAATTTGCCAGAGCAACCTTGTTCCTTCACGTCACGTACCGGGCGATCCACGTATCCCTCGATTCGTATGGTCAGCGTATTACTATCCACAAATCTTTCCAAGGCGTCATTGGGCGTGGTCTTAGTCATGGTATCGGCAGGGTTATCTTTGCCGTTAATTTACCGGAACTTGTCGATTTCCCGAGCTTTGTATGACTCCCTTAACGCCATTACATCTATTATTAAGCGTTTTTCATTAGTCGTATCTAGTTTTGATAAGTATTCGTAAAAGCTTTGGAAGCCGGTACATATTACTATAGGTATCGGTGGAAAACCTAATTATTTGGTAATAATCTTTAATATGCTATTAGTTACCATACTGATATCAAAGCCTACTATTATGTTATAAACTTCCGAAGCTAGAATATTCCGAGTTACGCGTTTATATTTAACAAATCTTTATTAACGAACATTATTAAAAAGCCAATTTGCGATATAAGGTTAGTATTATTAACAAATAACCCGTTCATAAAAATTATTAATTTGGCCTTCATTAAAGTTATAAAAACTATGTTCATTCCTCTTTCCACATAATCTATTTATTACTAAATCTTTTTATTTAGCATGTTAAAGTCTTTGTTTTACGGGTTTTATACTTATACCATAATAGAAAAGTTGTATGATACCTTCGGTTAGTATAGTGTAACGATATAAGTCGAACGGGCCCTTTATTTCAAATATTTTTATGCTCTTACCCCGTTAGTTTTATCGATAATTATCAGGCTTGTGACTTGCTTATTTTAACCTAGGCTAATATAAATGTCGCTTTCAACCTTAATACTATGAATATAGAGTAACAATCCATTAAAATGAAGTTATATACCTTGAACCAACGTTTAAACTAACTTATACTTTTAAAAGCCTAATTTTTCGATAACACGTTATTTCGCCGCTATAAATCTAATATCGCTGAGGAAAAAAATATCGTTAATTTATATACTTACGACACCAAAGTCTTTAATATTTATAATTAATAGTTACGAGTTAAATATTAAAGTTGTTATACTTAGCTTGTTTTTAAAGTATACTTAATACATTGAAAACTATGAAATGTAAGCCTTAACCAATCCGTATAAAGGCTTAATATAATATATTATCGTGTTAGCGAGAAACTTGTCTCTTAATTTTTATAATAGCTTTAGTGGCATAATCCATTAAAGATTGGTAGCAAATTACATATACGTTTACATAATATCCCGGCTATTAAATATAAATTAATCCTTTACGTTAATAGTTAAATTGGCAGTAATAGCGACGATGAAACGCTAGCTAATTTTTTTAATTATAAGCGATTAAGTAAAGATCTAGTCCTTACTTTTATTACCGTATCCTTAGGCGATTAGCCGTAACTTTTCATATAGTTGGTTCGTAGTTTTACCTTTAGCCTCGTAAATTATCCTCGACTTAAAGATAATAACGTCTCAACTTTTAAATTACGTTAATGATATAAATTATATAACCCTCCGTAATAAGAAACTGTTCATTCTCACTTAATTACTTTCCTTAAATGGCTTACTCGTGTTAATAATACCTTTGATACGTCATTTAAAGGCAAGTTTTACATTAGACTTCTTCTTTTAAAATACTTATGCTATTGTATATACCTTGTCAAGCCTATAATCCTTATTTTCTTTCTTTTTAGTATATATTCTCCTTATGGGTATTCTTTTACGCCGTCGACGTTTTATTAGCTTATTAATAGTTGACTCGAAAGGGTTATATTAACTAATTTGCTCGGCTCGAAGGTAATTGATGTTAGGATCTTTATTAGACTTTAAAGGTGTTTTGTACAGCTTAACTTATATAACTCAGAAAGTTACAGTGCTATTAGTAGTTTTAACTATTACGTTCAAGTTAGTAATACTTAAGATCTTATACGGCTTATCCTATTTGCTTGGCTTACGCCACGTAATAACTTTATTTTAAAGAGGGAGTAAAAACACATCTGTTATTCAAGGTCCGTTCCTGGTATTAAAGGCATTATTAAGCTGGCGGTGTGCCGATTCCTTCCTTAGTTTTTTTAAGGCTTTATTATGTATTATAATATGCTTTTAGGTACTTAACAAGGGTAGCGACTTAACTGTTATACGTAGGTAAGTTTTAAATACCAACAAAATTGGTATAAATCCATTAGGGCTAATAATATCGTTATGGCTTTTTACCTCTATTTAAAGCCGTATCTCCTAGCTAATAAAACTTTAAATTTTTAGTATAAGGATATTATAAGCCCTTTATAGGAGGACATATACTTTTTTGACCTTACTAATACCCTAATAAACTTTTATGGGAACCTATTTATATTAAATCCCCATTAACTTTTTATTAGTTTACAACTTTACCGTAATAAATTTGGTACCGATATCGTAAACTAGTATGTTTAGTAGGCTAAGGTTTGTATTAATTTAAAAAATATGTAATTCCTTCTATGTTTCTTTCGCAGTAATAATATTAAGGAATTTAATGCTGTAAACAGCCATAACAGAGTTTATATCATATAATATTAACTTGACGTTTAGATAAAATACGTTTATAAAAACTTTCGAATTAAAGTTGAATTTTCCTTTAAAGTGAACTTAAACTTTGAGGTGGCTTAGAAATATATTTAAAAGTGGTAGCTAAGGCATTTAACTACTTTTAGTGTTGGAAAATCCACATCTTCATAACCAGTTGGTTTAAAAACTTTGTAAAGCTTGTTAATTTACGGATGGTTAGACGTACGATATAATTAATGAAGTTTTACCTCTGTTAAATTTAATACCATTACTTATAGTCTTTAAAGATAAAATCAGAAATATCTCCAATTTAAAATTAAGTCAAAACCATTTACCTTCCTTAATATATATTAGTTTATTAGTCTTAATATTAACGTTAACGTCGAGGTTTATTTTCTATTTTATGGAAAAGGAAGAAAGTGGTAGGGGATTTTAATATGTGTAAAGTAATAGGGCTAACTATAGTTTTTACTATAGTCGATCATAATAAGGATTACTCTTTTTCAGGGCTAAAACTAACCTTAGATTTATTAGCGTCCGCGTAGTCAAGTTTCGTAATAGTATTAGTATTCTTTTGTAACGTAACGTATTACGAATAGCCTTTGGTTAAATACCGTATTACCCTTATATTTGGCACAATCCCCTAAAAGATTTGTTCCGTATACCGGTTTTAAATAGTAAAAAGGTATATAAGGCCAGATTTTTCATCTTTATAACAGCGGTAGGGGTTTTTACCTATAAAGCGATACAAAAAGGCATGGTCAGTTAGTTATTACGTAACTTCCAGGCTTATATCGGTATCAGTATTTTCGTATCATCCGATAGCCTTTAGATTAGTTTCCTTCTTTCTATTTTTACTTCCTTTAAACAATATAAATTATTTAATGTCATTTCAGTTAAAAGTAAAGGAGAACTAAGTGTAATATATAACCTATTTTATTTTGCATTCAGCGGTAATATAATGTGTTAACTAATAGCGTTATTTGCCTTAAATCCAACATCTTCTAACACCTAGTATAAATTTACTTAAACTCTTTAAAGATTTTAAAAAATTGGAATACCCATTGTTATAGGTAAAGGTTGGAACCTTCCATTAACCGTATTAGCTAGGATGTCCGTACCGTCGATTAATATAATACGAACTAAAAGGTTTTTTTTCGTTACTAAATTCCAGAACTTATAGGTATATACTAGTCGATTCGGAAACTCGAATAATTACGGTCGTTAACGAGGAATGCAATTAGCTAAAAAAAACCCTTCATAAATAGTATGAAGGTATTACAAGGCGTATTAGAACTCTTTATAACCCGTAACTGCTTGCTATACCTATTAGCGTAAGGTGCCTTCGCCAGCTTTTATGTTTCCCATTACCTGTTAACAAAGTATTAGCTTATCAAGTACTTAATTTAACAGGTTTATCTTACTTTCCGACTCTTTTTTGTAATCCAATATATAAGACTACTTGTTGGTAGGCCTTGGATATTGCAATATTGTCGATTCGATTGGTTGAAGTAACAGTAGTATTGCAGTAGTCAGATGGTAGATGTATTGTTCTAGGTTTGGCGGACCGCAAGCCGGTCTGCACAGTAATTTATATGGCTAATTGCTTATCCCGTGCCTTAGAGTGAAGTAAAGCATACTGCACTCGACTTACACCTAATACGATAAGTCCACAAAAAGCAATACACTTGTAGTACGGTTAGCTTTACTATAGGTAAAGTTGACCTACTGCACTGCATGTAATATTATTCCAACAATAAGCCTATTTGAGAGTTTGGCGCAAAGGTTCGTCGTTGTTTTCAATCGAATCGTAATATAATTCAAAAGTATTGAGAGTCGCGGCATCCGAAAAGCTTGAGAATGAGTTTTTTAATATAAGTTTACATAACCCACACATTGAATTGAAATTAATCGTTTTAAAGTGTTATTAATACGTGGGCGGTTTATTAAAAATTTATTTCGAGTTTGTAAAATATTATCAATGGGATGCTTGGGTATAGTTTCTTTTTTGTTATTAATAATGTTAATGGTATATGAAGAATAATAGCGAATATGTTAACTCGGAAGCGAGTTGGAAACAACTCAGACAAACTAATATACATGAAACCGAGGGTGTTTTTCATTCCGAATATTAATTTTGATGATATGAGAATCTATAATATGTATAAAATAATATTATTCATAAAATTGATTTTTTTTTTTAGAAATTCATTCGATTTATATATTTTTTGAAAAAGTTATACGTTATTTCCGATCTCAACCCATTTTAAAGAAAATCATTTTTTATTAAATATTTCCTTTATATATTATTATTTAACGATTGATACCATTTATTTGAATTTAAAAACATCATAAAAGCGTTGGATAATGTTTTTGTGATTTTATATGTGATTTTTTTATCAGGATAATGAAATGTTAAATAGGTTATATAGAGTCGATATAATGATTATTTATTATTAAAAACGAATCAATACGATTATTTCCTGTATTTTTATTCCTCAAAGCTAGTTAATATTCAGATAAGAAAAGATTTGTATGAAATAATATATAAATAACTAAGAACAGTAGACAACTCAAAAACTTTCAAAGAATATATTTGGTAGCGTTTTTATACTTTTGTCCGTTCGTAAAGGTGGTTTGAATTTTTTTTGTCCAATTTAGACCTTAGTCATGAATCATAGTGCAAAGGAATTTATAAACCTTTTAATGGTAATTTAAAAATAATTTATCGTAATTTTCATCGTTTACAATATTTATCAATTTTAGAGTGATAGATGTACTTAAGAGATTTGTTATAATTATTCGGTAATATGAGTTACTGATTTTTTTAATGGAAATCAACTATAAAATTAATCCAAAGTTTGCCTTAAAGTTGTTTAGAAATTTGTATGAGTTTGAAAGGTTAATAACCCGGGTGGAAAATACGTTTTGAATAATATAGAAATGATAATGGTGGGGCTCAGGTGGCTGGTGAAAAACGAATCGTATATAATTTGAATTAATAAGGTAGTAAACAGCTTGTGAATAGGAATTTAAATATGGTTACATAGTCATAAAATAATATGATCGTTTAATAAATCTTTTGAAATAAAAATTTGAATGTTTGATTGTAGATATTACCATATATCCCTATAGTTAGTCAGCGGAAAGGCTGCAGATTTCACCTTTGCAGAGTGCACAGGAACGTGCCGCTCTGCAAGGTACATTCTTGAAGTGTGTATAATAATATGCCACTGCCTAAAAGTAGCATTAGAAAAGTGCTTGGTAAAGTGCTACAACCCAAAAGAGGAATTAACAGAGTGTATGATAGAGTACCACTACCTAGATAAAAGGTTATAAACTCCCACCTATAGAGTATACTCTCTGGATGCCTCTTCCACCTTTTATCTATCTTATTACGCTAATATAAATACCAATTTTTATGATTTCCATTTTACTCTTTACGTCTACGTAAATAGATTCAAACTTTACCGACACTAATCAATAACCAACTCTGTCGAGTACAAAGAGCTTAGGAGAGAAAAGAAAAACCTAAGTTAAATATCTATAGCGAGATGTTATAACGGTTACAATTATCCGAATTTTAATATTACGACTTGAAAAAACTATACGAGAATTTAGAAATACTCGGGAATTCTTTTGAAACCCAAAGCGTAAAAAGACTGTAAAACCCGAAGCAACTTTAAAAAGGAAAACTTTAGTACGATATCATTAATTCGATTAGTACCTTATCTACTAAAAACTCTGTTACGCTATCCGTCAATTCGTTTTGGAGCTTTGAACGTACTGAAACACTTCTTGGAAAGCGTTTGGTCATGCATCAAGCCACATAATCTAAAAAGAATACCATGTTTCAAAACCCTTTATTGTAACCAATCTGATCTGAATATAACATACAAACCATTTACTAACCTTAAAAAAAGCTAAGATATAATACCTAAAACTTTTATAGACCCTAAAAGCGGTTAAAACACGACATTCGAACCGCTCACCAAACGTATACTGTAAGCCGAATATGTATACTGAACTTTATACACTAGTTCCTTTAAACATTTATTTTTTCTATTTTTATTTCACTTTATTCGCTTATTCCCGTTCGCTTTCTCTTATCCGCCTTAAAACATACCGCTTGTTTAATTTTATTAATTGAGACGTTTGCCTTTACTAGATGTTTAGTTAGTGTAACGCTTCTAAAAAGTTAAAGGGCTAATTTGAAACAACGGATTAGCTTATAGTCACGGCTTATTTGGATTGCATTAAAACTCCGTTAGCGCCAGTCAAAGTTAGATACTTTATATTGTACACTTTGATGTATTGCATTTGTATTTATTTCACACAATATGCGCTTTTATTGAATCAAATCTCTTTAAATACTATATTTTAAGCGCACTCGAATTTTATCCACTACAAAAAATTACATTTTACACCGTTTCAATATTTTCAGTATAAGCATAAATCAAACTTTTGACTTCTTTAGTACACTTAGCACTCTTATAAATATGACTTTAGCACCAATAGCCCTAAATAAAGCTGGCGAATATATTGACTTTTTGTTTGAAAATGTATCGTTTCGTAAAAACATTTTTAAATATTTGAACCTTAACTTGTAGAATATTAAGATCTAATATCTAGTGGAGAATTTGAACCCTTTTACGGCGAATATATATATTATAAATATGAATCCTCACTATTGTACCAGAGATATTAAAAGATATAATTTGTTTATTAATTTTAGGAAGAACTCTACGAACTGGCCACCAGATATATGGCGTATAATAGACGGTATAATTTTAAGAATATTTTGTAGATAATTACGAAGTAGAAATGTTAATAAAACCAATTGCAATAATATACGTATTACAAAAGCATTTTTGGCAAAGGGTCAGCTTATTTAAATGTCAAAATGGACCGATGATAAAGTCATAAACGTGAAATTTATAGAATAACACTAATTCAAAAAACACTAAAATTGAAGATTTGAAATAACGGATAGTGAACAAGAAAAAACTTTGTAAACACAAGAAGTAAGGCGTTTAAAAAGGATAAATACACGCCGTAAAATACAAACGGAGTTGGAGGAATTAATAGAAAAGAAGGAAGGGCATTAAAGATTATTGACAACTCGAGGAAAATTCGGAACTTTACTAAAATTTAGCTTTAAATAAAGAATAAGAATAAAACTACTCCCTGGATAAAGTAGATAATCCGCTTTACCGAAATAAAAACGTCCTGAATAAGGAAAACAACCCGTTCGAAAATACGATATATGGCATAAAACGATAATACAAACCTTACGAACTAATGCTTACCAATTAAGACTCTTACTCTAACCTTCTACCGCACCGTTTTCCCACTAATAAGAGTGCCCTAATAAAACATACTAACTTCGCCAGGCTATAGAATAAGGAAAAGAATTATAAATACGAGTGGTACGACGTTTACAACAATGAGATACGTATAATTCTAAATATATATAAGGAACTAAATATTAAACCGTTATAATTTCATATTATGTTACACATTATACTCTTTAGGTAAACTGAGAAGTGGTATATGTACTATTTTACGTAAATGAATATGTTTTCGAGGTGTTATAACTATTTCAAGACGTATTTCGATACAGAAATAAACTACGAATTTTGCGATAAAAACTAAACTAATATTATTTAAAAACCCGCATGAAATTAACTTTGGAACGTTAATAAAACCCGATAAGAAGTGTTTACCTGTGTTATTAGCAAAGTTCTGGAAATGTCAAACGGCTTTGAAACCAAAATATAAGGGAAACCAATCATTTATCCAAACAATTACAAAAGCATACCGCGAAAACCCAAATTTTAACTTTATGCTATTTAAACCAGAGAAAAACTTAAAGTATTTTTACACGATTCTCTAAATATCGCATAAAACTTTAATACATCGATAGATAAAATTTGAATTAACGTTTATAGCCAAATAACCTCTATACAAAGGCTAAATTACAAAAGCAAACCTTATAAAAACAATCTACCACGTTTTAAATAAACGATTTAAGGTGTACCTGAAACAGAATAAACGCCTTAACTAAGGTTACTGGAGCAAACGACATTAAGGAGAAAACCCCAGAAACCAATGATATAACTACTAATAAGAACGACTATATACCCAAATACAAAACTCACTATGTACGTAACAACACTTACGAAAAATCATACGAAGCTTTTTAGGTTTCCAAAAACGCTATATAATATGGGATAAAGTTAGCTATTGATTGACCAACCACTTAGTTTAAAAGTAAATTCGAAACAAACGCTACTTTTGAGCCGATTACCTACCTAAAAACCAAACGAAAGCCAATTTTACAGTATACGCAGCCGATTTTAAAGGTGTAAAAGATAAATTCAACGTTTATCTCTACGATTATACCTCTTGAAAAGAAGATTCTAAAGAGGATTATATTCACTTAACAGCCCAAGATGAGGACAACGACTCGCGGATTTTTACGGGTTTATAAAATGCCTTATTTCTACACGTCGAAGGCTTGTATTACGAAAACAGAATATCAAAAGCATATATAATATCGTAATTTACCATTTTTAAAAGGTACGGTAATAGATTTCAAGTAATTATACTACATACCGACATAATTGAAATATTAACATCTGGAAAACGATAATTTAACGCTCTAACAGCCAAATTTCCCAAATTCTAACTCGACCGAATAGGAAAACATCAAAAACTACTATTCGGCAAAGATGAGATATCGTCGCTTAGTATAATTAATATGAATACCTAATTCGGACCAGTCAATATTTAAGTAATAAACATGAAGACGTTATCCTTATGATCGTTAAATAATATAAACAAGCTCGGAATTAAAGTTAGGAATACGATTCACCAACTTGTTTACGATTCGAATAGTGTATCCATATAGCTTCACTTTAAATTCAAATACTGATAGGTTTTTCTCGAAACATGTACGATTAAAGCCATCTATCCCACGAAACTGTAACTAAGAATATTGTACCCTAGGTTCGAATACCCAGCCATGAAACAACTTTCATAGCTACTTCATGCCTCAGTACATATTAATATAGAAAAGGAAATGTTAGAAGCGATCGAGAAGTTGGCTATAAGTATTAGCTACACTTAAAAGCCATATAACGGTTAAAATCCCCCTTTTAAAACCATATAGATTTCAATTATAATATAATTATAAATATAATATACTTTAACCGTTAGCCGGTACTATACGTTGTCGATATAACAATATTATTCAAGCTGCGAAATTTACATGAAACGTTTTCGTTTCGAATTTTTCAAATGCTTTGGTAAATTTCTAGTTAAACGTTTACTGAGAACCTTGAATCTAAATTACTTTAGATGCTTGCATAGTCTTCAATCCAAATGAATAACGTACCAAGGTGAGAATTACCGACAGTAAGTGCAAATGAATACCGGTAAAGGTAGTATAAAGTATTAAAAAATGTAAACGGTATTATAAAACACTTGAAAGGTAAATAAAGTACGATTTAAGGAACCAAAAGATGACAATTCTAAGAAATCAATCCTGTAAATAACGATTAACGATGAAAATAACACATGTATCCCCAAAAAAAACTTATCCTAATATTATTTGTTTTCGATATATACCCTAAAATCCATATATATTTAAGAATATCACCAGCTATTGTATAAAATCAAATGTTATGGCGAAAGAAATAACATCATTATATTCTCTATAAGCTAAAAATAATAGTTCGAAAACATTGGTAACAAAAAAACGACCCGCATGAAGCTGGCGTTTTAAACTTACTATTACAGTCTCAATTCTGAATTTTAAAAAAGAAAAACTAATAAACTAGACTATAAAGAATTTACGGAATAACCGGCTATAATATATTTGTAAACTTAATGAATTATATGAATTCATTCTGGTAGATAATAATATGGGAATATAGTATGGAAGAGGCAAACGAAAACGGTCCGAATACGTAATTTAAGGAGTGTTATCTATCAAACCACTTTCAATATAACAAATTCAAGCTGCCCCTAAAACCTATATACCCCCCAGATACTATGTCAAAACCTTTACCACTTTATGAAACCGGTCTTTTCATACTAACGGTACCAATACTACGCTGCCAAGGATATCCACTTGGCTTAAAAATAAGAAATGTTTTAAAACCTCTATTATACACTCTTTTATCACCCTAAAAAGGTAGTAAAACGTAAGTTAAACTTAAAACTTCGCTGAAAAAGCGTTATTAACACCCTAAGTACCTCGTTTAAACAGTTTACCCAAATAGAAATTTTAACTTTAATTAAGTAAGGCGTTTATCACTTTAAAAAGTTTAAATTAAGGATTTACGATGTTTGTTGGTAGGACTTTAGATGTTGCAACGTTATCGATTCGATTGGTCGTCGAAGTAATAGTAATATTGCATAGTTAAGTAGTGGATGTATTGTTATAGGTTTGGCAAACCGCTAGCCGGTCTGCACAGTAATTTATATGGCCAATTGCTTGGCATATACCCAAGTATAAAGTGGGGTCATACGGCATTTACCCTACAGTTAATTACAATAGACACATACAAAACAATATATTCAACTTGCAGTTAGTATAGTTAATTTTGCTGTAAGTAAAGTTGATCTACTGTACTCCAAATGCTACTATTCTAATACCAGTGACTTTTTAGTTTGTGCGTATACATTAATACGGTTGATTAATATTTTCCAGTAAGCGCTAAATTAAGATCTCATCAATTAGCTAGACTCCTATTCATTTCAGTTGACCTCCGCATTAAAATGTACCTATTTACATGAAAATTGACCCCAAATGCCGTTAGTTGCCCTACAGCTTCGAAGTTCAACTTCATCGACTCCTACAAAAACTTCTTCCACTACAGAGCCATATAGTCCTTTACTTTAGCCTTGTTAATCAAATAATCTAAATCGTCAATCTCCTGGAAATCTTTCAGTTCGCTAGAACATCTCTAACTGCCGTTACATAATTGGGTTTACTAGGAGGCCTATTAACGTAGTCCTCGATACGTATAATTAGTTTATTATTATTTACAAACCTTTTTAAAGCTTTATTCGGCGACACCTTCCTTATGACATTAATAGGATTCTTTTGCCGTTAATTTATCGAAACCCTTTAATCGGCCTTACTTTGTAGGCTTCTCGGAATGCCATTATGTTGATTATCGATTGTTTTTTACTGGTGGTTCCGAGTTTCGAAAGGTATTCGAATAGGCTCCTCAACTCGCTACAGTTTACCACCGGGATTTAAGGAATCTTAAACTATATTGTGATAACTTTAAGGTTTTTGTCATAATAATATGCCTATATCAAAGTCTGCCATTATAGAGTAGACCTCTAAAGGTAATACGTTTCGTGTAATCCTTTTATATTTGATGAAAGTTTAATAGGTTAAGCTTCCAATAATACTAAATTGGTTTTCCCGCCTATCTCCATTAAGTAAGGTTATCAACAAGCTTATTCATAAAGATAAGTTAGTATTATTAAAAAAAAACTAATCTATAAAGACCATGAACTTGTCCTTCGACAAATTTATTAAAAATATATTAATTCTTCGATTCAGATTTCATATCCGCCATTGAATCCTTTTTTTAAACTAGTTAAAGTTGTTATTAGTTGCGTTTTATACTCAAACCGTGATAGAGAGCTCGTAAAAAGCCTTTAGTTTACATAAGGTGGCAATATAACTGCTACGGGCACGTTATTCCAAGTACCGTTTGTCTTTGATCGCGTTGGTCTTGTCGATTATAGACAATTTAGAACCTTAACCTTTTTAGAGAAAGTTAAAGCCGGCATGAATACTAAGTATATAAATGAACAATCCGTTAAAATTAAGTTGATTATATTTCGTCAACAGTGTAACCGATTCGTAATTATAAAATTTAAAGTCCTTAATAGCCTATTGTTTCAATATTACAAAGCTATCTGTTTCAATGTAAACGGTAACGTTAATTTGTATACCTATTAGGCTGATGTTCCTTTTTTTACGTTACTAGCAAATATAGGTTATATATAAAAGATTCTATATCTAATCATAACGAAAAGTACGATTGGTAGGTTAAAAATTAATAAATGCTTGTTTTCGCCAGTCTGTACTAAGACTTTATACATCGTATTACCGTTTTTAAAAGATAGAGAAGCCGTAATTCCTAAATATACTCCATAAATTTGATCCATTATAGTTTGGTTACTAACTACGTATAGGCTTGTATTATATCTTAGCTATGAAGCAGAAACTTACTTCTGATTTTAGCTAAAAAAAACCTTGCTACTAAAACAACTATTAAGCGCTAGCTGATTTTCTCAATCGTTGGCGATTATGTAAGGATCGAGATTTTGCCTTCATTGCCGTATTCTCAAGCTATTAAACATGTTTTTTTTTTTTACAGCCGCCCCATAATCTTACCCTTAACCTCGTAAATAATCTTCGATTTAAAAATCGTAACGTTTAGTTTTTAAAGGATAAAATCGGCCTTCAATACAAATTATATAACTTTTCGAGGTAACAAGCCCTTAATTTTAACCTTATCGCTTTTTTTGAAAGGTTTACCGAAAGTTTTAATAATAATTTAGGCTAGAAGATTTAATACCAAGTTTTCGTTATCTTTTTCTCTCCTATTTTCCTAAGTAATATTGTAAATACCACCCGGTATTTATCTATTTTTTTCAATATTCTTTTTTCCGGAGGTCGTCTGTATCGGCGAAGTTTTATCGGTTTATCAATAACGGGCGAAGGAAGTTTGTATTATCTTTATCGCTTAGCTTCAAGATTTTTATCGTTAGTAGCTCTAATGTAAAGCTTAACTTAGATAGTATGAAAAGATATAAAACTATTAATAACTTTATCAGCTACTTCAAAATTGGCAATACTTATGGTTTTGTAAGTCCTCCTATTTACTCGGCTCCAAACATACGAGGACTTTACTTTATAACGACAAAGTAAGTACATCAATTATTATAAGGCCTTTTTTAGTATTAAAGGTATCATGAACCTAACGGCGTACTAATTCCTTTCGCAGTTTCTTTAAAGCTTTACTGTAGGTTATAACTTGCTTTGAGGTATTTTCTAATAATTGAGATTTACTCGTTAGGTGTAGATATGTTCCAAATATTAGCAGCGTTAGTAATAAGCCGTTAAGGCCTATAATATTATTTAGGCCCTTTACCACTATTTAATTACGTATCTCTATATTAGTAAAGCTTTCAATTTCTAGCGTAAAGATGTTATGAGCTTGGAAAAGTAGAGTGTATACCCTTTTAGCCTTTTTAATACTCCAATAGGCCTTTAAAAACACCTATTTGCATTCAAAACTTTTATCTTTACGTCTTTCTAAAACTTTATCGCCATAAAACTAGTACCAATACCGTGAATAACAATGTTAGGTAAATCTAAATACATGTTAATTTATAGCATCCCATACGTTCCCCACGTATCCTTTACCGAAATGGGTTTTAAAAACTTAGCTCCATAAAAAGTGGTTACGGAACTAACAATGTAAGTAATAAACTTTTTGTTTAAGTAAAATAAATCGATAAAAACCTCGTAATTAAAGTCTTTATCGTTTTTTAATGTAAAGTTAAATTTCTGGAAGGCTTAGATATACGTTTAGTAATAGTGACAAAACTTTTCCATAGCTTTTAGGGTAAAGTATTCCACATATTTACGCCTTCCAGACTCTAGGATTTTATATAGCCTATTAACGGCTACGTAATTAAAACGCTGGTATAATCAACGTATATCCGGTTTCTTTAGGTTTAACACTATTGTTTAGGGCCTTGAAAATGAAATTATAAATGCCTCCACTGAAAGGCGAGGGGAAACCTCTGGCCATTCTTGACTAATTTATTGGCGTTACCATCTACATTAACGCTAAGGGTTTTTATATACTCCAAATAAAAAATAAAAGGGGAAAGGATTAAATGACTTAAAAATATAAAACTCAATCGACTTAATAATAATTTGGATTACCGTTATCTCTAGTAACGATAGTTGTTCACCCAATCCAAAGCCAACTTTAGCCTTACTAATATCGTAACGATTAATCTTAGTAGCCGTAATTCTTTCCCTCCATAATACTATGTACTAAGAATAACCTTCTATTAATTACTTTACTACCCTTATATTTAAGGTGATACTTTAAAACGTATAATCTACGTAACGATCGCGATTGTTAAAGGTATGTAAAGGGTTAAGAACTTAATTAGGGTAAAGGTAAGGGGTTTTACCACCTAAATGGTATTAACAAACATAGTCGGCTAATTACTAGATTGTACCAAAAGCAATATTTTTATATTACTTAATTTTCTTAAAGGTGTTATCGCCGTTAATTAGTTCATCGCCCTCGAAGTTTGCGATTTCATTTAAGTAATCCTATTCAAAAGTTGTGGGGTATTCAATGTAATATATAACCTTTTTGTTATTTCGGTCGGCTTAAGGGTAACAAGTTATCAATAGCCAGATTTACTACAAATCTAATATTTCTTGCTACTTTTACGACTATTGTATTCACAGTTAACAGATTCGTTTAAATTTTAGCCCTAGTGGTATAAACGTAGCTGCTTCCTTAAGTTTATAGTCCGTACGCCAGAACTAAGACCTTAAAGGCGCTAGTAGCCGTACTTATAGTCGACGTAATTAATAACCGTAAGGTTTTTATTAATTTACATTAAGGAAGTTACCGGCTTAGGGGTATATACCAAGCGAGTTTGGTATATACATTTTTACAATTACAAGATAGAAACCCAACTAGCTAGAAAAGTCTTTGCGGGTGGTATTTACACATTATAAAGCGTATTTAAACTCGTTAACACCCGTAACAATTACTAGTACTTATTCGCGAAATGTGGTTTCGCCAACGTCAGCCTTCTACATTACCCACTAGTATAACATTAACTTGTTAAAAATCTAATTAAGTACATCCATTGGTATTTCCTCCTTTTTTTTTCTTTGTTATTATCTTAATTTACCGTATAATAGCATAATTTATATAGTATTAGGCAAGGTAAACATCGTATTCGAAGTATATTTTTATACTATCATAGACTTAACTGAAGGTGGTGACTCGAGTAAGGAAGTTTGGGTAATAATCCCTAATATATCCTATATGGATTTCAGAAAATAGTAAATAAAAATCAGAAGGGAAAACCTCTATCCACTTACAAATATTTAAAAAAGGTATTATCTTCGTGTCGAAAAGAATGTAAGGCTTTCTGTTATACTTCTATATATCATTTCAGATTTTGGAGAAAACCGTAAAAATTTTATAGTTAATTTTAATTATTTTGATAAGTTCTAAAGGTAGGTCGCGATATTTATCCTAGTTATCATTAGTGTAATTTCCTAACAATTTAAGCCTTAAAGCCTTCAAAACATGGTATTAAAAGTAATTGTTAGTTGTTTAGCTTGAGTGGTAAAGTTTTGTAGTAGGAACTATAGTAGGCTTTTGCGTATAAGTAAATCTTCCGTAGAAAAGCTTTTAGGGAACTTGGTGATTAAAGGGCTGAGGGGGAATAAGAGCTGAAGGGTTTTGAAAAACTTAATGATCATACTTAATTAACCGGTGTAAAATGCTAAAGTTAATACCTTTAGCTGCGGTAACAGCTATTAATTTACATATCTTGCCGCCATTAAGGGTGTATTTCGCGTTATAGTGTAGTGGTACTGGACTGTTAAGTAATTTAACAGGTTTCTCATCGTCAATGCATAAAGAAGTTTGACTTAGTGAAAGGTAAAGGGAAGATTTTTTAAAGCGCGTATAAAGGCGTTAAGGTTTTTTAACATCTTTTCTCTTAAGACGTGAATTTTAAAGGTATTCCTTAAGCTAGGCTAGATTGAAAATTTCTTATACCAATTTAGTAATACTTTATATTAGCATCTAAACTCCTTACTATTTAACTTCCGAATTAAACTTTGACTTGGCTTCTTTTTAGATTACGTTTCACATATTAATAGTTTAATCGTTGAAAAAATCGCGAAACTTACGGAAATCATGGTTAATATCGTTACAGTTCCTATGTTTGACAATATAGTAGCCAACGAAGTTGATAAAATACCTTTCCATTAAATCTTTGTCCATATTTTACTCTTAGAAGTCTTCTTCGTAGTATTTGGTAAAGGAAATCCCGAAGACTTCAATTGCCTTTATCAATTTTTAGGTAGGTTCCATCTCAAGGTTCTGGCTTATTTAGAACTTGGTAGACGTATAGAGCGTATATAGTGAAGGATTTGGTATTTTGGCGTGAATACTCGTATAAACTTGGCTTCTTAGCGTTTAATCGCACAACGTGGCTTTTCTGGTACGACTTGGCGAATATTGGTGTTTTCGCTTATGATAACGATCTTAACAATTGACTTAACATAGGGATAATGAAAAAAGTGAAGTAAAGGGAAAGTTTGATATTAAGGGCAAGGTTGAAAGTCATTTGTTGTTGGTAAAAGGCAAATTTAAAAGTTATTAGCCGTGTGACTCAGTAGTTTTTGTAATAATAGCACCTGTAATAGTACTAATTGAGACGTTTGCCAAATTATCGATTTAATATATTACTTTTTTGTTTATATGTTTGGTGAGGGGGTAAAGAGTTAACTAATAACTAGATATACTACTTTTTTTTTCCAACCATTACAACGATAGTTTTTACGGTTAATAGGTTCATTTGAGTTTTAATCTTATTAGTGCTAACGTAGATTTTACTTTTAGTTTAGGGTCGTTAAACTAGACTTTAGTCATTGAAGGCACCTTTAACCATACTTACGGTCGACGTAATTAACCACTGTAAGGTTTTTTTTATATACGTCAGGTAAATTGCTAATTTAGTGGTATATATCAAGTGCATTTGGTGTACGCACTATCATAATTGTAAACGAGGAGCCTAACTAGGTAAAAAAGTCTTTATAGGTAGTATTTGGATGTTATAATACGTATTTAAACTTGTTAACACCCGTAATAGCTACCCGTACCTACTTACGAAGTATAGCTTCATTAACGTAGTTTTTCACTATTACCTGCTAGGATAACATCAACTTATCAATTATCTAATTAACGCATACATTAGTATTTTTTCCATTTTCGTCTTCGCTATTATCGTGATTTATCTTGCAGTAGCCTAATATATATAGTATTAGGTAAGGTAGATGTTGTATTCAAAGTAGCTTTTCATTCTATCGTAAACTTCATAAAAGGTAGTTATTCAGGTTAAGAAAGTTAGGTAATAATCCTTGACATGCCCTATAAGGATTTTATAAAAAAGTAAGTAAAAACCAAGAAAGGAAACTTCCATTTATTTACAAATATTTAAAATAGTCATTATATTTATGTCTAAAACGTTGTAAAGCTTCTCTTTATACTTTTTTATATCGTTTAAAATTTTACTGAAATTCGTAAAAAGCTTCAAGTTCATATTCACATTTCAATAAGTTTTGAGGAAAGATTGCGATAATCATCTTAGTTTTTATTAGTATTTTCTTATAATTTAAAAATTGAGACTTCCGAATGAAGGTGTTAAGGGTAATTGCTAATAGCTTGGCTTGAAGGGTAAAGACCTATAATAGAACCTATCATAGGTTTATATATAAAGGCAAAAATCGAGTTAAAGGGGGTTTCAATGGCTTATCGATTTAAATTAAAGGGTTAAAGGGCAATAGGAACTTCAAAGTTATAAAGAACTTAACGATCCTATTTACTAAATTGGTAAAAAACGTTAACGTCAATTCTTCTGGCCGCGTTAGCAGCTATTACTTTACGTGATCTGCCGCCACTAAATATATACTTTGCGCTATTACGTAATGGTATTAGGTTACCGAATAGATTAACAGGTTTCTTATCATTGATTCGTAAAGGAGATAAACTTAAATGAAGATAAAGAGGAGGTCTTCTAAAACGTGTATTAAAGTATTAAGGTTTTTTAACACCTTTTCCCTTATAGTATGGATTTGAAAGGTATTTATTAAGTTAAGCGAATTCGAAAAGGTTTCTATGGGTCTGGTTAAGCTTTACTTTGGCACGCATATCCTTCAGAATTTAAGTTTTGCCTTTATTTTGAACTTAACAATCTTTTAGGTTGCTTTTTACATATTAATTATCTGGTTGTTAAAAAACTTATAATATTTAGTGAAAGCGCGATGAAGATATTCAACGTCGTTATTTTTAAGAATATAATAACCAACGAAGTTATTTGAATTCTTTTCGGTTGAGTCTTTATTTATATTCTATCCGTAAAGATTATCGTTATAATGTTTAATAAAAAGATGTCCGAGGACCTTATTTAATTTCTTCTCAACAGTGTCGGTAATAGCTTTAAAATAAGAGCTGATAGTAGTTATTTTAAAGTTCTAACTTGTGTAGGACGCATTGAGTGTGTAAGGCGAGGGTTATGGTGATATTTGAATGTATAGACTCGGTGTTTTTACGTGAAATCGCGTGGGAACTTAACAACTTGATCACTTGGTGTTTTAGCTGAAAGTTGTATAGAAACTTGACAACATGGCAATAGATTGCGCAACGTAGCTTCTTCAACGCGATTTATTAATTATTAGTATTTTCACTCAAGGTAGCGATCTTAAAGATTAAATTAATGTGATAGAAGTGAAAACAGTAAAATAGTAGTAAAGGTTTGATGTAAAGGGTAAGGTTGAAGGTAGTTATGATAAGCAAAGTTTGAATGTTATTTATTATTTTAACCGTGAGACTTAATAGTTTTTTTTTTTCCTTTTTCAAATAATGGCGCTCGTAGTAGTACTAACTTCACTGTTTTCAAATTTTCCGTTCTTCAAAACTTTTGAAAGTTAATCTAAACGTTTTTAAAAGGGATCTTTGTTAAAGATTTATTTGTATTTTTCAATAGCGATACCGTCGTTACCTTTAAGCTGCTGTTAAAAACGATGCAGCTTGAGAGTCTATTTTAGTTAATGCTGTAAAAACCGACGTAGTTTGTAAAAGCCTTTCGCAAAAGTCTTTCCTTTACTGTTGGAATAAAAGTTAAGTGCTGAACAGTCAAATAAACTTTACTTGCAGTAAGTTTGATTCTACGTATTGAAAATTTACTGCAGTTTATGGGATTGCATTGCAAGTGCAGTGCAGTAGGTGCACACTTCAAAGTGAGGCACAGGCCAAAGCGATTGGCCATACAAATTAGTGTGCAGACCGGCTAGCGGCTTGCCAAACTTAGAACTTCCACATTTCATCCACTATCATCAATGCAGCACTAGTTACTTCGACTACAGTAATTGGAATCGACTACGTTACAACGATAAAGGCCTACTAACACTGATCAATGCTTATTAGGTTAAGCACAGATTAGCTAAGTAGAAGAAGAAGCTACTTTCCGATTACGCTTTGCGTTCATCGTTAGGATAGAGGAAAGATTGTTGTAAAAGGTTTTTGTAAGTAATACGTTACTCTTTTAATGGCAGGAAAACATAGAATAATTTTGGATCACGTTAGTGTTCTAACGGCAATTTAGAAGTAAGCGATGGTATCGCTATCGAAAACACTAAGAAATCTTCACTAGATCTTTTTCAAAGAAGTTGAAATTGACTATCTAAACTTTTAACGTTCGGCAAGTTAGAAAACAGCTAAGTTAGTATTCATATGGATGCTACTACCGTAAGAAAAACGACTAAGTCTCTACGCTAAAATAACAACCTTTGTCCTTTATTATTAAACAACTTTCGACTTTACTATCTTTACCAAATTTCTACCTATACTCTACTTTTTTTCACTTTTTACATTATCTCGATTGTTGAGCTCGTTTCTTCAAGCGAAAATACCAAGCCGCGCTAAGAAAGCCACGTTACGTGACTTTTCACTAAGTTTCTAAGTTTCCATACGATTCTACGTCAAAACACCAAGTCTCTACGCCTAAGATCACCAGGTTTTTCGCCTTACACGCCTGTCAATATATTTAACGCTAACGCTCACTTTGACGCTATCATTAACCCTGAAAGGAAAAAAACAATTAAAAACCTTGGATTAGTCTTTGTTACTAACTATAACCAAAAACTTTAGATTACGGATATTAATAAAGCCTTAACTAAAGCCTACCTAATAACTATGTTAGCTAATATATCCTCAAAACTAACGCTGAAAAAGAGTTTAATTGTGGCGCCAGCGTTTTCCCAGACTTTTATAAGTTCATTAACCAGTGGATACCAGACATATAGAGAAGATCAAACTTAACGTTAAAGTTAAATTAAAGACAAAAGATAAAAGGCGTAGGATTTATATATTAAATAGGGTTTTAAATGAAATAGCAAAAACCTTTTTCGAATTAGCCCAACTTAAAAAATACTTATAGGATCCCCAAAATAAAGGCAAAGCCGTTAAGGAACTTTATAGCCTATATATAATTTTTAGGGAATCTCATTTATACCCTTAACTAAGTTAAACTTTTTCGCGTATTAATAATAAGAAACCTGTCAACTTGTTCAGTAGTTTCATACCTTTACGTAATAACACGAAGTATACCTTTAGTAACGGTTGAATGCGTAAAAAAAAGGCTTCCAACGCAGCGAAAGATATTAATATTAATGTTTTACACCAATCAATTAAATAAGAACTTTGTTAACCCCCTTAATACTAAGAAAATTATGGTTAAATCCCCCGAGATAAAAACCCTTCAGCTTACTTCCCCTAGGATTTTTAATACTTTTAGTGTTAATAGCCAAGTTAAGAAAGGACCGGCTTTATATGCAAGCTTACTATAAGAACAACTATTGGCCTTTTCCGTCTAAACTCGGCTAAAGGTAACTATCTGTCCTATTAGTACTAATAGTAACCCTAGTCTTTTTCCAGTTTAAGTAAAAAAGGTTTTTAAGACCAGTACAGTACCCTTCCCCTCTAACGCGTTCCTATAAAGGATACGGATTATACGGTGATCATTATGTTTCTTAAAATTGAGGGAGGAAAAGAAAAATATAACCGTAAGCTGTACAACCTCTTGACATTAAGTTACACCTATTCTTTAATATTTACTTCTAAATAAAAATTAAGTTACTAGGATTTTATTCGTTATTTTACAGTATCCATATCGGTTAAGCTAAGGATTATTACCTCCGATACCTCACGAATTGTACCTTTTCCTACGAAATATACGATAGTATAAAGGGCTATTTCGAATACAATGTAAACCTTACCTAATATTATACGGATTGAAATATTATTAAGTGGTTTTATATATGAAATTACAAAAAAAAAGTTGAAAAGAAAAATTAAACTTTCAAATTAAATGCTTAATAAGCTAATACTTTGCTAATAAGCAATGTGAAATGTAGGAGTTAGCGAAAGCACCCTATGCTAACAGGTTCGGCAAACAGTTACGAGCCACAAAGAGTTCAAATACACCTTATAATACCTCAACGCCACCTGAGAAAGGTTTTTTTTGGCTAATTACGTTCCTTGACAACGACCGTAACTATTAGAATCTTCGGTTCGACTGGTATCAGCTCTGGAATTTAGTAACAAAAAAACCCTTTTAATTCGTATTATATTAATCGACGGTACGGACGTCTTAGCTAATATGGCTATCGAAAGGTCTGGACCTCTACCTATGGAAAAACGTATTCCTTTTCTTTAAGGTATTTAAACAGGCCAAATAAGTTTACACTAGGCGTTAAAATATTAGATTTTCGGTAAATAAGGCTATTAATTAACACGTTATATTACTGCTAAACGTAAAGTGAAACAGGTAATATATCAAAGTCAATTCCATTTTACATTTAATTAGGATTACGTTAAGTAAGTTATATAATTCGAAAATAATAAAGACAAAAAGAAAGAAAACAAGCTAAAAGTTATCAGCTAATACGAAGATACTAGTATTGGTACTAGCTCTAAAGCCACGTAATAACTAACTAACTATACTTTTTTGTACCGACTTATAGGTAAAAGCCCCTACCGCCGCCATAACTATAAAGAACCTGGCTCTATATATCTCTTTACCACTTAAAACCGGTACGCGAACAAGTCTTTTAAATGATTATACCGGATAAAAAGGTAATACGATACTTAACAGAAAGTAATTCGTAATACGTAGCGTTGCGAAAAGATACTAATATTGTTACGGAACTTAAATTTACGGATATTAGCAAGGCTAAGTTTAGCTTTGGCTTTGGAAAAGAACTATTTTACTAGGTTTAACAACAGTAAAAACTGTTATTAACCCTATTGTTTTTCACATCTAAAAATCCTCTACCACCTTTTTCCTTTGCCTTGAAGACATGAACAACCTCGCCGTTAACATTGATATTTAGACTAATGAGTTAATACAATTTAAGTCCGGTAAAAGGTTTTACTTGGCCTTAAGTAAAATCATTTCTGGTTTTATTTTCAAGTATCAAAGATAATAGTATTAAAATTAACGAAAGTAAAACTTAGTTAACTATATTATAAGTTCAACCATCCGGAAATTAATAGGCTTTATAAGGTTTTAAAGGCAGCTGATTACAATGATATAGATCTATTAACATTAGAGGTAGTTAAAAGCCTTTACTATTACTATTAAACACACTCTTAAGCCGCTTTAAGGTTTAAGTTTACGTTAAAAATATTAAAACTTCAACTCGGAAGTTTTCATAAACATATTTTACCTAGACGACAAGTTAATACTATACGTTATAGATTTCGCCAAGGCTTTTCACGGCGCCAAATTCCTTAAGATCATTACGGCGAAAGAAACATAAGAGATACTACATACTTTATAAATTAATATGTACCTTAGCCTACCAGACATATTAGTTTACGATACTAGTTCCAAATTTGTGACGATAGAGTTCCAAGCTAATATAAAGTTAACAGGGATTGAATGCAAATAGGTCCCTGTAAAATCTTACTAAGGTATTGGTAAAGTTGAAAAGGCATATGCCTTCTTGCGAAGGGCTTATAATATTCTTATACTAGAAATCGAAAAATTTATAAGTTAGAAGGCACGGCTTTAAATAACAGTAAAATTTCTTAAAGATATTATTATCATAAACGGATTTATACCAACTTTATTAGTATTTGAAGTTTGCCTACATATAACAATTGAATTGCTACTCTCATTAAATATTTAAAGGTGTATTAGAACATATAGAAAAGCCCTAAAAAAATAAAAAACGAATTGGTACGCCGCTAGCTTAATAATACCATCAACACTAAAAACGTATCTTTAACAACAAACGTGATTTTAATTCCCCTTTAACGTAAAATACTTACGTGAAGTAAGATGGGAAAATATGATAGGACGTATAAGATCTTAAATGTCACTAACTTAAACATAGTAGTTAAAATTGCTAACGACCTCATAACTTTCCGAGCTATATAAGTTAAGCCGTATAAAAAACTCTTTAAATATAATAAATATTTTAACATCGATAACCTCCAAGCCGAACGAATCAGCTAATAAAACTTTTCTGAACCGACTATTAATAAGCCAATAGAATATCGATGGCGTGGAAAACTATCTAAAAGAAGGATATCTACGGAAAAAGAAGAAAATAGGGACTATAAGCCTGAAAGGGTATATATAACGACGTGGGTGTTTTAAAAGAAGAAATTTAACGGAGAACTTGCCCTTAAGCTGCGTGACTAAGGCATTATTAATGTACCAGGAAAGCCTTTTAAAGAAAGTAATCAAATAAAAAGTAACGGCCTCCTGTTACAGGTAGTTATATAATTTATGATATTAACTTAATTTAAATGGTAAGATATTACTATCAGTAAATCGAACATAATTTATAAGGTTCGAGGTAAAATTACGGAACAGCCGTACGAAAAGTCATAGCTCATCGCCTGAAGATACAGTAATAAAGGTAAAGACTAAATCATTCTTCAATCGCCTACTATCTTAAAGATTAATCAACTTTTAATTATAGTTATTGCTGCCAGTTTAACTACTAACATAAATTTTTAGTTTACACTTAATAACCGGGATATTACGTAATAATAAACGTAATCTGCCACCGATTTTCAGGTTTCCGGCTAATACGATAATGTAATATATTAAACCTTTACTAGTTTCTAACGTATCAAGTACACTTGAAAAACATATTAGGTATAAAAACTTTAACATTTAACTCGTACCTACTAATTATAAAGGGTAGAAAGTTTAGTATCGTAGGTATACAAATTTAACAATACTGTTTTACTCGGCGATATTAGGTTTATAACGGCGAAATAACATGTTATTGAAAAGTTAGGCTTTTAAAAGTGTAAACTAGCTAAAACGTTAGCTAAAGGCATATAATCTAACTTTAAGGCATCGTTACTCCGTATCTATAATATTAAGGTTAAAAGCGATACTTATATTAGTTTAAGCCAAAAGGGGTAAGTTACGAGCCCAATAATTATCGATAAGGTTAACGAGGTAAGGGTATAGAAATACCTGAAGTAAAGGATTTGTGTGGCCTATATTGCTACGCTATGTTAACCGGAGATATCGTACGAGATTTTTATTACAATACAAGTATAAAACCCGTAAAAAGAAGACTTTACAATTTAAATAAGCGGATTTAGTAGCAAATTTATTACGTGAAAAGATGAATTAAAATAGTCTCTATATATTTAATGAAGGCGAAGCTAATAATTATTTTTCAAACGGGTTATTTGTTAATAATACTAACATTACATTATCAACCAGCTTTCTGATAATACTTGTAAACAAAGATAGGTTTAAGAGCCAATTTATGATTACTACTAACCTTATATATTGGAAATTTATTAAGTGTAATCGTATAAACCGAAGTATATAGGCCTCGGAAGTTTAAGGCATAATAAAGAGTTTTAACATAGGTATAATAACTAATGGTATATTAAGGATTATGATTAATCAATTAGGTCTGCCACCGATACCTGTAATAATATATACCGACTCCCGAAAGCTTCACGAATGCCTATTAAAACTAGATACAAGTAATAAAAAACCGCCTAATAATGAACCTAATAGCGTTAAAGAACGCATATGAAACTCGAGAAATCGATAAATTCCGGTAGATTAACTGTAAAAATAACCCTGTCGATACCATAACCAAAGCAACGCCTAATAACGCTCAGAAATGGTTTGTGAATAGCAATATACTGACTATATGAATTGAGTGATATGTGGACCGCCCGGTACGTAATGTAAGGGAATAGGCTGGCAAATTGAAAGACCACTAAGATGGCAATAGTTTAAGCCATTGACAAAAGGTACGCAAGTGGTTGCGTACCTGATTTGTACAAGTCTATGGCAAAGAATTTGTACACGGGAATTAAGGAACGAAAGCCTCGGATAAGTGGAGAAAAAAGGCCATAAGGGGCCGTAATTAAGGTTGATTTCAGTACAAGTTGATCGGAATTGATAGGAGTCTTTCTTGTGGATTAAGAAGGAATTTCAGAGCTTGCCACCAATTAATAGCAGGCTACGTTGGCGTATAGGCACAAAACAAAAAGCTTCCAGTATTAATGCAGTACAGTTAAGTCAATTTTACTTATAGTAAGGTTAATTGTACGTACTGCAGATTGACTGCAATTTGTGGGATTGCACTGCATGTGCAGTGCAGCAGGTGTTCACTTCAAAGTGGGGCACAAACCAAAGCGTTTGGCCATACAAATTAGTGTGCAGACTAGCTAGCGGTCTGCTAAACTTAGAACTTCCACATTTCATCCAACAATATCAAAGCAGCACCAATTACTTCGACTACAGTAGTTCAAATCGACTATATTACAACGATAAAGGCCTACCAACATTTACCTTAACCTCTGTTATTAACGTAAAATATAACTGGAAAATAGCCTTTTCTTTTACTTCACTTATTTGTGATTAACCTAATAATTACTGATCAGTATTGGTAAGACTTTAGATGTTATAAATTTGACGATTCTATTGATTGAAGTAACAGTACTATCGCGTATTAAAGTGGTGAATGCATTATTTTAGGCTTATCAGACTGCTAGCCAGTCCGCGCAGTAATTTATATAGCTAATTGCTTAGCTAGTACCTTGGTGTAAAGTGGGTGTGTACTGTACTTGACTTGCAGCCAATACAATAGGTCCGCACAAAACAATATACTCAACTTTCAGTCAGTATAGTTAACTTTACTGTAAGTAAAGTTGACCTACTGCACTGCAATTACTATTATTAAAAAAAACCCTCAATTTCAAGCGCCTTCCTTCAATAGGTTTTTTCCAACTTAAAAATGCCTTGTTATGCTTGATAACAAGAGTAAAAAGCGCCTTATAAATAGTATTATAGCCTTACGCAAATCGTACGAACGCCGCGAAGTTAACAAAACAAGGTGAATGAATGAAAATTAAAACCTAATAAATTTAATAATTTAAAGCGTTCCTCATCAAACATTAAAGGTGTTTTCTTTAACGAGTATACTTTTCGTTATCGTTATTAGTCATATTTTACAATCTTAGCCTAATTAAGCTACTTACATTAATTTTCTTATTTTGTCGTAGTGTAGATCATTTATTTATATCGCTATTTGTATTTCATCGCGGTTCGAATCCACTATTTGTACCCTTTTCCACATTTTATCGCGATTCAAATCCTTTATTTACACCGCGTTTCATTTGAACCGCTTCTAATATATTATCACATTTGTTTCAACATTTACGATTTTACTGGATACATTTTCTCTTTAAGTCGTTCATGTTCCAATTTCTTTTGGAAAACAATTGTATTACTATACAGAAAACTATATTAGGGCTATTTACGTCGGTCCAACTATAAAAATAAGCAGTTAGTTGCTGCTAAAGAAGAAGGAGAGGGCGGCGTTGCTTCCTTACCATCCTCTTCTTCGATGCCCTCCCCTTTATTGCTAACGCCGCTGCTATCGCTACTACCGATGCCGCTACCGAAGCTACCTGATGTGTAGCTACATGCATTAGGCTGCATACACTTAAGCAAAGGTACGAGGGGGTCTTTACCCTCTTTACAGCAATGTGTTACAACATTATCAAATCCACCTACAAAGTATAAATGAAAACCCTGATTCCAAGTAGAGATAACGGCTACCGTCTCTTTAATTTGCTGGTTAGCGCGTATTACTTGTTAACATCAACTTATTTTAATTATTTTCGAAAATATGTCTTTTTAAAAACGGCTCGAATGATATATTCATATAGGTAAAAAAATTCTTTTCGATTTCGAGATCGGAAGTTTCAAGTAAACTTTTGTGGACATGGCGGGCGCGTAATGGAGCCTCAGTTCATGGCTTTAAAACCACCGAAATAACCGTTTACCTATTATTAATCCATTCGCAACGGTAATAATATGCTGAACAACCCTTATTTTAATGGCAATCGCTAATAAACTTACCCGCGACTGCAGATGCGACACACGATATGTACAGAATGTTTATTAGCGGCCAGGGGATATGTACCCGAATATGTCATTTCAATGATTTACGCGTTAAAGAGGCATCGTAATATACCTTAAAGAGTATCAATTCTAAACGGAGTATTAGGTAGGCTTTTAGTACATTGTGTATAAACATATTAATATGATACAATATATGGGGGGGATTAGTAATACAGATCGCGTTAAAACTTTTCTAGGCTACGTTTACAGCGCGGAGAGGAGGGAAGGAGCTACTACGAGTAATAGGGTTTTTACTCATGAGAAAAGGGTAAGGTTTATAACTTTAAGAGCCCTTCGCTTCTTCTCTTAAGGGTTAGAGGGAAGAAGGGAGTGTGAAAAGAGGAAAAAGTGGGTAAGGCCGTCGGTAGCGGCGATGGTGGTGGTGGAGGGCCAGCCGAAGATAAAGGTAGGGATAGACAATATCGAGTCGAAGGTGGTAAGGTTAAGGGTAATAACGGTGATAGTGGTAATGGCGCGGCGGGCAACGGATGTAACTGCCTATTTTTTCTTACGTTAACGCTCCAAATAGCATTTTACCAACCTATTTTTACACAACATCGATTTAAAGGCGAAGTTAGTTTATAATGTTGGTTAAGTAACTTATTAATAATCGTGGTTTAAAATATGTAGTTGAGATAATAATTTGAGTTTATATATATTAATTGACTGGTGAGGACTTACATTGGTAATAAAAGTGCTTCATTAAAAGGGAAAAGAAAAGAAATTTTACCTGAGCCGATAACAATACATCTTTTTATATTAACCCTCAAATACGTTATATTGATAATTAGTTTCCCACAATTATACATTTATAGGGATCGACAATTATGTCGCGATTAATTTCGTTACCTAATTATATATTAATTTAGTTACTACTGCGGTTAAAACTATTAATTCAAACCTTTACAATTTGTACGACAACCGAACTATTATTACTGAACCATGGATAAATACTATATTACAATGAGATTATTATTACTAAACTACGAATACAAATTGTGTTACAAACTATATTATTCTTACTAAATTACGAATATGAATCGTAATAAGCAATGAAAACATTGCTTATATTGATATTACCATGTATATTTATAATTAGTAAACGTCTAAGTTGCAAATTATATCTTTGTAAAGTGTACGATAACGTGCCACTTTATAAATTATAACTTAACAAAGTATACATTAACATGAAAATTTGTAAGGTACATTCTTACAGAGTTCCTGATATTGTACCAATGCTTAAAAATGGAATCAGAAAAGTACACAGTAAAGTGCTACTGCCCAAAAAGAGGGTGAGAAAAGTACATAGTAGAGTGCCACTGCCTAGATAAGAGGTTATAAGCTCAGATCTGCGGCGTAGACTCTCTGAATACCTCTTTGCTCTTCTATCTATCTTAATACTTCAATATATACACCAATCTTTACGATTACTCTTCTACTCTTTACGTTAATGTGAATAGGTAGAGACCTTACCTATATTGATCGTTATTAACGCGAATATTCGCGAGGAAATTGTGTTTGCTTATATGCATCGAATCAATTAGACGGGAGTAAGTAGTATTTCAGGTGATAGCAACATTTGAATTGTTTTGGAGGTCGGTATTAGTGAAACGATTGTGACCTTTTGGAATAAACTCGTTAGTAACGGTTAACTGGAAGACGTGTATGTTCGAAAGAGGTTCAAAATCAACCTATTCGTGGCTAAAAAACCGTAGTTCCTGGTTTAATAGGAGAGGGTTAGAAAAGTTATTGGAAATATCATATTTTGGTTATAATTGTATATCGAGTCGTACATAATTCGTTTCTTCATTATAAGCCAATTTGAAAAAGATTTGGGAAACGTATTTTGACTTAAAAACCTGTCTTTGGAAAATTCTACGAGTAATTATAAAATATTCTAAGTTTTCATAATTCGTCAAAATTGTTAATGGATGGGCCATATCTCGGAGCTTCACATTTTATAATTTCAAATAACTTATTATCTTTAATAGCTCATTATCTTGAATCTCGTCGTTGTATCAAACTAGTTATGAAAAATAATCGTAATACATCATGAGGTGAAAGGTACCGTTATTATCACGTTAAAATAAGTAGCTTTCTAAAGTCTAACCGGAATGATACATTTCCAAAATGGTTTCTAAATCAGGATTCTATTAGGCGAACACTGGTTTTAAAATAGAAGAAAGCTTGAACCGCTTCAAAACAATTTTTTAAAACCCATTTGAAAAGGAGGTAATCTTTTAAATAATCCAAAATAAAAGGCTACTTATTACAAATTAATCCCGAAAAAATGGTAGAAAAAGATAATAAAACTAAGAAACTCTCAAACCTCTAATACGAATGTAAAAATCGCTCACTCTCGAATAACATGTAGTTTATCCTAATCTATACGTATCCCTATTTTCACCCCGTTAACAAACCCTAAATACTTAAGTTTCTTAATGATAAACTCCTATTTGGATAGGTAAAAATATAGTTTAGAAACTTTTTAAGCGTTTAATGAATATTGAATTTTACTATTGTAATTATTCAATATATCATTCTAATATATGAAAATGACGACAAAATAAACAGAATGAAAATGTGATATTATAGACGTAATGAATTATTAATATATCGTTAATAGGTAACCAGTATATCAAAAAAGCCAAAAGGGGTAATTATTAATTCAAAAAGTCCAAAATGGTCATTAAACTTAAATTTAAGGTTATTACCCTCCTTCATAACAAATCAATTACAAAATAGCTTTAAATACAATTGCAATAAATTATTTGTCTCGTAAGATATTTGTTATTATTTCTTTAATTCAAGAAAAGTAATAACGTTTAATCTTCTTAATGGAGTCAAGTTTGCGGTAATCAACATCAAAGCGTACGTCGCGTCCATATTTCCCAACAAAACATACAGAAACATACATGAAAAGCTATTCTTAAAAATATAACCTTAGTTCAACAACTTAGTTAACGTTTTCTATAATATGTTACATAACAAGCCTTAAGGAACTTTTAAAAGCTGGGTTTGATTATAGTTTTCAAGGATAATCTTTTATTCAACTTCCCAATGGTAAAGATTTCATTTATCTCGTAAGGTTTTCTTCAATAAAAGTGTAAAACTTTGAACGGTATTAGAGAATTTGTCTTTAACGGTAATAAGTAGCTTTGAGTCTAATATATCATTAATTTTTTCAAGGGAGATGATGGTAAGTCGCGTAGTAATAGTGTAATTACTATAATCCTTACGGAGTATAAAGTGAAAAGAGATGGTATAAATACCTTTGGGTGGCTTTTACATCAGTGAAAATCCCAGTTCCTATCGGCGATGATTACTTGTTCGTCCTAAAAGCAATATATACTCAAAAGCAACGTAAGTCAATTATTTGTATTTCATTTAACTTCCATCCAAAATAACATTGTATTATAAGTAAGAAGTAACATGAAGCAAAATACGATGCCAACATCAGTAAAAATCGAAGTTTTAATAAATTATAAAAATATTTTACCGAAGCTTATTCTCAGTAACATGATGGGTAGCCTCTTTAATTCGTTTGAGTGAAATAGAGATGCGTAGTAATTGCAATCAACGGGTAAATTGCTTTTTTATCATGTAATAACATTTGAAACATATAGTAAATAAAACGTTGATAAATTGAATGAAATTGTAAAGTAAATTTATTATAAATGGATGTTTCTTAAAAGTAAGGGTGAGTTACCTGGTCGAATTAAAGTTCTTTAACTTTTTATATACGGCTATATATAAATGAAACGTTTTTTAAAAAAGATTGATAAGATCATTAGCAAAGATGATATAAATACCTATGTTAGTCTTGATATTAACGTTATTTGGGCGCTAAGTTGAATCTAATAGATAGGTTTGAATTCGATACCTGTTTATGTCATACTTTCAACATAAGCCAAAGTTTTTACAATGGGAAAGTTTAGTATAGTTATCCCAGGTAACTCAACGCTTGATACCGGCTATAAAATGTTTACTATGATTATAATAATATTTCCCTAGCTATCGCTGGCGGGTGTATCATAATTATCAATCTGATTATAAATAATATAGCCATTATAAAAACTATTAATATAACTAATACTATTATTCTGAATGCAAAGATTGTAAAATATTCTATTAATAAGTTAGATGCTAATACCTTACTCGTTAGAATTTGCGGGTATCTTGAAACAAAAGAATGTGTTAATTAATGTGTTGTTAATCACTTATTCAAGGATAGTAAACTTGGCGATCGACTGCTGTGTTATACCACTAACTTCGACAAATAAAACCTTCTACACGTTTAAAAAAACTAAAACAATTTACAAAACTTTTTTTCAAACTTATAAATCGAATAATAATGGTTTTAGCCGTATTAATATTCAATTAATACGGTCGAAACATTGTTATAAAGGTGTTGAGGTTCTTATTACTACTATTATTACTGCGGGCGTAGTAACTTTTCATAGCGGTTTTCGCAAAGCTTTTAAATTATAAAAAAATGGTGTAAAATGTTTTTATACTGAAAAACTTCCAGTTTTTACATAATTTCTATAGTATCATGATTTTTTAATCCAGATAGTATAACTTAACACTAAAATTTGTATTGGTTAATCAAGGTATTTACGTTTAGTTTGACAACCGTTAACGTTATCGCACTAGTTGTGAATATTATAATCGGAGTCGAAGGAATCCGAGTCTTTGTCATCGTTGTTGGATGAATAGGCGCTGCTCCCAGTAGAGAACGATGAGGTAGTTACGTTAGAGTCGTTTGTGAGTAATATAAAAGCGGAACCTATTTGTGTAGGAAACTGCGTCGAAGACGTATGTGTGGCGGCAGTTATTTTAAACTATCGGATAAATACATATTAATATAGCTAATATATTGGTGTTATATTTTTTATACATAAAATTCATTCGCGAGTATATCAATTTCGTTTAAAGAGCTTCGTATGTAAACGTACAGTTAATCGTTTATATTGAATGGTAAATTAGTCATATTGAATTTCTAGGTCGCTTTAGAGCTAATTTCGTACGTGTGCATCAGAAAATTACTTTAAAACCTGGAACTATTGGTTTAAAAGATAGGAAAACATCGCCTTACACTATAGCTATTTCGAAGTAGTTAAGATACTGTTGGGTAGAGAGTATTGAAGATTATTTATAATGAAACAAACCTTAAACTGTTGCTTAACGCGGTTGAATACTATTTATAATCCTCGATAAAGAGAAGAGAAAAAGACACTACCAAGAAGTTGTTATAAAGCTAGTGAAAAGGGGTAACCTGATTATGTGACTAGTAAGAGGGTATGTTTAGGAGCATTGTAAGAGCATAGTAACCGCTAAGGCTACATTCTTGGCAACCACTAGCTGAGATACCAGCCTATAACCAAACTTATTAAATACTAAACTTTCTTCTTAAAATATTTATTCCAAAGATAGACCAAATAAAATAAAACTCCGTTCCTTAGAATCATTGATGAACTGATAAACTAAATGATAAATATTCAAAAATATTTTATCATAAAAATTAAAAAATGAATAAGGAAGTTTTCAGAAGATTTAGATCACAATATTTTGAATGATACCTTAAAATCCTTATATTTTCCTCTATGATAATGATACGTCTGAATATACCTTAAATTTAATCCATCCATAATAATAATATGAAACTTATAATTTTCAATGATCATATTATATGTTCCAATTTGTTAGTAGGCCTTAAACGCTGCAATATTGTCGATTCGATTAGTCTTCAAAGTAACAGTAATATTGCGTGGTAAGATAGTGAATGTATTGTTCTAGGTTTAATAGATCGCTAGCTGGTCTGCACTGTAACTTGTATGGCCAATTACTTGGCCCGTGCCCTAGAGTGAAGTGCAACGTACTACACTCAACTTACACCTAATGCGGTAAGTCCGTATAAAGCAATACACTTAACTTGCAGTATTGTCAACTTTACTGTAAGTAAAATTGAGCTACTGTATTACATGTAGTACTATTTCAATACTGACGGCTTTTTAGTTTGTACGTGTACGCCAATATAGCTGATCAATCTTTTTCGGTTACCATTGAATTATGCTCTCGTCAACTGGCTAGACCCCTGTCAATTTCAGTTGACTCCTATATTGAATTGTACTCAATTTCATGAAAATTGACCCTATTTGACCTCAATTACTCCGTTGCCCCGAGGTCCAAGTTCATCAACTCCTATAAAAAGTTCCTTCGCTACAGTCCTTTGCAAACTTTCGTCATTTCAACCGTACTATTTAAACAGATTGCTATTATCAATCCCCTGGTAAACTTTTGGTTTGTCGATACATCCCTACCCGTTATTACGTAATCCATACCATCTAAGAGGTTTATTAACATAGTTTTCGATTCGTATAATTAGCTTATTACTGATTGCAAACCCTTTCAAGGCTTTGTTCAGCGATACTTTTGTTATAATGTTAGCGGAGTTGTTTTTGCTATCGATTTATCGGAATTCCTTAATCTCCTTCCTTTCATAAGCTTCGCGGAATGCTACTACGTCGATGATCAAGCGTTTTTCATTAATAGTCTTGAGCTTCGAAAGGTATTCGAAAAGACTCTTCGAGTCGGTACAAATTACTACTGGAATAGGAGGAATCTTTAGGTACCTGGTAATAATGCTAAGGGTTTCCCATATTGTTATACCTATGTCAAAGCTCGCTATTATACCATAGACCTCTGAATCCAATATGATTCATGTAATTTTCTTATACTTAACGAAGGTTTAGTGGATCAAGTTGTTGATAATGTTAAAATGGTTCTCCTACCTGTCTTTATTAACGAGGGTTATTAAAAAGCCGATTTATAAAGACAGGTCGGTATTGTTTATAAAGGACTCGTTTATAACGCTTATCAATTTAGAATTTGAAAGGTCGATTGGAACAATATTGATTCCGCAGTCCAGGTTTCTCATTTATCATTTAAACCTTTTATTCAGCCAGTTAAATTCCTTATCTGTTGGTATTTGTATTTATATCGTAATAAATGAATCGTAAAGGGCTTCCGGTTAATATAAGGTAGTAATATAGCTACTTCGAACACGTTATTTCAGGTACAGTTAAGTTCTATCTTCGTTAGTCTTATTAATTGTAATTAAAACAGCCCTTTAGCCTTTTTAGCGAAAGCTTAATCAGCATTAACATTAGGTATATGGATTAACGATTTATTAAAGTCTAGTTGTGTATTTTCCGTTAGCTTCGTTACCGGCTTATAATTCTAAAACTTGGAGTCTTTAATCGGTTGCTATTCTAATACTATAAACCTAGACGTTTCGACAAAAAGGGTATCGTTAGTTTACATACCTATTATACCAAAGTCTTTTTCTTACGTTACTAATAGATATCGGTCGTACGTTAAATTTTTAACGTTAGCCGTAATTTAAAATACGACTGGTAAGTTACAAACTAGTAAACGTCTACTTGAATCAATCCGTTACAATATATTAAAATACCTAAAGAGTAAATACCACAGAGATTTAATTGCAACTTTAACAATACCATTAGCCGTTAATCCGTTGATAATTATATATATGCCTACGTTATATTATAACCATTAAGTATAAACTTGCTTTTAATTTTAGCAAGTAAACTTATTGTTAAAGAAACTCTTAAACGTTGGCTCATTTTTTTTAATCGTTAGCGATTATGTAAAGATTTAGGTTTTACCTTTATTACCGTATCTTTCAACTATTAAACGTGATTTTTCGTACGAACGCGCCATGATTTTGCCCTCAACCTTATAAGTAATCCTGGTCTTAAAAATCGTTACGTTTAGGTTTTAAAGGTTAAATTAGGTCTTCGCCAAAAATTGTATAATTCCTCGAATTAAAAGGCCATTAAAGTTGACCATATTACTTTTTTAAAAGGGTTCACCAAAGGTTTTAATAATATCTTACACTCGAAGCTTTAGTATGAAGTCTTCGTTATACTTTTTTTTTATTTACCTAAACAGTATTATAGATACGCCCTGGTATATATTCCTTCTTTTTAACGTTTTTTTTCTTCGAGGGCCGTCCGCACCGATGGTGTTTTGTCGACTTATCGATAACGGGTGGAAAAGTTTTGTACTAACTCGATCATTCGGTTTAAAGAGTTCAAGGGTTTTTATCTTTTATATCCCTAATATAAGACTTAACCTTAGTAATTCAGAAGGATATAAGTTCTTTAATAGTTTTAATAATTACTTCAAAGTTTACGATAATTAATATCTTATATAGGTTCTACTATTTGCCTGGCTCCCGTTACACGAGGATTTCACTTTACAACCGCAAAGCTAGCACATCGATTGTTAAAGGACCGTTTTTGATATTAAAGGTATTATTAACCTGGAGGCGTGAATATTCTCTTCGCAATTCCCTTAAGACTTTCTTATAAACCGCAACACGTTTCTAAGTACTTGCTAAGGATAGAGATTCACTTATCAAACATGGGTACACTCCAAAAACTAGAAGCGTAGGTACTAGACCACCAGGGCCCATAGTATTATTAAGGCCTTTTACTGCTATCTATAAGCGTGCCTCCAAATTCTTAAAGCTTTCAACTTACAACATAAGGATATTATACGCTCGGCAAAGTAGGGCATATGCCCTCTTAACCATCCTAATACTCTAGTAGGCTTTTATAAGTACCTATTTAAATTTAATACCCATTATCTTAGCATTTTTTGGAATTTTAACACGGCAAAGTTTTTACCGGCATCGTAGACGACGATTTTAGGTAGGCCTATATATATATCAATTTATAATATCTTTAAGGTTTTCCATATATCTTTTACCAAAAGAATACTTTAGAGATTTAGTACTATAAAAAGAGGTTACGAAATCGACGACGTAAAAAACAGGCGTATTTTTCAAATAAAACATATTAATGAAGATCTCGTAATTAAAAACCTTGTCATCTTTTAGTATAAAGTTAAATCTTCCGGGGGCTTCGACATTTTTAATAATAGTGGCAAAATCTTTTAATAACTCTCAAGGCAAAACATTTTACATCATTATACCTTATAAACTTTAGGATTTTATATAGCTTATTAACGGCTAAATAGTTAAAACGCCGATATAATTGACGTATTTTCGGTTTTATCAGGTATAATACTATTACTTTCAGGCTTTAAAGATAAAACTATATATACCTTCACTTAAAGGTGAATAGAAACCTCTGGCTGTTTTTTACTAGTTCGTCTACGTTAATATCGACATTAAAGCCAAGGATTTTCATATTCTTCAGGTAAAAAGGAAAGGAGTAAAATATTTAAGGATATAAAATGTAATTTCTCTTATAAAAATTTAAATTACTTTTATTCCTAATAATAATAGTTATTCACCCGGGCCAAAGCCAACTTTAACCTTATTAATATTATAACGATTAATTTCAGTAGTTGTAGTATTTTCCCTTCATAGCGTTATGTATTGCGAATAGCCTCCTGTTAAGTATCTTATTGCCCATGTATCTGGCATAATACTCTGAAACATGTAATTCGCGTAACGATCGCAGAGGTTCAAGATATGTAAGGGGTTAGGGGTTTGGTTAAGGTAAAGATAAGAGCTTTTACCACCTAAATTGTATAGAAAGGCGTGGTAGGCTAGTCACTAGACTGTACCATAAGAAATATATTTATACCACTTGATTTGCTTATGAGAATTGAAGATGATATCAACTGGTTTATCCTCTCTAATGTCTACGATTTGATTTAAATAATCTTATTCCAAAGTAATAAGGTATTAGGCATAATATATTGCCTTCCAGTTATTACACTCGGCAAGGAGGTAACGAGTTAATTAATAGTTAGACTTGTTACAAATTTAACATCTTTTGTCATTATTATAACGATAGTTCTTACTGTTAACGAATCCACCTAAATTTTATTCATGCTAACGTAGTTTCTACCTTTAGCCTGAGGTTAAGGTCGATACACCAAACCTTAAACGTTATAGACGACCGTACTTATAGTCGATGTAATTAACTACCATAAGGTTTTCTTTATCCACGTTAAGGAAGTTGCCGGTTTAGGAGTACATATTAAGCGAATTTGGTATGCGTGCCATCACAGCAGTAAGCGAGGAACGCAAACAATTAAAAAAGCCTTTGTAAGTGGTATTTAGGCGTTGTAAGATGTATTCGAACTCGTTAACCCCCATAAATGCTGCCCGTACCTATTTACGAAATATGGCTTCGCTAATATAGACTTTTCCCACTACCTTCTAACATAATATTAACTTATTAAACATCTGGTTAAGCATATATATAAGTGTTTCTTCCTCTTTTTCTTTTTCCATCATTATAATCTACCTCGTAGTAACCAAGTTTGTGTGATATTGTGTAAGGTGGATGTCGTACTCGAAGTAGTCCTTAATATCATCGTAGATTTCGCGAAATATGGTAGCTTAAGTCAGGAAGGTTAGGTAGTAATCCTTAGCGTGCCTTGTAAGGACTACAGGAAATAATATATGAAAATCAGAGGGGGAAACCTTTATTCACTTGCAAATATTTAAGAAGGGCATTATCTTGGTGTCAAAGAGGTTATACGGCTTTCTGAAATACATTTCTATATTATCTCGGATCTTGGCAAAGTCTGTTAGGAGTTTATAATTAATATTGACCATTTTAATGAGGGGTTTGAAAAATTTCTCAATAATCGTTTTAGCCGTAAATAGTATTCTTTTGGTGACTTAAGCCTTAGTGCTTCCGAGGTACAGTACTAATGGTAATTACCAGTTTCCTAGCTCGAAAGGTAAAGTCCTATGATAGAACCTATAGTGGGCTCTTATTCGTAGGGGAATCTGAAAGGGGAAGGTTTTCAAGAAGCTTAACGATTGAATTACTGATAAGTAATAGATACCTAAAGGTTTTTGGAAGATTAAAGATTTTGTTTAATTGATTGGTAGAAAGTGTTAGCATTAATACCTTTGGCTGCATTAGCGGCCATTGCTTCACATGCCCTATCGTTGCTAAAGGCGTACTCCATACTATTACGTAGAGATACTAAACTGCCAAGAAAATTAACAGGTTTCCCATCGCTAGCACGTAAAAAAGCTTAACCAAGCTGTTAAAATTAAAGTAAAGGTCTCTTAAAACGTGTATATGGGCGTTAATATCCCTTAACGCCTTTTTCTTTTCCTCAAAGATCTTAAGGATCCGGGTTTTAAGGGTAGTCTTTTTGTTAAGCCAGTTCGAAGAATGTTTTCGCCAATCCTAATGGAGTTTTATTAAAGATATAGATACTACGGCATGTGACTTTTTTTTTTAGCTTGGCTTTAACCGCACGCTAGATCGTTTTCCATATATCAGAAGTCTAGTGGTTAAAAAACGCGCGAAAGTTTTAAAAGGCGTAGGTGCGGCAGCCAAGATTTTTACCGATGTTAGACTCGAAGATGTACTGGCCAATGTAATTGGCCAGGTGAATTTTAGTTAAGGTTTTATTAACGTCCGTAGTTTAGAGTTGTTTGTCTTAAAACTTGGTTAAAATAGTTTCGAACATCTTAATTGCCTTTTTTTGGTGGGGTTGGTAATAGTTTCAAAGTAAGCGCTTGCAGTAGATATCTTGGCGTTTTGGCTCTTGTAGAATAAGGGACTTGGTAATCTTAAGTGAAAGAACTTGGTGTTTTGGCGTAAAGTTGCGTGTTGACTTGGTGATTTGGTGTAGAGTTGCATGACGTGGCTTTTTCAGTGTGACTTGGCGATTCTTGATATAACTTGGTGTTTTCGCTTAAAGTAGTTAACTTAGCGATTAAGCGTAATAAAAAAAGTAAAGATAAATGATGTAAGGCAAGGGTTTAGTGTAAAAAGTAAGGTCGGAGGTCGTTGTTGGTAAGCGTTATAGGTAAAAAGTGAAGATTATTTGTTATAAGCTGTAGGACTTGATCGTTTTGACAGTAGAAGCACCCGCAGTAATATTAACTTAGCCGTTTGCTAATTTGCCGAACTTTGAGACTTTTGACAGTCAATCTTAACGTTTTTCTTTAAAAGAATTAATAAAGATTTTTTGGTGTTCTTAAGTAGCAATACCATCGCTAACTTTCAGATTGCCGTTGAAAAACGAACGTAACCCAAAAATCTTCTCTATTTTCCTACCGTTGGAAAACTGTCACAGTACTAGTAAAGGCCTTTCGTAAAAATCTTTCCTTTACCCCAACAGTCGTTTAACTTAAAACGTAGCCAAAAAATAGCTTCTTCTTTTACTTAGCTTATCTATATCTAACCTAATAGATAGATAAGCACTAATTAGTATTGGTAGGTCTTAGACATTGCAACGTTATCGATTTGATTAGTCTTCGAAGTAACAGTAGTATTACGTGGTCAAATAGTGGATGTATTGTTCTAGGTTTAACAGAACGCCAACTGGTCTACACTGTAATTTGTATAGCCAATTACTTGGCCCGTACCCTAGAGTGAATTCTAATGTACTGCACTCGACTTACACCCAATGCGGTAAGTCTGCACAAAGCATTACACTTAACTTACAGTATAGTCAACTTTACTGTAAGTAAAGTTGACCTTTTGCACTGTATGTAGTACTATTTCAACACAATAGCTATTATATTGAATCAACCTAGTACGTTTATTATCATACGGGGTTTTGCATAAAATCATTCGACATTCATTTAAATAATTTAGCCAAATCTATTTACTCTATTTATTAATATCTTCCATCTAAATATCTTTTTAACTATAACCGTAATCGTTGATATACTATTAATAATCATAATAATTAAAACGATACATATTGAAGTAATAATTACTCTTTCAATGATAATTACCCTGATATTTACAATAATATCGCGTTAATTATTAGTAATCATAATTTCTAATTCATTAATAATTAAATAAGTCCCATGAAGAATTCAATCATTATTTCGATTTAATAATCTTTCCAACTAGCAATAATATCAAATTAAAAAAATATTTCGAACTTTGTGGGTAGGACTTTACCTATAAGGTAGATATGTCCTACTATATTTCCTGACTAGTAAAAAAGTATAGTGAAACTAAATGCAAATCAAAAGTCGATAGTATTATAAGGAAGAAAGTTAGGTTCCTGCTAATCAATAATCTAGATATTTATACTTCTAAACAGTTATGAAGATAACCCTTCATGTCATCTAACAGTTTATCTATAAATGATACATGTCACAAACAGTTGCCTTTTACTTGGACGCATTTTTTAATTCACTAATGTAATAGCTACTTTTGGCTTACACGGTTAGAGCTATAAATTTTCGTAAATCACAATTCAACTAGCTGTATTTGTAAATAACTATATCGTAATTAAATTGTACATATGAAAGTAAGTCTCATTGGTTTTTATGTATTGGTATAACTACTATTCAAATACTAAGGAATTTTAATTCTTGTTATATGATTGTTTTTATTTGTTGGCACTTGTTGTTAGTCCTTTATTGTTGCAAATTAGTCGATTCGAATCTCTGGTCGAAGTAACTGGTGCTGCATTGAAAGTGGTAATGTGTTTACTTCTAAGTTTGGCAAACCGCTAGCCGGTCTACACTCTAATTTGTATAGGCTACTGCTTGGTCCGTGCCCTAACCTGAAAGGGGCACCTACTACATTTGACTTGCAGTTAATGCAGTCAAATCCCACAAACTACAGTCAATTTGCAGTCAGTACAATCAACTAACTGTAAACATAGTTTACTTGACTGTATTGCCATTAACTGCTATTCCAACACTGGCGGCTTTTTGTTTTTGTGCCTACGCGCGCCAATGTGGCCAATCACTTCTTTTGTAGTAAGCCCTGAACTCCCTCCTCAATCCACCTGCCAGAACCCTGTCAATTCCGGTCAATTTGCACCGAAACTAACTTCAATTACGGTCCTTTGCCCCACGTTCCCGAGTCCTGCGTTCCTCAAATCCCGTACACAAGTCTTTCGCCACAGACTTGCGCGCATTACGTACGCCACCAATTACATACTCTTTGCCAGTAGTTCCGAGTATGCTTTTCTTACACGTCACTGCCACCGCTACCTTTTTTTCAGGCTCCTGCCACTGCTACCCTGGCAATCTTCCTGTTTGCTAGGACCTCCCTATTCCTCCACGTTATCCGCCGTTACGTAATTTGGCCTCTACCAGGTGGCCTTGCCAGCCAACCGCCTTAGGTWTGTTTTCCTTATCTTGTGCTTCCGTGGCTTCAAAGTTTATCACCTTGTTAATGTATTCCTAGTTAGAAAAGGAGGGGTATTGCATGTGATACATCCTCTATTTCGATTCGCGTTCGCCAACAGTATAGTGTATTGACCAGCAACCCTATTTGCCGCAAATCAAACATTTCTTGATGTTTTATTAACTGTATTGCTTAGATTTGCCGTATTTGCGATCGATGTAATGTGTGTGAGCAAGATCTACATTGTCGTCACTAAAGTCGTAAGCTTAGGGGTATATATCAGGCAAGCCCAGCACGCGTATCATTACGGTTGTAAGCGAGGACCGTAAYTGGAAAGAGAAGCCTTTGCAGATCCCCATTGCTTTTAAATCACTTATTCATACCATACCTATACACCTTAAATTTTAGGTTCATATATTACAGACYAAAAAGTATTAATTMAATGTTAGGGCTTTTAACTATACAATATGCTAGATCAGGYCGGATATCGCCATCTTTATGTCAATACTTTCACGCTTTTACCCCAATCCTYTATATAAAAACATTACATTTATCAATCACACCTTCAAATACTTCAGATAATGAGAAAACCATGGATTATAAGTAGATAGTAAAGAACTATCAGCATATCCGTATTAAAACGCCACAAACKTTAATCAAAATCATCATAATGACCACACACTTCAAATCAACAGATGACACGATTCCGATTGGAAAAGRGATAAGCCACAGGAAAGTCTATCTATAAATACACAGTTCAAATCGTCAACAATATGGTCACATGAGTATTCATGCGAAAATTCAAAATATACCTCTCTTTTATAGATGTTGAAAGCGTAACCGTAATAAGGATCACTCAARACACCCTTTAAATAAGAAGCTTGTTTATAAAGCTATATATTCCTATCATCGTTACGATATACTATAATAATAAATGAGTCATCAAATTGTCCATGAACCGTAAGTATCACCAACGCACTTAATACATCCCCATTAAAAACATTTTATAATTGATAAAGTGGAGCGTTGTACAATACAAATCAAGTGGGTTCCTACAAATAAACAACTAGCCGATAGRATAACAAAACTACTACCGAAGGTAAAAAACGAAGTAATAATGCAAAGGCTTGGCTTAATTAAGTTAATCTGAATCAGATTAATGGTTTATAAATGTTTGTGCTCTAGGTTTTCTTGTGGTATTACGGGTATTAAATGGTAAAGTGGTTTTGCTGTAAAATTTGGGATATTAACAAAGTACTGTGAAGGTTATCTGGGGATATYACCATATATCGCTATAGTTAGTAAGCGGCCACGCTGCAGATTGCACCTTTGCAGAGTGCACGGTAACGTGCCACTCTGCAAGGTGCATTCCTGCAAAGTGCATGATAGCGTGCCACTGCATAGAAGTGGCATTGGCAGAGTGCACGGTAGAATGCCACTGCCCAGAAGAGAGACTAGCAGAGTGCATGGCAGAGTGCCACTGCCCGGGTGAGAGGTTATAAGCTCTCACCTGTGGCGCGCACTCTCMGGATGCCTCTTCTCCCTTCTATCTTTCTATCTACTTCAATATACACAATCTCTACGACTACTCTTCTACTMTCTACGTTCACGTGAATAGGCAGAGACCTTACCGACATTATCAGTTCAAATTGGATTACACAGGTTTACAGTTCTTGCTTTTTGCATCTACCAACTTTTCTTTTCTCCACACTACGCCTCTTTCACCTTACACTCTACTCTTTTATTTTTATTTCTCCTTTTTTTCTTCTCTTCTTTCTGAGCAGAGTGTACCTTTTGAGGGGGTGTGTTGAAAATACAACAGGTACAGTCACTTTGCACACTTAACAACAGGGCCAGTCAGTGCTTTGTACAACATCAAGTACTTGACACGTCTCAACACCAAGGATGAGGAATTCACCGGAGATTGAGATATCTTCAAGGGGCACTAGTATTTACTAGTGTAAGTACTAGTACTGATTAGTACGGAGGATCAGCACGGAGATGCTGCCTGTGCTAGTACTTACTAGCACAGAGGAACTAGTACTTGCTAGTATAAACTAGTATTGACTAGTACAGAGTCTCGACCTTGATAATCAAGATCTCTATGAGGATACACTTAATTTTATATCAAGTCTTTCACGTAGATTCTAGAATACTTGAATCTATAACCCTACACGATATCTTCCTGTGTAGTAGCTTCAACAAATGGCCCTGATATTTATACTTTTATACAGTTATGATGATTACCCTTTATATGATTGGACGGTCAACCCGTAAATGGTATAAGTCTCAAACAGTTACCCTTTACTTTGCTGCATCTGTCAGACGGCCAGTGAAGTAACCAGCTTTGGCTTGCACAATCAAAACTGTGACTTTTCGGAAGTTACAACGGAACTAGCTGTATTTGAAAATGGCTGTACTGCAAATGATTTATCAATGCTGCAGTAGGTTCAATTGGTCCAGTCAAAATTTTAACAGACTTGAATCTCATTGAAACTATTTACAATAACAATAACGATAAAAACAAAATTTATCTTTCTCTTGATCTTTTCATTCGCTCTTGAACAAAGAAATCAAACCCTGAATATTGTCGTGTCTCACAACATTTCATTTTTTATATTGATTACAAGATTTCAATCTGTGCGTAACGAAAACAATTTCTCTTTTGACAAAAATTCAATAAACTTATATTCTTCAATATACCATGTCAATTATACATAATTACGTCAATGTTACGAAGTATTTAAGTAGAGCTATGAAAGTGGATTAGAACTATAGGCAAAGTAACTAGCATAACAAAAATAAAGGGATGATGATATTCTCCCAATTGTAGGAATTACTAGCTAATTTTAACCTATTTTTATATTCGATAATATTGATTCCGATTTCTTATAAGAGTAAACCGTTATCTCGTCCCTTGATCTTCAAGTATAATCAAAATATCACCTAAAACAAATTAGTAGAACAATTGTACTATTTAATGCTAACTCGTCAAATAATAAAATCAACTGATATTAAAGCGGAGAAAATAGTTTTCATCAACTTAAACCAACAGAATTGATTATACAATCGATTATATCTTATGGAAATGACTGTATTAATTGTATTACATGTACAAGTATACGGATGATAATGCAGTTAAACAAAGCGTAACAACCGGAAAGTAACTTCTTCTACTTAGTGTATTTGTGTTTAACTTAATAAGAATTAATAAGTATTGGTAGGCCTTTATACTTACAATGTATTCGATTCGAATCTCTAGTCGAAGTAACTGTTGTATTGCATTGAAAGTGGTGATGTGTTACTTCTAAGTTTGATAACCCGCTATCCAGTCTAAATACTAATTTGTACGGTCAATTGCTTAGCCCATGCTTTTAGCACTTACTATATTTGACTTGCAGTCAATACAGTCGACTTACAAACAATTCAATCAACTTATAGTCAGTATAGTTGTGTTGAAATACAACAGGTACAGTCATTCAGCACACTTAACAACAGGGCCAATTAGTACTTGGTACAACTTCAAGTACTTAATACGTCTCAACACCAAGGATGAGAAATTCACCGGAGATGTAGATATCTCCAAGGGGCACTAGTATTTACCAATACGTAGGATCAGTTCGGAGATGCTGCCTGTGCTACTACTTATTAGTACAGAGGAACTAATATTTACTATTACGGAGTTTCGACCTTAGATTGAGGTCTCTATAAGGATATACTTGATCATATATTAAGTCCTCTATATAGCTTCTACAATACTTGGATTCATAAGCCTATATAATATTTTATTTTTTAGTACTTCTAACACATAATCAGTACGATTATGCCCTATTGTTTTACACTATTTAGCTCAATCCAGTTTTATAATTTTTCCTTCCGTACAGATTAAAAATATCAACTTCTCTTGGACCTTCTGATACCTTCGAGGATGCCATTTTAGCATCCCCAAAACGTGGCTTGTTTTCGCCACCAAGGTGATCTTACGATAGTACCAGTGATCATGGTCCTCTTTTATAGAGGACTGTTATTGCATCCGGCCCCTCAGGTTCCTCAGGACTTACAGGTTTTTCTATTCCTCTTATTTCCCTATCCCTTCGTTTCCTACGCTTTAGGGCTACTCCCATTGCTTTAGGGATTTTGGATCTTGAAGCTTTGTTGAGAAAAGAACGAAAAGAAATTCGTAATATCCGTAGGACTAGAGATAAGCAAAAACTTCAAGCCGTTAACGTTGATGATCTTACGAATAAAGAGGCAGAGGCTAGAGCGACCAGTACCATAGACCATCCGGAACAGAAAAGACGTAAGTCAGTTATCGATCTATACGACAGACTTACAGTTGAGTTTAAGGAACGCCTTAAAGAACTAACTAAATCAGAATTACAAGAATGGAAAGACACCACTACATTGATGAATGAGGATGGAGATATCAAGAATCCCTTTTTCAAAGTTAAAGAAAGAAGGCTATTTTCAAAACCTAAGTTACAATTATTGAAAGACTTTGAAAAATTAACCTTTATAAACATAAACATATGACTAATAGCAATTAAAATATGTGCTGTCGGCAATAACTGTTTTGATATCTTGAAAGGTATTTTCAAAATCTAGATAAATATGGTCTGTACAAAAATAGACTATATTTCTTTGTTTAAACTCATCGACTATAGTCTTCTGAAGACCTCCAAAACTATACGTTTACGAATCCGAGCTTATAGAATAATTACTTCTTTTATTACTTCAGATCTTTCTGGCGTTATCGTTGGTATTAAAGACCCGTGTGAAGCCTTCTTAAAGTTGATTGGCATATACCAAGATACTAGACCCATTTATTATTAAGAACTTCTTAAGAAACTTCGCTTCCTACAACCTTAACACTATTCTGCCCCTGCTCTCTTTATTGCAGCGTTTGAGAATACCGAAAACAGTTTAATTTATTAAGGCCATCAAGTTGAGGATATTAAGTATTCCCTTCAATTTTTCGTATGTATTGAACCCAAGTTTCCAGTCCAGATAATCTTCATATGAAGTGAATTAAGGAAAGCCGTTTTCTTGACATTACGTGAATTATAATTGGATTTTTAAGGTGAAAATCAGCTTTGAGGAGAAAAAGAAACAATGAATTCCATTTTTCAAAAACGACCGAAAAATAAGCCTATTAATCGTGACTGAAATATTAGTCAATTTGGGAAGAATTACCTTATAAGCTCTCACAAAGTTTACTCTGCATAAGCTTGTTAGATATTACACCCAAATCTATAGCCTTTTAATTCTAATAAATCAATTTAAAAGGAAGAAAAAAATAGATACTATTATAGTTGATAATGATAAAGTAAAAAACCCTTACTACATATAGCTTTATAACTTTATAATACTGCTACCTAAAATTATGTAGTCAAATATTCAATTTGATTAGTCTACTACGTATAACCTTATACAAAACCATATATAGAAGAACTTCAGCCAATTAAAAAGCGTATCTTATACGAGTGTACCCGTTTTAATATATTCACTTTTAATTTTAAAAGATTCACTTTCAACTTCAAAGGTTTCATTTTCTATGTTAGAGACTCCACTTTTCACGTCAGTTCACCAAAACAACCAATTAAAGGCTGTATCAAAAGCTGATGGTACCTCTATACAAGCTTTACTTTCAACGTTAAGCTATCAAAAGGTGACGTTAAGTCTTATTTATTTTACTTTTTCTTTCCATACTATAATATTGTTTTGCGATTTCCAAACTCAAGTTTTAAGACTCTATTAGAACTGATTTAGTCATATCTTGCTATATCTCCAATAACGAGAAATGATCTCTTATCTTCTGATATAAGGCGAAAATAACTCTGGGATTCGAATGAAAGGTGATATTATTTAACTTATAGAATAACGAATAATTTAGATATTAGTTAAGTTTAATAAATATTAAAGTTACAATACACTGAAATTTTATATTTGTTTATATTACCCTGAGTTTGTTATATATCTGATTAGCCTATCAAAAATTTACAGCTTAGTTATTAAAGTCAATGATTTATCTTTGGCTGATTCGTTAATTAAGGATACAGTTGCTTCCATATCTAGCAATTAAACTATTATCTAGATTATTATACAGCAGTTTTATTACAACTTTACCGCCACAGTTCCCACCAAGTCCTTTGATACTTCCCTTTAGAATATTAGGTTTGGTCATATCAGCTTATAGTTAGTAAAGGAATTACTTTAGTTGTTAAACAGTCTTGACAAAGACCAGGAAAAAGAAATTTTTGACATTATTTGTATTCCCTATCAGCATTCCAAGAGAATTTGATAGCGACCAAACTTTTAATACGGAACCCCTGAGAAAGGAAGGTTTATTTAGATTTTTGACAGCTTTTTCAAAATAATTGTTAGCCTCAAAGACGAACGTCGTAGCCTGATGGCTACTAAGGTCATGTATGACTTTAGGGTTTATAATAGGACCATTATATCTCCTGGTAAGTGATTAAAAGCCGGTTGTTGTATACTAAACGAGATTTTCAAACGCATTAAATATACTATAAAATATTTAATTTTTAAAAGAGACAACGAACTTGTGAACTTTGAAGTTAAAAAGATGTTTATTAACTACGGTTTTATACTTAAGTTATTTTCGCTATATATCCTTCAAGAAAATAGGATTTCCTAACGTTTTAATAAAGAATTATGAAAAAAAATGAGGACGTGAACTATTGCTATAAAGGTTCCATATTATTTGTAGCCCTATCTATTTCAAACAGCTATTATTATAAATGATTTGAAGGTTAACAACAGGAGCAGGATTCAATACATTACGCACTATAAGGGTTTTCACAATAAAATGAAGGGATAAGGAGGTCATAAACCCAAATTTACGTTTGCCTTTACTTCCAGCTCTACTGTTATCGTCTATATACCCTTTGTAAGACGAGTAAAGTGTTAAAAGCCTGATTTAACAGGAGAAACTGAATATTTTTATAGTAGTTTTCTGATATCACAAAACTTTGGTATATATTCAAAGTTTTTTTAACCAAAACGGCCAGAGAGCTTTATGAGGACAATCGTTTGTACCTATAGTCTGACGCGTTATCAAAAAATTATCACAAAACGCCGTAAAATAATTGTAAAAAATAAAGATATTTTTGAAGTTGGTACCTCTTATAATACTATAATGGCTGTTTCAAACTCCAAACTAAGAGAGAGTATTCGCCAAACAGTAATAAAATAATAAACAACTTGCCGATATATCTTCTGGCATATGTTGTTAATGTTTATATAGTCAACTTTATAAATTCAATCAGTAAACAGGAATAATAACTAACTATAAAGGAAACTTAGGAGGGTCTAGATACTATCTATTAGAAAAAGGCCCTCTATAGTGAGACAAAAAGGTTACTGTTTCTTAAGGTCTTTAAGGATATTAAAAGAATATTAACCGCCATGCCCTAACCGCAAAAAAAGCTATTAAGGTTAAAACTAATTTCAAGTATCAAATCGAAAGTTATAAGGTTATGATTGTAATATGAGGGTTTAAGTAAAGTTATAGTGTTGACTACAATTAAAATTGTGTTGTTACAGTCAAGTCTTATATGTAGAGGATCATTGTTACATGTACTGATCCTTATAAATAGGATATCAACTAAATTGATATCGATTCGGCTTTTTTTAAACAATGAATTTGAAGAATTAGTATTGATGGAAAACTTGGACACTATCAGGAACTTTTGCAGAGTATTTAAAATGATGATATAGATTTTCATTTTACAATTAACCAAGTCTTTTTGCTATTCTTCTTCTTTTATAGGCTTAAACAAGCTTTAAAACAATATTTAAAAGGTTAAAAACAGTATTTAATACCCTTAAGTTCAAAATATTAAGCTGTAACAACATAATATAAAGTAATCATCACTATTAGCTTATTATCTATACCTACGTTGAAGACTCTATTATTAAAGGCCTTAACTTGAGGGTCATTAAGGACTTCAAGATCAATATTGGAAAATAATTTAAGTATAAGGACCTAGAAAAGGCAGAACATTTCCTAGAGGTACATCTCTTAAGGAATAGAGAGGCATGTACGAATATCTTTTCCTAAGATTCGTACATCCAAAGGGTCTTAGATTCTAAGGTAAAAGAACTAAGTAAACATCAGATCTATATCCCCTATCGCCACTTAATTACTCGTCCATGCCATTCCATATAAAGATTAAGCTGATATATTATAGATCAAAAAGTATTAGTCAGATATCAAGGCTTTTGACTATATAATGTGCTGAATTAGGCCGGATATCGCGTTAATTATATCAATGCTTTCACGCTTTTACCCAAATCCTTCACTTGAAAACATTAAACTCATCAGTTATAACTTTAGATACTTTAGATAGTATAATAACCATGGACTACAAGTAGATGGTAAAGAACTATCAGTAAGTCCGTATTAGACCGCTATAGACTTCAGTCAAAATTATTATAAAGAATTCTATAGGCTTTAAATTAATAACTAGTTTGATTCCGACTGGAAGGAGGACAAAGCCACTAGAAAGTCTACCTATAAATACACAGTTCAGATTATTATAAACATGTTTAACTGTGTATCAAAACGAGAATCCAAAGTATTCCTCTCTTTTATAGATGTCAAAATCGTGGTAGTAATAAGGGTTACTTAAAGCACCTTTTGGATAAGGAACGTATTTGCAGAGCTACGTATTCCTATTGTCGTTACCATATATTATAATAATAAAGGAGCCATTAAGTTGTCTAAGAACCTCAAGTATCATCAACTCACTTAATACATACTCTTTAAAGAACACTTTATAAGGGATGAAGTAGAAAGTAGTATAATACAAATAAAATAGGTTTCTATGGATGAATAAATGGACGATGAGTTCATAAAGTTACTGTTGAGGGCAAAACACAAAGTGATGATGTAACGGTTTGGCTTGATTGATCTATTTAGTTCAGATCAATGGTATAGTTTATAAACATTCGTGCTTCAAATTACCTTATGATATTATAGGTATGGAATGGTGAAGTATTTTTGATACAAACTTTGAGATATTGACAAAGTATACTGTAGAGGATACAGGTTTAAATCGGATTAAATAGGTTTTGCTTTTTATATTTACCGAATTTCTTTTATATACATTACACTTCCTTCACTTTACCCTCTATCTTTTGTTTTATTAATATTCTCTTTCTTTTCTTCTTTCTCAGTGGATAATATATTTAAAAGAGGTGTATTGGAAATACGATAGGTACAGTTACTTAACACACTCAACAACAGAGCTACAACAGGGCCAATTAATACTTAGTATAACTTCAGGTACTAAACATTAACATTAAGGATGAGGAATTCACCGGAGATTTAGATATCTCCAAGAGGCACTAGTATTTACTAGTGCAGGTACTAGTATTAACTAGTACAGAGGATCAGCATGGAGATGCTGTTAGGACCAGTACTTACTAGTACAGAATAACTAGTTTTACTAGTATACACTAGTATTGACTAGTACAGAGCCTCGACCTTGAGGATTGAGATCTCTATGAGGATACACTTGTTCATATTTTAAGTCCTCTATATATGTTCTAAAATACTTGAATCTATAAGCCTATATGATTTTATCTTGTGTAGTACCTTCAACAATTTCTGTAGCTAGTAATAATTTCACAATTTCATTATTTTAGAAATACCCTTAATCAATTGAATTTACTACTAAAAGAATCATATTTGAAATAATCATCATGTAATAGATGTATATATAGAATTGAAAATGGAATATCTTATAGATAGGAATGAAATTTTGTATAGGTAAATAGATTTAGCGCTTTTGAGTACTTTGATAAGCTTTGTTCCTATAAGACCCCCGCTGTTAAAGGATCTACCTCTTTACTTCACTTGCACAAATATCATAACTATCTTACTCTTTCCGCAATAATAATCAAATGATTATATTAAACAACATTGAAAAAGAAACATTTATGCATATATATATGAATTAAAGTAGTGACCTTCCTAGTTGTTTTGCTTAATACGGAAATTAAGCATACAATCGTGCCCTTCAAGCTAGTTTTAATTTTTTATCACCTTGACGTGACTTTACAATTAACAGCGCCATGGTTACTGGATAATATTAGAAATTGGTATGATAAACAGCTCGATAAGGCTGTGAAGTCGTAATTAGATGTATATTGAGAATGAGACTAGGTGTATAATAACGCCCTTAAAGATGATCTTGTTATTTTTTGTTTCTATTTGAGGTTTTATCTAGAGTCTTGAGAAAAACTGAATGCAAAGTTGCGCTTGGGCCGCGATTAAATATATAGTCTTACGTTTGAAGCGTAGTGTAATTGTTTATCAACTGGATGCAACTGTTTATCTAATTTTGCTCTCATAGTCTTGTTTGACCTTTTTTGTGCCTTTTCAACGTTTTATAAAGATTTTTATTCAGATTTTTGTAGCTTTCATCAGATAATGTATAGCAACCAGATTTTTAATAGTTTAGTTCTTGTAAATGGATATATTCAACGTGTTTACTGTCATTTCTCAGGTGGAATTTAACGTGTTAAATTCATTGAAAGGAACGATAAAATGAGAAAAAATTAAGGCAAAGTCATAAATTAAATGAGTTTAAAGAATGATAGTCAACGATAAAAAAAGAATTTAGATAAGCCAATACCCATACATATGTTTTTGTTGGAATAGCAGTAAATTGCCGTATAGTCAAGTTAACTGTACTGACTGTAAGATGACTGCATTAACTATAAGTTGACAGTATTGACGTAAGTCAATTACAGTGTAGTTCCATATTCAATATAGGGTACGGGCAAATGAGTTGCCCATATAAAGTATTATAAAGACCTTCTAGCGGTTTGCTAAACTTATAAGGAACTACATCATTACTTTTAATGTAATACACGTTACTTCGACCAGATATTCGAATCAAATAAGTTGTAACGACAAATACCTACTAATACTAATTAGTTATTTTTAGGTTAAACATAGAAAAATTAGAAGAAAAAAAGATGTTACTTTCCCATTATTACATTTTGTAGTTACGTAAGGTAAATGATTTTTCTTTTTTGCGAAATGCTCCTTTAAACTTGCGTGAGTTGTTTATGGCAGTAAGTCGGAAGAGCATGTAAACTGCGTCAAATGTTTGCGGTAGTTTATAAGTGGCGACTGTATTGATAGACAACCTAAATATCTTTAATAAGCTTATTTCGAAATTTAAGCCTTGAGATTCAAGGCCAAAAATCTTTAAGTTGAGAAGTAATCCCTTACTTATACGCTTAAAGTTTGCAAACAGCCAAGTTGTTATTAAAAACCGCGAAGTTTAAACATCAATGATAAAATGATTAAACTTATGCATGATATATCAACCTTTTTCTTTATGTTAAGTGAAGATCATAAATTTAGTACCAAATTCAATCGCCAAAATTAACTGTTTATATGTCGTCCAAAAATGTCAAGATCGAAATCATCACCTACCCTACTAAGAAGAAAGCAATCAAATACCTCGGATTGACGTTTCTAAAATACTTTGACAACAATCTATGACAAATAAACACCGACAAAAACTCTACAATAAAACATTTAACTAATTATATTAACTACTTCATCCTGAACATACATCCTAAGGAACCAGACTACGGCTCTAATATCTTTTACAACTTCGCTAAGTTTATCAAAGATTGGTCCCTGAATATGTGGAAATAGAAAGAAAATTCGGTCAAAGTGAGACCATAAGCTGACCTACAAAAACAAGGAACTCGACTTCTAGGTAAACTAGGGAAGGAAGGTAATTTATCAGACGTACTTTGCGAATCCACCACCTCTAAAAACCTTGAATGGATATATGAAGACAAAAATTAAGATATAGGTAGAGAAAACACTTGCAACCGTACTTCTCAACGTTCCTATATACGTTTGCAAGATCCTGCTTAAATCGAGCTTAGATGAGTTCCCTAAAACATCCTACCCAAGTGTCTCAATGAGCTATGGCTTTTAGCAATAAAGAAGAATTATACATTGATCTGAATGTCACAAAACCTTGAGTTTATTAATCAGTAAGAAGATAATCTAATAATCCAACTAGAGGAATCCTTAACACTACTTATACCAAAAGGCTCTTTAATGGCAGGAAAAACCTAACTTAATATTAGGAAACCCTTATCAAATCCCCTTGCACATTGAGTTCCAGCAGGTAGGACACTAACATCAGTCTTAATAGGTTTACCTGAGAAGGACCGCCTTTACGCATGAACCTCCAGTGGGTACAAAAGCTGGATTCTTTCATCTAAACTCCAGTATAGGAAATTACTCAACCTATCATGACTTCCAATCCAAAACCCCAAATAAATTATACGATGAATACAATACAATTCCCCTCCAAATGTAGCTATAGTGAACACGGATTAAGTAACTAATACGAATTGTGTAATAATCGGGAGTAGTAAGAAAAAGTATGACAATAAGTTGTATAACATCCTAGATACTAAGTTCCGATAATTGTTCAAGATTCTACGTTAAATAACAATTAAATTATCAGGGTTTCACCCGTTATTTTCGAGGATATTTACCAGTTAAACTGATGATTGTTTCCTCCATTACCTTATGAATGAAAATTTGTTTCGCGAAATTTAAGATTATTCTAAAGATCACTTTGAGTACTATATTAAATTTATTCAATACCTCACGAATTATTAAATTATTAAGTAGTTATATATCTCAAACCATTTACAAGAGTTTGAAACAAAAATTGACTTTGTTAATCAATGGTAGATAGACGAATACTTTAGTGACAAGTTATAGAGAATTTTCAATCTAGAAAAAGAATATTATGCTAGGAAGTTGACTAGGCCATCACAGGATATAAAATTTTTAAATACTCTTTATAATACCATAACCCCACTTGATTTTTTTTTTAGCTAACTGTGTTTGTCGTTACGATCGTGATAATACGGGTGCCAAATGCGGTTAGTATGTTATTCTCAAAGCCTAAAAATTCGGTAATAAGGACGATGACAAGACCATGCATTTACGTATAATATCAATTGTAGGTATAACAAATTTAAATGGTTTCGGAAATAAAATTATTTAAATTGGAGGCGTAAATGTCAATATTCATGAGGAAAATATTCTATCCTAGGTTCAAACTAACTCTGTAATTTGACTAATAAAAAAAACGTTAACAAATACTGAGTTTGTAATAAATAAATCTATTGGTTAATATATTATACTAATATTTTCCTTTGATCGAAATAAGTGATATACCACGCTTAATGGCGCTTTGTTTTTAATTATGAATGAATTAACCACTTAACAAATTTTGAAAGTACAATGGTAAAAGATGAAGAAAAAACGCTTAAGCCTATTGAGTTACATGAAGATACTAGTCTTAGACATAATACATTGTCAAAATAAGTCCATTACACCTTCCTATATCTCCTGACAGTTGAGAACCCCTATTATTATCATAATAATAATGACTCTGGATTTGCATATTTGTTTATTATTTACCATCATCAAGTGAAACCAATATTTTATGGTATCTTACTAGATGTTGTGGTAGAGGAATATTCAAGAAAAGTTTACTCGTAGTTTTTTTTTATAAAACATACTAGTATTACAACGGAATATAATTATATAGATATCAATAAGGTTATAGTTAGATTTTTCTTCAGGAAGGAAGTTTTCTTACTTAAGTTGACGATTGTAACCATAATCGTTAGATTATCATTTTTTCTATCTTCACATCCTTCACTCTATTTCTTCATTGTTTCGATGATATATAGAATCATGATATTAACATTGACGTTTAAATTAACAACATATTTCAGATAATCGCTATAGGTTTTTATTTGGTTTACAATGTGAATATTTGTGGTTTTAGCTTTATAAACGAGACATTAAGGTAATAAAATTAACGAATTTGGAATTTTATTTATTATATCGAAAGCTTATTTTCTCCGAAAATAATAGGTGATGGAAAGTTGTTAATGAAGTTAGTTTTAAAAATATAGACTTAATTTCATTAAAACGTATTAGAAAAACTTTGTTTCTACTGCTCAACGTATTTCTAAATGCGCCACAAGTTCAATTTTACTTTAAAGTTAAATAAATACTTCAATTGTAAGTTTCCATTTAAATATTTCACTGATATAATAAGGTCCTATTTTAAGCCGTTAACTCTGGAGTAGAGTTTTATGATTTTAAGTTTCTTGAAATCATTACAGAAAAGAAAACACAGAAAACTTTATATAAGTCACGGATTGACATGTACTTGACAACACTAAATATATTTACTGAAGATGTCGGCACCAATTTTACCCCAGTAGAGTTTGAAGCCAACGCTGAGTCGATAGGATTGAAATGTGAATAAGTGCCCGTTCATGTTCATGAAATTATGGGTCAAGTTGAAAGGGTATCCGCATTTCAGAGTAAACTTTACTGTATCTTTACGTTGGAAATTAAGTGTTTTATAAGTTTATAGGTGAGATTGTAGATAGAAGTGAAATATTTCAATGATGCCGTTGGTTTCATCGACTTAGTGAAAGCTTTTGAGGAATATGACGCACACATAAGTATAACAAATAAATTACCTTTATGACTAAATAACTGAAAAGGGCGGTTGTACGTAGTAAAGCTTTGAATAGGTACATCAAAGAATTCACAATATGTTGAATAAACAATGCCTTCTATTTTAAAAGAAAACGATTAATAACTCATATATCATCTTTTCTGTTACAAAAGAAAACTTTTTAATAAACAAAACGCCAGGCAAATGGGATAAATCTTATAATATTTTTAATATTATGAATTGAAATGAGATTGTGGATATTACCATATATCTCTATAGTTAGTAAGCGGCCATACTGCAGATTGCACCTTTGTAGAGTATACGGTAACGTGCAACTCTGCATGATGCATTTCTGCAGTGTGCATAATAGTATTCCACTGCCTAGAAGTAGCATTTGAAGAGTGCATGGTAACGTGCCACCACCCAGAAGGGAAATTAGCAGAGTTCATAGTAGAGTGCCACTGCTCGGGTGAGAGGTTATAAGTTCTTACTTGTAGCATGCACTTTCCAGACGTCTTTTCTCCCTTCTATTTAATATTACTACTTCTATACAAACACAATCTTTAAGATTAATCTTCTACTGTTACTACGTTAATATAAAAAGACCTTACCGATAGTAATAGTTAAACCCGTTAAAAGTTCTGTTACCTATTGCAATATATAGGTTAAATCGTATAAAAACCGCTTTAAAATTAAAAATCTTCAATTGATGCTGACTTTCTATTATAGCCTGCCCGAACTTATTTTTAACAAGCTTATAGAATAATGACAGCGTAGACAACTATTCAAGAGAAGAGTGTAAAATCGAGAAGAGAATGGCAATGGAGATTATAAACCTGAACAGGTATATACTACGGCTTTAATTTTATAAAGAGCGAAGTTTAATGACGAATTTGGGGTTGTATTACATGTTAAACCTAATACTAACACGTCAGATATATTATTTAATGCGATCGAGCTGAAATTGATATAAGTTTCATTTTTTACGTGATATAACTTATTTTATTGACATAATTTCAACGTTAAAATGTGAAAATCTTGAAATCGAAGAAAGTCTACAAGTTTGAAGGTAAAATTTCAAACCAAACACATTGTAAGTTAGGGTTGATTCTTAAAGAATACGATAATAAAAATAAAACTAAATCTTTACTTAATAATTCATGATTTGAAAGATTAGCTAACGCTTCATCGTCTTGATTTTTTCCAGGTTTACAACTATCGTAAGCAGCCAATTTACTATTTATCATTACAATATCACCTAAGCATACATGTAATCTGCTACCAGATCTTGAACGGCTGATATTAATAAAGTTAATAAGAGAGCTACAGGACAAGTTTCCTCCAAAAACGATTATACGTTGTGTTATAACTTTTGATGAATGAATTTAATTTGGCGTTCATAAGTTTTTAACTAATAAAACACACTTTAAGATATGTTAGGTATTAATTCATCAATGTTTAATCTATATCTACCAACTATAAATAGTAAAGAGTTTGAAATAGTTGATATATACATTTACAATACGGTTCCTCTAGATATCATCGATTTCGTAACACCAGAGCAATGTATCATTAAGGATTAAGGCCTTGAAATATATAATTAAATTAAAACGTTGAATAGGGTGAGTAATTCGACTCTAAAGGATTATTAAAAAGTATATATAATGTTAATAACGACCGGAGCATGACATTAAACTCACGTCAAGAGGAATAAGATACTAGTTTAACAAAAATCAATAAAGCTAACGATTTGAAGTCGTAAAGTTATCTGAAATATAAGGTAGGAGTCGCCTATATTGAAATTATTTTCTGGCAAAATTCATCCTACGATCTATAGCTTATAGCAAAGATTCAAAATCTATCAAATGAAGATTTTAATAGTTTATCAAACATATATAATAATAAATGAATAACTTTAATAAAAGTTTCATATAGCATCAATGAACCTAATGACGGTAAAGTTAATTATTTTTGTAGACGACACATTTGTCAATCATGGAGACTCAACTTCTTAAAGCCGATTCCTCATAATATTTGTTGACGAAGACAAATTCGATGAGAAATTTACGATTATTAATAACCTCGTATTTTGAAATTCACCGAATGTAAACGGATGATAAGAAACGTATTCATATTTGAAGTTGAGTATATAATAACGAAATTCGAAATCATTATAGTAACTAACTTTACATTAATAATTATGAACAAATAGCTGGGAATGCCTCCGATACCTATAATGATTTATATCGATTAATGCAACATTAACAAGATTGTATTTTCAAACGACGAATAACTAATAAACCAACTTTCAAATTTATACTTGTAGTATTAGAAAAGATAAAGAAAACACCAGGATCAAATTTAGGTTGAGGAACAATAAATATAAACCCATCAATACTATAAATATGTTTATTCCTAATAGTGTTTTCAAAAGGTTTATAAATAGTAATAAGTCAATTATTTATATCGAGACATATATAAATCAGCCGGCACGTCATGTAGAGAAATATGAATACCTTTGTGAATTAGAAAACGTATGAGACAATATAGATAAAATGCTTATTGGAATCTATTAATACATAGTATAGAACAAATAACGTATATATTTGTAACGATGATGTTCAGTTTAGGAATACAAAAAGGTAATACTTGGAATCATACAGTGGAGGTTTGTAATTAGAGTTGAATTTGTGCTCGGAAATGACTGGGATTGGTGGAATAATAGCAATAAAATGAGAGAAAATTCTAACGTTACCATTAAATGGTAAACAACCACAATGACACGTACATATAAAATAAAAAGTCGCTAGTATTGGAATAACGGATAATCGTAGTACCATCAAATTAACTATATAAACTATAAGTTAACTATATTGATTGTAAGTGAATTAAAATTTCGAATGTAATTTAATGTGGAACATAGAATTAGCAGTTGGCCATAGAAAATCGTGTGCAGACCAACTAGCGCTTTACGAAACTTGGAGGGAACCACATCACCACTTTCAATATAATACAATAGTTACTTCGACCAGAGATTCGAATCAACTTCTCTTCAACAATAATGACCTACCAACAGTTTTAAGTATTTTCAAGTTTTCATATGAACGCGTTAGACCTAGGGTTAGATGCTCATCAAATCTAAACTGTTAAATATATGTGAAGAGTATATAGTTTAATATCAGTGATCTTGCACGAATACAGCCTATCAAAGTATCCGAAAGTATCAAATTTGTTGTCATATCGAAAATAACATTTGAAACTAAGCGAAAATTCGTTGTGTTCACATAAGTTGTTAGTATCAAGATACATAATAACTCGCCTTTTTTAGCGAATAAATGTAATGATTTAAAACGATACCTGCAAAAAAAAAACATTATTATAAAAGATAAGGTAAACATAATATTTACGTTTTAAGAAATGGTTTTAAAGGCAGTTTAAAAATATAGTATATATGTTAAAAAAAATTTAATTGTAATGTTATCTAGTCAACTGTATAAACTGCAAGTCTATTACAGTGCGGTGTCAAGCTCGGTATAAGGCACATACTAAAACGTTGCCCGTAAAAACTAGTGTGCAGACCGACCAGCGGTATGCAAAACTTGAAAGTAACCAACATACCACTTTCAATGCAAATACCGGTTACTTCGACTGGAGATTCGAATTGACTAGATTATAATAATAAAGGCTTACCAATATTAATTAATGTTTGGTAAGTTAAGCGCAGATAAGATAAGTAGAAGAATAAGTTACTTTCTGGTTGTTACGACTTATAATTAGGTAAGGTAAAAGGAAGATTTTTGCGAAGAGCCTCCAATATTTTACTGCTATTTCAATATAGTAAAAGGTATTTTTTGGTGGGACGTCTCTGTTCACAGCCACTTAAAAATAGCGATGGTATTGACACACGATTGAGATGTTTTTATTAAATTAGGATCGAAATTCAGGGGTTGAGATGAAATTCTTAGAATTGTTCAATAAATTAGCGATCAATTACTCTTTAATATACTGAAATTTGGAGAACAGCTAAGTAACTACTAAAAAGCCACCAAGTCTTAATTCTTTCTAACGACATACAATAACACTAAATCTACATCAATTTTACCTTACATATTAAAATTGTTCACCAAGAAGATAAGTACAAAACTATTAATATGGTTATGAAAAAACCTTAAATAAACATTGTAACTATCTTCATTAGAACAGTGGCTGTCGAAGGGCTCGATACTACATTTGTTTAAAACTTGAATAATAACCTATAGTTCTAAAAGATCGATAAAACCTTTGTTATAGATTACTTTAATGACTATATCAACCTACTCATATTCGATATAAAGCCGAGAAAATCAATTATAACCCTTATACCTTCGATGACTCCACTAAATACTTTAGGGACTGTTTTTTGAATAGACGAAAAAAAGTGTAAAAATCGATTGAAGTAAGACTAAAATTTTACATATTTAAACAAGAAATACTACTATTAAGAAAATTGGAGAAGTATAGAATGTGAGTTAATGTACAGTATGAATAAGCCACAGATAGAAATCTTCTGTTAATAAGTAAAGATGAGGGTAAAGATATAATTAAGAATGGCAATTCTGAATGACTTTACATAAGTTTATAGATTCCTGCTAAGAATTCAGTCCAAATAATTTTGTAACAATACTACTAAATATCTAAACGTGCGACTTCGTGTGATAAAGAGACGGAGACTCTAATCAGCGTAGAAATTACGAATACTATCTAAATCTATTAATTGAGAGAGTAATAGAATTCTCAATGCTAATAAAAAACTTAGCAAACTTATCAGGAAATTTTTAACAGGCTGATCCGCATATTGAATTTCAATATATTTGCTAACACTATCCTTACCAATAGCGAAGGAGCTGTTTCACGCGCGAATATTTTGCGATTGGTATAACTACTGACTTTTCCTTTTAAAACTCCGCCAAATTAAACAATATTATTCATGAATCCTCCAATTAAAAATATTCAAATCGAAAAGATCCATATGATAAGAATAATACTCTTCACTCCATATATACTTTACTAAATATGGATTTCGCAGTGATTGCGATTTTCATCAAAATTGAGGGTAACAAAAAGAAGTATGAAGACAAGCTATACGACCTTCTAGACATCAAATTACGACTATTCTTCAATATTTGACGCTTTGAGAATGCTTAAATTACCAGGTTTCCACTCGCTGTTTCCTAGTATTTTTACTGGTTAAGCTAAGGACTATGATCTCCGTTATTTAACAAATCACGTATTTTTACGCGAAATCTTTAACGGTCTTAAAATTTATTTCGAGTAAGATCTCACAGGCTGGTTCCTGGGCTGGTGATTACCAGGGATCTATCTCTGGTGGTTACTATGGTTCCATGATAGTCTGGAGTTGTCCTGTAACATGACTGGGTCACCCCTTTTCTATAACCTGCAATAGCTCCTTGGTAAGGCTCTCTTTCTCTCTCTCTTCATCGAGACTATAGACAGTATCCGACCTTCTTAAACTATAACTTTAGTTTGATCCCTTTACATATAATCCTCGATCAACTTTTTCCCAGCGATATCTTACCTATTTATAAATAATTACAGCGTAAGGCAATATTTCCCGACCATTTAGACCTAAACCCTTGAACACTAGAATTATTTCTCGATGTACGCGTTGAAAATTAGCTTCAAAACGTTTTTATAACGTGATACAATGAATTAATCATCTAATACGGTTAACTTACTAAGACTTTATATGTAAAATTCGTGAAAGGGAATTATACCATTCGAAAATACGTTTTACAAATCACCAATATAGTAGCTATATTAAGAAATATAATCCAACAATTTAAAATCATTACCGACACACGTACTTTTTCAAAACGAACCATTTTTTAAAAGTGACTAATTTTTACGTTACCTATAAACGATATAATGACCGCGTTACCACTTACCGAAAACCGTACCAATAAAAATGATTCGAATTTCTTCGATTCTAATGAAAATAATAATAAGTTATATGATAACACCGGCTATTAACGAATCAAACGCAAACCATTCAATTGAACTGTTTGGTTTTACAATATTAAATTACGGGGTTCCACTTAAAATGTTACAATTTTAGGTAAATTGTATAGAAATCGAAATTTTATTCAATACAAAAAATCGCTTTTATACTTTTCTCCACAATTTAAAGTCTTGAAAAAACAGTAATAGCATATCATTACTCTCACAATAATAATAACGATAATAGAAAACTTGATAACTTTATAATAATATTTCATACGTATTATTAGAACTCAAATCCAGTAAAAACCGCCATAATTTGATTTATTGGTTCAAAATAAAAAATCACGAAGTATTTTACGTCTCTTTTAATGTTTGAAAAGCTTTATTTACGAAAGTTGACGGTATAGCTAGAGAATTCGCCATTAACTTCGCAATTTTCATAAAAGCTATTTTATAATACACTTGCTAACGTATTACACCCCTTAGATATATCTATGAACTATAATGAATAAATTGCCCGAACCCAACTTATTTATAAACAAGATTATAATTTATCTATTCCATAAGATGATATTAACTACGTTAATAATGATAATAAAGGAGGTATTACTTGTAACTGAAATAATAACGATAACATACCTGTTTTTGATAACTAAAGAAATATTCTTATTACCGACATCAACTCTTTTTACACTAGTTAGAAACAATAAGTTATTTAAAATGACAACTTCAAGATTTCCCGCCTTATAAACCATAACTTATACCTAAAATATGGCAAAAATATAATCATATACGCATCTACCTACTAAATCCTGTAAAAAACCCGAGTAACTTGAATGCCAAAATTAAAATTAATATAAAAGCTAATATTGATATTGACACTATCTGTACCAATAACTTATCGATCTTTAGGAGAAAAAAGCGTAAATGTTGGAATACGAGTAATTGCAGTGCAGTAGGTTAACTTTACCTGCTGTAAAATTTACTATACTGATTGCAAGTTAAGTGTATTGTTTGGGGGTCTATTGTATTGGCTGCAAGTCAAGTGCAGTATATGCCTTCATCACATTAGAGCACGGTTCAAGCAATTGACCATACAAATTAGTGTGAAGATCAGCTAGTGGTCTGCCCAACCGAAAACAATACATCTACTACTCGATCACTATAATACTACTGTTACTTCAACCAATCGAATCGACAATATTGTAACGTCTAAATCTCTACCAACACTTATAAATGTTTATGAGATTAAGTACAGATAAGCTAATTATAAGAAGAAGCTACATTTCAGTTACGCTTTGTGAAAGACTAAATAGAGGAAATATTTTTACGATAGGCCTTTATGAACTAATTTGGTTTTTACGAAAGTAAGTAAAAAATACTTCTAAATTCCGTCGGTTTTCATAGAAGCTTAGAGGTAACAACGGTATCATCATTAAAAACATTAAGAAATGTTTACGGATCCTTATTAAAAAGCGTTAACATTAACCGTTAAAAGTCTTAAACCAACAAGTTGGTGAACGGCTAAGTCAGTACTACTGCGGGTGCTATTATTGTGAAAACGACTAAGTTTTATGCCAAATAACTACAACTTTCAACCTTTAACCTCTATTGATAATAATTTATCTTCGACTTTACCCTTCGTTAAACCTTTGCTTTTACTTGAATCCCCCCCCCCTCGATAAATTTATTTGTTAAGATTGCTGCTTTGTGCAAAAACACCAGGTTGTATCAAAAAATCCATGTCACGTCATTTAATACCAATTCGCCAAGTCCACATGCAATTTTACGTCAAAACACCAAATCCTACGCTCCTAGATCACCAAGTTCCTTACCTACCAAATCCTATATAAGCCAAAACCCTAAGACAACACTGACTTAAGAATATATAAACGCAATTGACACGTTTGGAATTGATTTCTCCAACCGCTAAGATAAAAAACTATGAATTGAGAATGTCGAAGAGTTTTTAATTAAGGTTTACCTGACCAATTGCGTCGGTTAATATAACCTCGACACGGACTTCGACGAAGACATTAACCATAGAGCCCCTACTTCTTTTGATATTTCTGTAAGGTTTTTGATTACTAGACATTCAATAAATGAAAGATAATCCAGCGTACGCTTAAAGCTAAATTGAAAAAGAAGGTTATTTGCCATTGGATTTACATTTTAGAAAAAACCTTATTGGGATTGGATAAATATTTTTTAAACTAAGTCAACAAAAAGACTCCCTTTTAAAATCCACAAAGGAAATCCAAAGGTATTAACAACCCTTAACACCTTTATATATGTCTCAGGGAACCTCCCCTCAATCCCTAATTAAATTCAAAATTTTCCTACGCCGACGATCAAAAACCTGTTCATTCGTTCGGAAATCTAACATCTTTACATGATAGTGCGAAGCATGCTTTTAGCGGCGTTAAAACACGTGAAGTAACGACCGTTAACACGGAAAAAGGTATTGATATAGGCTTCATTTAACGGTTAATTAAACAAGATTGTCAAGTCCCTCAAAACCCCTTTTAAAGCCAAGTTCCCCTTGCTTCTCAATTCTTCGCTCATAATCGTCAAGTTCCTCAAAGCGAAATTTCCCACAATAGGTACGCCTATACACTTAATATTATTATAAGTCTTACTATAGGACTTTATACCTCGGGCTAAACGAGTGACAATTACCCTTTACAACGCGACTTGAAGGCTTTAAGTTTTAAATTAATAGAAAACACCAACGACAATTGGAATGATTATTGCGACCTTTCCCCTTAACCTGTTAAGATTGTTAACATTGTTTATAAGCTTCTTACGGATTTTTTGAAGATTTGGAATAACTTAAAAAGGTATAACAGGAAACATTATAACCTTTTTTAAAAAAAAGATAATATTCTTCCTAAACATTCATACATAAATAAAGGTTTCTTATTTTTGTTTCACTCACTATTCCCGGAAGTTTTGACAGGGCACACCAAGGATTACTACCTGACTATTCTAATAGAAGCAAAGACCTTTCAAGAAATTTACAATGATATGAAAATTTACTTCGAGTATAATATTCACTTCGGGTAATATTATATAAACTAAGCTATGACGAGGTAAAAAACGATAATAGAAAAGAAAAAAGAGGAGTAAATACCTATAAATATTTTGAATTAAATATTTATCAAACTCATATTATACCAGCAAACGATAGAGAAAAATAAAGTTAAGGTAGCCACGTTCTCTGAACAGGTATGAGTAGCTATTATGGGCGTTAAAGAATTTAAATACGCCTTACAACGTCCAAATACTACCTATATGGTCTTTTTATCTAGTTAAGGTCTTCGATTACGACTGTAACAGTACGTACACCAATTTAGTTTAGTATATACCCCTAAGTTAATAACTTCCGAGAGGTTGATGAAGAGGACCTCGCAATAGAAACTTACGTCGATCGCAAGTACTTGTGCCCTTAACGTTTAAAATATAATCCAATAGCTTCAGATTAGAAGCTATAATCACATTGGTGCTAACGAGGGCAAGATTTAAGCGGAACTGTTAACCGCAAAAGCTATCGTCGTAATAGTAGTCAAGATGTTGGGTTTATAATAAGTTTGGCTATTAGTTAACTCGTCACCCTTTGGCCAAGCGTAATGACAGACAAGTGATACATTATATCTAATGACATACTACTTGTGAGAAAAACTACTTGGATTATATTACAGATGTCGAAGGTGAAAAAACCATTAACAGTGATGGTACCCTTCAACAAATCAAATGGTATAAATATATTGCTCCTAATACAGCACAATAATTAGCCGACTACGCCTTTCTGTACCTTTTAGGGGTCGAAAACCCTTATCTTCACCCTAACCAAACCCTTAACCCCTAGTATACCTTTCATCTTCGCAATCGTTACGCGTACTCAACGTTTCAAGTCATTATGCTAAACATAAGGGCAGTAAGTTATTCAATGAAAGGCTATTCGTAATACGTAGTATTACGAAAGGAAAACATCATTATTACCGGAATGAATTGTTGCAATACTAGTAAAGCTAAAGTAGCCTTCGAATTAAGCAAAGAACTATTGTTACTAGAGATAACGGTAATTTAAACTATTGTTAAGTCGATTATGTTTTATATCTTCAAATCACTTACAATTTTTTTCCTTTACTTAGAGGAAATAAAATTATTTCACGTTAATGTAAACATTAACTTTAATACTCTAACTAAAAACGGCTAAAGGTTCTCCTTCACCTTCAAGTAGGGGTATTTATGGTTTGATTGTTAAGCTTAAAAGGCAACAGTATTAAATCTAATAGAGGTATAAATATGTTGACTACATTGTTGCTTTAAATACTCAGACGTAAATAAGATGTATAAAATCCTTAAATCCACATAAAATAAAGATTTGGAATCCTTTACTTGGAAAGTTATTGAAAAGCTGTGCTATTATTACCAAACATATGTATAAGCTCGTCAAAGATTTAAATTCACATTCAAAAACTATAGGTGTTTTAATTGATAGATTTTCATTGATCTTTTTTACTTGGATAATAAGCTTTTTCTTTACGTTGTTAACTTTGCAACCTTTTTTTATAGAGAATTTTTTTTAAATCCTTGTCAGCAAAGAACACGTGGGTAATATTAAGGATGATGTGGATTAACATGTATTTAAGTTCACCTAACGCCGTTGTTCACGATGAGGATACCAACTTTGCGAAAATGAAGTTTCATGCAGACGCCAAAATAATGGGAATTGTATGTAAACAGATGTCTATTAAAGCTCACTATAGCATTGAGAAGATCGAAAGAGCATATGCATTATTTCGCTAAACGTACGATATCTTTACACTAAAAATTAAAAACTTCACGAATTAAAAGAATTACCTTTAGATAGCAGTAAAGGCCCTGAATAACACTGTGGTCCTTAATAGATTATTGTTAACTCTATTGATTTTTTTAGTATACCCACGCCTGACGAGTGAATTTTCACTATTAGTAAATACATACAAAAGATTTATAGCCTACGGTAAATCACTGAAGAACCTGAGGAAGGAATCGGCACAGTTTTAAGTTAATAATGCCTTTAACATAAAAAACGGCCCTACGATAATCGATGTACTTGCTTCGCTATTACGGGGTAAATTCCTTATGTGACAAGAGAGAGGTAAATGGAATTACCTATACAAAATTTTGAGTGTCGCAAACTATAAAGTAGTTGTTAAAAATACTAACGACCTTGAAACATTTTATACTACTTAGGTTATGCTCTATATTAAGATGACTAAAAATAAAGACCTCTGAATGAACCAAATGAACTAATACAACCCTCCACCACTTACTATCAATAAAGTAAAAGAATGCCACCAGTATGGATAACAACCAAAAAATAGTAATGTTAAAGACAAGAAATACATATAGGGCCGTATTTACATTAATTTTTGGATAAATAGAAAAAAAGGCTCACGAAAATTTGATATTAAAGCTTCTAATATAAGATATTATCAAAACCTCCGGCAATTTTTTTTGAGGAAAACGATAAGGTTGAGATTAATGGACTCCTAACTCGAAAATTTATAAAATCCGTCTCTAAAGTCGATTTTAAACTTCAAAACCCGAATATCAAGATTTTGAGGTTGATAATCATATCTGAGGTAAAGGATAAAACCAAAGAGCGTCCGTACAAAAAGTTATGCTTAATCGTTTAAGGATATGATAATAAAGGCAAAGACGTATTTTTACGTAATCTACAAATATTGAGAAAATCAGTTGATGTTTAGTAATTGATTTAGTAACAAGTTTACTAGCTAAGACTAAAGGGAACTTTATCCTTAATGACCGCAATACAATGAAGGTGGATACGCATTTAATAACCGATTTACACCTGATTTTATTACTGAAATTATCTTTAAAATTACGTGTCATATACCCTGTAGGAACGGTAATACGATATACCTAGTTACTATACAAACTGGTTAAACAAGCGTTTATTAGTTTCTATCTTATTGATTGAATTATAAGTTACGGCTAGTCATAAAATCTTTGAAATATAACCTGATCTTGTTGGTAACGTAACAGAAATATTTCGGATTAATGGGTAAACAAATTGATAATACCCTTTTCATCAGCCACAAAAACTGTGACATCACAAAATATTCAAAAAATACAAATGAGTAAAGATTTCCAATTGAACGTGATAAAGTTCCCAACTAAATTTACTTCTTGTTGAAAACTATAAAACGAATCAATCTTTTAAAGACGATCATTTAAGTTCACGAAGAGTGCCGTATAACATACGTTAACAATTTCTGTATTATGAAATTCAAATTTATGTTAAGGTAATACTCGATGTTTTTAGCTCATTGACTTGTAATAGTTGTCACCAATTCGATTGTTTTATAACAGTACCTCGGTTATTGGATGCCTATTATGAAGAGTATATAAAGATAATCAAATAAAACCCAAATATTTTATGAAACGCATCTTATGAACTGAGCATTAGCCTCGAATAAATTACCCTTTAATTAATAACTCATCAAAACAGTGAGTATTTATGTAATAGGTATAATGTATCTATGTTATTTGCCAGCCGTTGAAAGTTTTTTTCTTCTTTTCTTTTTGAATACAGCGGTATTGAAAGTTGTTGAATTACTGTATTATTTTGCCCTAGAAACCAACAACTATGTTCATTTATCACCATAAACGGGAGGAAGTTGTTCGAAAACGGCTAAATAACTATATCAAAGCATTGAAATAAGGTTGTTCATTACAAATTGTAGATTTTACTTCTATTATTCTTAATGAGAAATTATTTCGATTTTATATGTATTCTGTACAAATGCTACAAAATTTTGTTTTGATTTAATGTTTATTAACATTTTTTCAATCGACAAGTTCAAAACCTTTATCTACTTATTCCAGCAACCAGTTGATTCCTTCTTATCATGTAAACAATTATTTCTGTAACAAAACCATATTATCAAATAAAACCAACCTCTTATTATGATATATTATCAACAACTACATAGAAGATAAATCTCGTATACTCACTTTCTTAATGAATAATTTTATGATTTTCAATGTTCAAGTGGCTATCAATCAAGAGCGTGATAAATGAAATTTTTCATAGTTGTTTTTATACGCGTAATAAGTTTTCTATGATGGTCAATCAGAACTTATTAGTTACTATGAATATGAATTCATATATTTTCAACTGTTAAGAAACGAGCAAACGAATACAAATATATGACATCCAACTTTAATATAGTTGAGGATGAAATGTTCATCTATTTTCCTATATTAACAATAAATATTGAAACGTATAGAGGAAGCGCTTAGGTTTCTTAATAACCACCCAAAAAAAAATATTCGCCATAACGCGCACTAATATTTGAGTAGATGGTAAGAAAATGAATAGCATAGGGGGGTTGCTCAAATTAAAGTATTAAAACAATTTACCATTCGCAACGATATATCACACAGTCCAATTTCATCCTAAACAAAATATACACTCAAGTTAAACATTTTCGCATATACTGTCCAACTAAACATTCGTCGGTTTAATTTGTAAACATTACGTAATTTTATTCACGATAAAATGGGGATGCGATGATTTACATTAATAATATCATTATAAAAGCGAATGAATATAAAGTTGGTTTTTATATATATTTTTTTATAATAGTGTACAAAATTTCATCTAAAGGTATATAATGTAATGAGTAAACGACTAATATAGTACCTAATCACACGCTATTTAACCTCAAAGGAAAATGTTAGATTGTAATATTTACAATATATTATTCAAATATTTATGTAAAGGAAAATAAATATATATATTACGATGAAGATGTTGGTTTTATTGTTCTAAGGGGAAAAATTTGCAAATAGGTATAGATTTAAGTGGAGAGTATTTATAATTGAGGGAATTAGCATTAGCGGTGTTAATGGCGTTACTGATGATATCCCCTTTATCGACGCCGATGACAAGTAGGATAAAGATAATGTGATATGTTAGTTGTCGTTTAGTTGAATGAGGATTAACCTTAGTTATGTGTATAACTATTGACATAAGTCATCTACAACTTATGTTTGTTCCTTTCACGGTAGTTTAGTAGAAGATGATTCGCATATTTTTTCTTTTGTTTTGGAAATGTATAAAAAGTCATAAATCTATTTATACGCAAGCACAAGTTTCAGTCCAATCACATGTTACGATTAATAATATCCTGAATATAGTATATTTTGGTTCAGATAATGAAAAACTTTGCAAAACAAAGTTTAAAAAGATTTGTTTTCTATTACTGAACATTTTGATACGACGAAATAGCGAAGCCATACTACTAGGAATTATTTGTATGAGCCATCGACGAGTTAATATAACAAATATTTCGCATTGTCAACTGAAAATATCAAATTTAAAGAATGAAATTGAATATATAACCAATTTTCAACAATTATATACCAAATCATATGATTTATTATAACACTAAAAAACTTATATCTATTGAAGCTACGGTTTTCTAGGATTTTAGGGCCGTAGATTTGGGTGTAATACCCAAAAAACCTATGTTCAGTAGTCTTTGTAGAAGACTGTAAGGTAATTCTTCCTGAACTAACTGATATACTTCCTATTAATACGCTTGTTTTTCGGTCGTCTTTAAAGGATGGAATTTAACGTTTATTTTCTATTTTAAAGCCGGTTTTTCTTTTGGAAGTCCGATTGTAGTTTACGTAATATTAAGGGAAATTCTTTCAACAATTCACTTCATATGCAGACTGTTTAGATTGAAAACTCGGGTTTGGTATATGTCAAAAACTTAGGGGAATACTCAATGTTCTCAACATGATAGCCTTGATATATCAAACTCCTTCTGGTATTTTCAAACTCTAACAGAAAGATATTTAAGGAAGGATAGTGTAAGGGGTGGAAAAAACGATTTTTTCAAGAAATTCTTAGTAGTAGATCGGTCCAAGGGCTTGGCATATGCCAATCAACTTCAAAAGGGCCTTATACGGATTATGAATGCCTACAATGATAGTTAAAATGTCTAAATTAAAGGAAAAAGTAGAGATCCTATAGATTCGGATTCGGATTCGAATATTTTTAAGAGTTTCCGTCAAATTGTAGTCGATAAAGGTAAATAGGTAAATATAATATGTTTATCGAACACTGAATTTATCTTCATCTGAAAAGTACCCTTCAAAATAACAAAAAATTTATTGCTTATAGCATAGGCTTTCATTACTGTTATCTATATATCTATATTGATAAAGGTTAACTATTTAAAGTTCTTCAGTGATTGTAACTTAGGCTTTAATAGTTTTGTCTTTTTCTTATCGTGTAAAAAAAGTGTTCTTATTGAAATAGTATTATATCAGTGCAGTAGGTTAACTTTACTTATAATAAAGTTGACTGTACTGTAAGTTTAGTGTATTGATTTGTATGGACTTACCGCATTGGGTGTAAGTCGAGTGCAGTATGCTGCACTTCACTCTAGGGTACAGGCTAAGCAATTGGCCATACAAATTACAGTGCAGACCGGCTAGCGGTCTGCCAAACCTAAAACAATACATTCACCATCTAACTACGCAATACTACTATTACTTCGACTAATCGAATCGATAACGTTACAATGTCTAAGGCCTACCAATACTAATCAGTACTTACCTGCCTATTAGATTAAGCACAAATAAGCTAAGTAAAAAAAGAAGCTACTTTCTGGTTACGCTCTAAGTTATACGATCGCTGGAGTAGAAGAAAGATTCTTGCGAAGGGCCTCTACTGCTACGTCAGTTTTCACGGCAGCTTAAAGGTAGCGATGGTATCGCTATCAAAAACACCAAGAAATCCTCATTAATTTTTTTTAAAGAAAAACTTTGAGATTAACTGTCAAAAAGCTCAAAGTTCGACAAGTTGGCAAACGGCTAAGTTAGTACTACTACAGGTGCTACTACTGCAAAGAAGATTAAGTCCCTACGCCAAATAACCATAACAAACAACCTTCGACCTTTACTACTACCAATAACTTTTAACCTTACCCTCTATATCAAAACTTTGCCCTACTTCACTCTTTTCACTTCCTACGCCACCTCAATCGTCAAGTTCGATACACTAAGCGAAAACACTAAGTAACGCTGAGAAAGCCACGTTACGCGACACCACGCCGAATCGCCAAGTTCCCGCCAAGTTTCCACGCGACTTTATGCCAAAACACCAAGCCCTTACGCCCAAAATCATCAAATCCCTCTCGATACACGTCCTACACAAGCTAAACCACGAAGATAGCCCCAAGTCAGGTTTAAATAAAGAAATTTAAAGCCCTCAGATTAGTTTTCCTCGACCATCATAACCAATAACTCTAGATTACGGATGTTAACGAAACCTTAACTTAAGCTCATCTAACCAACTACGTTAGCCAGTACATTATCGACGCGAACCTCAGTGATGAATACGGTCGCAATACTCGCGCTTTCCAAGACTTTCGCGAGTTTCTCAACTACTAGACTATTAATATGTGAAAGATAATCCAACGAATGGTTAAAACCAAGTTAAAAAAGGAAGTTATATGCTATGATATCTACATTCCTGATAAAACACAGGTGGGACTAGCAAAAACCTTCTTTAAATTAGCCCAATAGAAGGACTGCCCCTAGGATCCTAATACTCAAGATCTTTAGGGAAAATGTAAAGGTATTAAAACATTTCAACACCCTCACACACGTTCCAAAGGACCCCTAAACTACCCTTAGCTAAGTCAAGCCTCTTTATGCGCTGATAATAATGAACCTGTCAATCTACTCAGAAATTCAGTACCACCATATGACAGCGCAGAATACGTCCTTAGTGGTGGCAGAGCGCGTAAAGCAATAGCTGCCAACGCGGCCAAAGGTATTAATGTTAGCGCTTTATACCAGTTAATTAAACAAGATTGTTAGGCTTTCCAAAACCTTTAAATACCTATCGTCTTTTAATAAGCCCACCGCCAAAACCATTAAAAACCTTCTTCCTTTAAATACACCTACGCACGCGAACCTACCTCAGATCCCACTACAGGACTTTACCCCTTGAGCTAGGCGACTAGAAATTACCCTTAACACTGGGCCTCGAAACCTCCAAGATTTAAATCGCTAGGAAACATTAACCAAGCCTAGGATAATTATCATATTCTTCCTCTTAGACTTGTTAAGATGATTAACATTAACTATAGGTTAATGACGAATTTCGCTAAGATCTGAAATAATACAAAAAAGTATAACGGAAAATTTTACAACCTTTTCTATATCAAGATAATGCCTTTCTTGAATATTTATAAGTAGATAAAGGTCCTACCTTTTAATTGTTACTTAATATTCCCCGAAATCCTTACAGGTTACGCAGAAGATTATTACTTGACCTTCCTAACGAATACCACCACGTTCTGCGAGATTTACGATGATATAAAGGGCTATTTCGAGTACGACGTCTCCCTTACGCAATAATATACAAATTAGGTCACTACGGGGTAGACTACAATAATGGTAAAAAATAAAAAGAAAAAATTACTAATAGATACTTTTAACCAAATGTTTAATGAGTTAATGATATGTTAAAAAGTAATGGGGAAGGTCTACTCTGGTAAAGCTATACTTCGCGAAAAAGTACGGGCAGCTATTACAGGCGTTAGTAAATTCGAATACGCCTTATAACGTCCAATTACTACTTGTAAAGGCTTCTTTCGTTAGTTACGCTCCTCGTTAACCACCGTAATAACACGTATAGAAAACTCGTTCGATATGTATTCCTAAACCGGCAACTTCTTTAACGTAAATAAGGAAAACATTATGGTGGTTAATTACGTCGACCGTAAATACAGGTGCCTACAACGCTTAAGGTTAGATTTATCAACCTCGACCCCGGACTAGAGGCAATACCTACGCTAAAGTCAACAATATTCAGGTGGATCTATTAACCGTCAGCATTATAGTCGAAATAATAGCAAAAGAAATTGAATTGAGGGTAAGGTAGACTGTTAGTTAACTCGCCACCCCCTTGAGGAACATAACAATAGGAAAGTAATATATTAAGTTCAATACCTTATTATTTCGAAATAAGATTACTTAAATTAGGTGATGAATAATAAAGGAAATAATCAAATTAACGTTCTTAACGCCCCTAAGAAAATTAAGTAGCACAAAGATACTACTTTTAACACGGTATCCTAATAATTAGCCGACCATACAATTTTATACCGTTTAGGTATTAAAGACCCTTACATTTGCCTTAACCATGCCTCTAATTCCTTATACACCTTTAACCCTCGTAATCATTATGCGGATCATACGTTTTAGGGTATTATGACAAATACTGGAGCGCTAAGGTACTTAATAGGAGGTTATTCACAGTATGGAATATTGCGGAGGGAAAGAATTATAGCTACAAAAATTGATCGTTACGATGCTGGCATGTCTAAAGTTAACTTTGGTCTAAACAAATAATTATCGTTATTAGGGAAAACGGTAATTGAAATTATTGTAAAAGCGATTACGTTTCATATCCTTAAGTCTCTTACCTCTTTTTTACTTTGCTTAAAGGATATAAAAAAATTCGGCGTTAAAGTTAATATTAACGTAAACTAGCTAGTTGAAAACTTCCAAAGGTTTCCACTCGCTTTTAAGTAGGGGCACCTATAGTTTTATCTTTAAGGTCCGAAAGTAGTGGTGTTAAAGCTAACAGAACTGGAAATACGTTAATTATACCGGGGTTTCAATTATTGAATTTTTAATAAACTATATAAAGTTTTAAAGTCTGTAGGGCATAATGATGTGAAATACTTTCCCTTGAAAGCCATTGAAATGATTTTTCATTATTGCCAAATACATATCTAATCCCTTCGGAAATTTAAATTTACATTAAAAAACGAAAAGAACTTAAATTATAAGATTTTTTATCAATGTATTTCAATTAGACAATTAGCCTGTTTTACACGTTGTTAACTCTGCAACCTTTTTCTATGGAGCCAAGTTTCTAAAGTCCCTTTCGACAAAGAATAAGTGAAAAACGTTGAAAATGCTGTAAATTAACACCTATCTAGGTTTACCTAACGTCATTATCCACGATATCAGTACCAACTTTGCGGCGGCGAAGTTTTTAAAAAATGCTAAGATAATAGGTATTAAGTATAAACAAGTACTTATAAAAGCCCACGAAAGTATTGGAAAGATTAAAAGAGTATACGCGCTATTGCGCTAAACGTATGTTATCCTTAAGCTAGAAATTAAAAGCTTTATGGATCTGGAAGCACGCTTATAAATGATAATAAAAGGCCTTAATAAAATTCTGGGCCTAGACGGCCTAATACTAACGCTGTTAGTTTTTGGAACGTATCCACTTCTTACGAGTGAATCTCCGCTTTCGGAAAGTATTTAAAAATGTGTTACGGCTTGAAGTAAAGTTTTAAGGGAATTACGAAGGGAATCGGTACGCCGCCAAGTTAATAACTCCCTTAATACTATAAACGGGCCTAACAATCGACGTGTTTACTTTGTCATTATAAACTAAAATCCTCGTATGACGGGAGCCGGGTAAATAAAAAGGACCGTGTAAGATATTAAGTATCATAAACTTTAAAGTGGTTATTAAAACTGTTAAAAGTCCTACATCCTTTTAAATTACCTAGTTTAAACCTTATATTAAGGGTATTAAAGATAAAGACCTTTAAACCTCATGAATAAAACTACCGAGCCAACACGACCCTCCCCTACCTATTGTTAATAAGCCTATAAAGCGTCGCCAGCACGAACGACCGCCGAAAAAAAGGGATATTAAAGAGGAGAAATATATACTGGGCCGCATTTACAATACTATTTGGGTAAATAAAAAAGAAAATGATGACGAAAACTTAGTAGTAAACCTTAAGGTATAAGAGATTACTAAGACTTTCGACAAACTCTTTTAAAGAAAACTATAAAGTCGAAATCGACGGCCTACTCACTCGAGGTATGATACAATTTATACTGAAAACTGATTTTAGCCTTTAAGACCTAAACTTTACGATTTTTAAATCAAAGATTATTTGCGAAGTTAAGGGTAAAATTACAGGGTGACCGTATAAAAAGTTATGGCTAATCGCTTAAGGATATGGCGATAAAAACAAGGATTAGACCCTTACGTAATTACCAATAATTTAAAAGATTAGCTAACGCTTGGTAGTTATTTTGGAAATAAGTTTGCTTGTTAAAACTAAAGGTAAGTTTGCACTCAATAACTGTAATATTACGTAAACCTATACATAATTAATGACGGATTTACAATGGATTATACTATTAAAGCTATTACAGAAACTCTGTGTCATTTACCTATTAAAAACGATAATACGGTATATCAAACCACTATATAAATTGGCTAAGGCGAGCGTCTACTAGTTCCTAACCTATTAGTCGTACTTTAAGTCACAGCTAGCAATAAAGTTTTTAATAAATGACCTGTGTTTATTTGTAACATAAAAGAATGACTTCGGCATAATAGGTATATAAACTAACGATACCCTTTTCGGCGAAACAGTTAGCTTTATAGTATAGACATAGCAAACGATCGAGGACTTGAAGTTTTAAAATTATAAGCCGATAACGACGTTAACGGAAAAAAATCAACCTAACTTTAATAAATCGTTCATCCGTATACTTAGTGTTAATACCGGCCTAAGTTTCCGTTAAAAGGGCTAAGGCGCTATTTTTACTACAATCAACAAAACTAATAAAGCTAAGGCTTAACGGTACTTGGAATATCGAGGACGGGGTAGTTATATTGACAATTTATGTTAACCGGAAGCCTTATACGATTTATCTATTACGATATAAATACCAATACTAATAGGTAAAGACTTTAATCGACTAAAGAAAAGGCTGGAGTGGCAAATGCGGAGCCTGGACCGCGGAATTAATATAATTTTAATCGAACTTTTGAAGGCCAAACTAATGATTTTTACGGATGGGTAATTTGTAAATAACATCGGCTTATCTTTACAAATCGGCTTTTTAATAACTATTATCAACGAATATAGGTGGTAAAATCAGTTTAGCATCATCGGCAACCTAATTTATGGGACCTCCGTCAAGTGTAAAAAGATTACACGAAGCCTGCTAACTTCGGAGGTTTACGGTATAATAGCGGGCTTTAACGTAAGTATAACGTTATGGGAAACCGGTAACCTTATTGATGAATAGCTAAAGATTCATTTTATCCCGGTAATAATTTATACCAACTTAAGAAGCTTTTTCGAGTACCTGTTAAAACTCAAAACTACCAGTGAAAAACGCCTGATAATCGATGTAATAACACTTCGCGGAGCCTATGAATGGAGGGAAATTAAGGAGTCTCGGTATATCGATAATAAAGATAATCCTACAGATTAAATAATGAAGTCTACGCTAAACAAAGCCCTAAAAAGATTTATAAACAATAATAAACTAACTATAAGTATTGAGGGATGCGTGAATAAACCGCCTAAAAAGCCCAAATTACATGACGGCGGATAAGGATGTGTTGACAGATTGAAAGACTGCCAGGAGATTAATAATGACGACTTATTTGAGTGGCATAGTTGAAGTTATAAAAGGCTATGGCGAAAAAACTTTTTATAAGAGTTGATAAACTCGAACATTAAAGCAATAGAGCAATTAAAGTCAAATAGGGTTAATTTGTATGAAATTAAGTGCAATACAATATAGAAGTCAATCGGAATTGATAGGAGGTATAAGGCTTACTATTCAACGCTAACCAGAAAAGATTGGTCAGCCATACTGGCGTACACGTACAAACTTAAAAGCCACTAATGTTGGAATAGTATTATATACAATGCAGTAGGTCAACTTTACTTATAGTAAAGTTGACTGTACTTAAAGTTAAGTGTATTGCTTTGTGTGGACTTACCAAATTGGGTGTAAGTCGAGTGTAATACGCTGCACTTCACTCTAGGGCACGGGCCAAGCAATTGACTATTCAAATTACAGTGCAGACCAGCTAGCGGTCTACCAAACCTAGAATAATACATTCACCATCTGAACACGCAATACTACTATTACTTCGACTAATCGAATTGACAACGTTGCAACGTTTAAGGCCCACCAACCGTTTTTGATATTTTTTTCGTCCTCCTTCATCGGTGCAGTGGAGCCTATCGACTTAAATAGTTTCGGCTTTATAGGTTCTTCAAAGCTTTTCTCAAGCTCATATATTAATATGTCTTACAAATCGATGATTAACTTAAGTTTTTCCTGTTTCAGGTTGTCTAAGGCACTATTAGCCTTAGTATTTTCCTCTTTATCAACAAAATCATCAAAATTAACAACTTAAAGTTCTTGCTCAGATTTAGCCCTACGGATATCACAAGCTTCCTTCCATCCTTTCCTCAACAAATATTCAGGGTTCAAATCTCCTAAAGCAACGGGAGTAGCCATAAATCGTAAGAATCAAAGGGTTGAGGGTTCAGATTAAGGTCTTAAAGGGACAGAAACAATAATAATCCTTTGTAAAGGAAGACCCTAATCATTTATACTGCGGTAAAACAGCCCCAATGGCGGAAACAAGCCACGTTCTGGGGATATAGAAGGGGCATTCTAAAAGGTATCAAAAGGGTTCAGAAAAATGGACATTTTTTTATTTGTGTAGTAGAAAAAAAATATTAAACTGAATTTAGTTAGATAATAAAATGGTAGAGTACAATAATACTAATAATTCGTTCAAAGAACTCTACAAAAATAAATTGTATAGACTGATAGATTAAATGATTCTTAAATATACATAGAGAACTTGATATATGATGAAGCATACCCTTATAGAGATCTCGATCAAAGGTCGAGACTCCATACTAGTCAATACTAGTACTTGAACTAGTAAATACTAGTGCTCCTTGGAGATATCTATATCCCCGGTGAATTCCTCATCCTTTGATGTTGAGAGGTTCAGTACTTGAAGTTATACTAAGTACTAACTAGCCCTGTTGTCATCCTGCTGTTGAGTGTGTGCTGAGCGACTATACCTGTTGAATTTCCAACAACTGAACACCGCGTATTTATATGATTATTGGCAAAGTTAGAATTTACTAATATAAACGCTAAACAACTAGTTAAAACGCTTAAATAATTCGTGATTACGCCTTATATACACTTGATTTATACTAATAAAAGCTTAATTCTTTATTTAAAACGTGGTATCAAATTTAATTCACAGTGAATTTACGTATAATACGCCTTCATTTACCTGTTCATTTTGAACCCTATTTGAATATATAATATCAAGAGCATAAAACACCCTATTACTACGCTTCTTTTAAAATAGCCACTTATACAAGATAACGTTGTTCCTATTGCACCACTCACAACAAGCCTAGCTAAAGCCAAAAAGTACATGGAAATTCTATTAGAGCATATAGGGCTTCGAAAAACCGGTTTAAAGTACATTTATTCCAACTTATGTGATAACATTATTGAAGTGTCAGCAAAAAAACTAGACTCTTGGATAGCAATCACCTACGTTACAAATGTGATTTTTTACTATTAAAAGTAAAAGACCCAAGAGTTCGATATATTCTATGATTTCCAGAAGGAATTTTAAAACTAAACACTGGAAATTTGAGTCTCCATGTATAACTCCATCTCGAAAGTATCATGGGTACAGAGACAGAGTGAACACATTAACACAAAAGTATGAAAAAACGGCTGCATTGTAAATTATTGGTTGTCACGGCCAAAATTAATGAAAAAACGGATTGAAAGGACAAAAAATTGCTATAAGTGGACTTTTTAATGGGCTATTGGCTGGCGGAATAAAAAACCAGCTTATTAAAAACATAAGAAACAGAGTACAACGCGGGAACACTTCACGTACGAAAATTTTAAAACGCTAAGAAAGGCTAGCCGCGCCCTATAAAAGGAAAACAAAGCTATAGAAATCTACGAAAAATTAGTAAAAGACGTAGAAGTTAATTTTCACTTAGATTAAACATATATCCATTCTAAAAAAAATACCTAATAAAAGGTAAATAAGTCAAACCACTTTCTAAATATACTTGACGCCCCTCTAGACCATAAAAAAAGCACCCCGAATAAGAAAAACGACGTTACCGTAAAAAAGATAAAAGGCGATAAACGACAATACAAACCTTACAGCCAGGTACCCACCAACCACTACCTATATCGCGACCTTCCACTACACCAGTTTCTCTTTAATAAAAGTAACACTGAAAAACTTACAAACTTTGCTAAACTATGGAACAAGATTGAAAACTACAGTATCAATATCTACAATATATTCAATAATAAAATCCGTACAATATTGATCATTTATGAGAAGCTGGATATTAAGGCATGTAAATTCCATTTAAATTTATCCGGTATATGAGCCATACAAGTAAACAAGTGTTATATATACCATTTAACATAAGTGTATACATTTGAGAAGTATTATAACCGCTTCAAAATGAATTTTGATCCAAAGATTAACTACGAACTATATAATAAGGATTGAACACATACTATATATAAGTCTATCATAAATTATTGTGATCATATAAACAAAATACCACAAAAATATTAACATCTTATTACCGAAGTTTAAACAGTGCTATGCGGCGCTTGTATTGCAGTATACGAGTAACGAATTACTCATTAAAGTAATTACAACAATATACCTTAGAAATCCGGACTTTGATTGTACATTATTTAAACTAGAAAAGAATTTGGAAACTATATATACAAGCTTTAAAATATTATTTAATACCAAATACATCAACAAAAAATCCTTGCATTAACGTTTATAGCCGGGAAGACTGCAGATTAAAGCCCGTAAAGTATAAAGGCGGACTTTACTACGATAATTTACTAATTTTTGAATCAGCGAATTATAATATATTTAAATGAAACCATGAAAGCCTTAAATACGGATATATAAACAATAAACACCAAGGAAAAAGCTCCGGCAATCGAAAATAAAGCGATTCTTAGCGAACCATCCCTTATAATCAAGGACGAGAATTATTACGTATATTGATATATTTATGTAAAAGAATTCAAAACATTAGAAGTCCCTAAAAACGATACATTATATATGCTAAAATCGGCTATTAGTTGATTAAATATTCTTTATATGAATAGATTTGCATTAAACAATAATTCTAAATCCATTACCCACCTAAATACATAATGGAAGACACATTTCCAGCGTAAACAGCCAAATATGAAGGCTTGAAAGAGGATTTCGACGCTTACCTATACGAATATATCTTTAGAGAAGACTCGAAGGAGGATAAGATTTACATTATAGATTAAGATAAAGAAATAGATCAACAGGTATTAATAAGCCTGCAAAATACCTCGTTTTTATACAGCGCAAGTTTAAATGGTGAAAACGGTATACTGAACGCCTATATGGCATCGAAATTCATATTGTATAATAGGTATAATTTCTGGTTTTAGGGTATTGTGCCAAATGCTGGCGCGGTAAAAATCTCGACCGCTGGAAAACGATAATTCGACATTTTTATGGCGAAATTTCCCAAATTTTAACTCGATAAGATAGGAGAACACCGCAAATTTCTGTTCGGCAAAAGGAAAGCATTATTACTCGACACAAAGATAGTAAAAATACGATTCGAACTGGTTAAGTTTTATAAAATCGATTTTAAAATACTATTTATGCTTTCGTTAACTGATAGGAATAAGTATGGAATTAACGTATTAAATACGATAAATCAACTAGTCCATGTTTCATATAACGTATTTATACCGCTCCTCCTGAAATTTAGATACCTTTAATGTTTTCTAAAAGTATGTATAATTGAAGCCGCTTACTTAACGCAGTCTAAACTACGTATATTATACTAACAGCTCGGATAACTAGCTACAAACCACCTTTTACAGCTGCTTTACGTAAAGTGCTATATTAATATAGAAAAAGAAGTCTTAAAAGCTATAAAAAAAAGTTTTTCCACGAATACCAGTTACATTTATAGCCACACAATGATTTCAATTCAACTATTATAATGATATTAACTTTAATTGAAATTTTGTTGTAGATATAACATACATTGATGATTACCCCGTTCTTTACAGCGTCGATGTTACAATGTTATTCTAAACCGCGAAATTTATGCGGAGCGCTTTCGCAATGAATTTTCAGTATACCTTGGTAGACTGCTAAGCGAACTTTTATCTTAAAACTCCGAACTAGATTACTTTCGACGTAAGTACAGCTTTTAATTTAAATGAATAGCAAACCAAGGTTAAGATAACCGGAAACGAGGGTAGACAAATACCGGTAAAGGCGCTTTAGGGTATCGGAAAATTCTAACAGTACTATGGACCGCTTGAAAAAGCGTATACAATCTTATGAAAGAAATTAAAAAGATTAAATACGAAGTAACAAATCCTATAAATAACAGCAAACGCTATTAAAAATATTTCTGGTTCGAGTAAATGATTCCCCATATTTATTATATTGGATGCTTCAAAGTCCATGCAGACTCCGCATCTGTATAAACTACGCTGCGAAAAGCAAATATTATAATGCAAGCTATGGAAAATCTACGTTTACTAAGGGATAAAACAACATCTCAAAAGTATTATCAATAAAAAACAGCCCGCGAAAAATATGCATTTTGGAACTACCATTGTAATCAGAAGTCCTGATTGAAAAGACGAAAAAAGGGTGAGCTAGCCTTTAGAAAATCAACAGCATCAAAAAACACGATATACTTATAGACTTACTAAACAACACGAATCTATTTCGCTAAACGATAGTACGAAAGTATATAAAGGTAAAATTAAACGATATAGCCCTAAAATCATAACTCGCCGAGTAAAAACAACTACTCTACTTTCATAATAACATAAACGGCCCTCCTCCAAAATTTATACACCCTTTAGATACCCCTTTAAAACCTCTATTACCTCACCAAAACAATCATCCCATACCAACAAAGCCAGTATGACGTCGATAAAGGCGTTCACATGGTTCAAAGAACAAAAAGAACCTTAAACTTCTTTATCATCCAAAAAAGACAGTAAACCAAGAGTTAAGTATGAGACTCCATCATAAATGCGTTGTTATAGCCTCGGGTAGCTCTTTGAATAAATCGAATTACAAAGGAATCTTCTCATTAATTGAGAAAAGCGTTTTCCTCTTTGAAATATCTGATTTATTAATTTATAATGACTATAAAATCTCCTCTACAAAATTAGTTTATGAAGTGAAAACTTCAACCGAAAAACCTTATAAAAAAAGACTTCTTGAAGTAAAGGGTACAATAACATCAAAAAAAAATTATAACCCAATCGCCTACTTTAAAACAAATAAACCACCGCTCACTTTTGACGTTTATTACCTCATTATGTACTAACTACAACCTTTATATCAAGCCCTGGGATACTAAATAAGCTTATGTATAATAAAAACCATTTTGAGTAATTAATTTACGCCTACATACCTATAAAGCTCCGGACACAATATTTATTAAGAACGACCTTACGTATCCTTGAACCACTTCATAAATTCGTTGTGATTGGTATATATTGGTTTAATACTTACCAAAAATATTTTAAAAAAACGTTTCTATATAAATAACTTAACCTGCAACACTTACTTACTGGTTTCAGTACCGCATTTAAAAGTCTTTACACTTACCAAAATATAAATGAAAGATGTGCTTACATTATTGAAAAAGCTATTTTCGCGGCAGGAAAAAAGGAAATTGGAAAAGAATAATTTAAAGTCGAAGCCAAAAGTTTATCTAACGGAAGACCGCCTGATTGACATCAAAAATGAAACTATTAAGTTTCAGAAAGGTATCATAAACGTTAGATAAAGAGGATAATTATAAAAAGGTACCTTTACTAATTTAACTAGCGTAAAACAGCATAACGAGTATAAATATTAACATGTATGTAAAGCTTAAGTTATATTAATCGTATAACCCTAAATGACGTTTAACCTACTTATTATCATACAGTACGAGATGAACCCGTCGAATAATGTTTATCAAGCTTTAAATAAGCGATTCGAATAGCTAATTTGATATTGGAAACGCGGCATCAACTTAATACTACCCGATATGCATAAAACAAAGTTTGTTATGTTTAATAATATATCTTTCGTGAATAAAAACGATTATAACTTGCAAATAAGTTTTATATTTATTGTAGGTAAAGAAATACCAGATCTAAACGTATTAACTCTATATAGTAACGTTATTTATAAAAACCCCACCAAATGAAAATGAGTTACTAGGAGCGTTTTCTTCTTTAAATTTTATGATATAGTTAGAGGACTCCACTCTAGAATTATCATAACGATGTCGATCCGAAATTATTACAAACTTTTGTTCAAATCCCTTTATTAGAATAGTAGTAATTACAGTGCAGTAGGTAAACTTTACTTATAGTAAAATTGACTATACTGACTGCAAGTTGAGTGTATTGTTTTGTGGGCCTACTATATTAGCTGCAAGTCAAGTACAGTATACGCCCACTTCACACTAGAGCACGGGCCAAGCAATTTGCAATAAAAATTACTGTGCAGACCAGCTAGCGGTCTGCTAAACCTAGAACAATACATCTACCACTTGACCACACAATACTACTATTACTTCGACTAATCGAATCGACAACGTTATTCTAAAGTTCTACCTCAATTGATCAGTGCTTATTAGGTAAAGCACAGAAAATCCAAGTGAAAGAAGGAGCTACTTTACGATTACGCTCTACATTAAACCAAGGTTAGAGTAGAGGAAAGATTTTTGCAAAGGGCTTTTACTACTATGTCAGTCTCTATGGTAGTAAGTAAAAAAAACCTTTGGGCTGCGCCAGTCTTTATATCAGTCTAAAAGTAGAGACGGTATCTCTAGCACATAAAGACACCAAAAGTATTCACGTATCCCTTTTAAAGAGCGTTGAAATTAACCGTTAGAAGTCTTAAACTAAAAATTGATAAACGGCTAGGTCAATAATATTACGGTTGCTACTAATACAAAAACGACTAGGTCTTATGCCAAAAAACTATAAAAAACAACTTTTAACCTCTATCTACAACAAACAACCTTCGACCTTACTCTTTATACCAAACCTTTACCCAAATACTAAGTCTTTTCCTTTACTTTAATTTTTTTATTTCTCCTACACCAATCAACTGTTCAAATCGCTATTTCGTTCGAAAATACCGAAATCCACCAAGTTGCGCTAATCTACGTAGCGCGACTTTACGTTATATTACCCAGTGTTTTACCTACCAAGTTCTATGTAAGCCAAAACCCAAGAATAACACCGATCCAAAAATTACAACAAGGGATTGAAGTCTTCGAATCCCTTTTTTCAAAAGTAATACGAGGAAGACTTTAGGGAGCCAGATGTTGATAAAAACTTAATCTAAAGGCAACTGATTAACTTCGTCAGCTACTTTATTGTTAAAAAAGACGGTATCGAAAACCTCAATAATGGCGACCGCACTTTTCGAAAATACCGTGAATTTTGTGAAGATTGTACTATGAATATTTGTAAAAAATATTAAAAAATTTATGAAGTCCAATTTAAAAGCAAAACTCGAACGAAGAGGGATATACGTGCTAGAACAAAGCTTTATAAAGCTAGTAAAGACCTTTTTCAAGTTGGTTCAACTTAAGGAATGCCATCAAGACCCACGACCTAAAGAAAAGGGTATTAAAAAACCTTATCGCCCTTATACACGTTCCAGGGGATCTTTCATTCACCTCCAGCTAAGTGAAGATTCTCTAGTCGCTAACGATATGAAACAAGTTAATTTACTTAGCAGCCTAACTCCTTCATGTAACAGCGCGGAGTACGCCCTTAGTTGTAGCAAGGTGCGTAAAGCAAAGCCTACCAATACGGTAAGAGATATTAATGTCGTCGCTATACGGTTAATCAAGCAAGATATTCAAGTACTACAGAACCCTTTTTATGGTTGGATTGCCATTACCCCTTGGAACTTGAATTAAATTTCCAAATTCTTTCAACCATTTCCCATGGCAGGTCCACTTATACATGCGAGCTTACCATTAGTTTTATCACTAGACTTTACTTCTCATCCTAGGCGATTAACAATTACTCTTGATACCGAGATTTGCAGGCTTTAAGGCTTAAACTGTTAGGAAATACCAATGAAGACTAAGACGATTATCGCGAACTTCCTTCAAAATTTGTCAAAATAGTTAAAATCAACTATAAGCTTCTCACGAGTTTCGCCAAAATCTAGAACGACGTAGAAAATTATAACAAGAAGCTCTATAACCTCTTTTATACAAAGATTATTCCATTTTAAAACATTTACAAGTAGATAGAGATCCCTCCTTATATTTTTTCGCTACTATTTTCTGAAATCCTCATAAAGAACGCTATGGACTATTTCCCAACCTTTTTAACACGAACAATAACCTTTCGTGAAATTTTTGATAATATGAAAAGCTAATCCTAGTACAATGTCCACCTTACGTAATATTATACGGATTAGGCTACTATGAGGTGAATTATGATAATGGAGGAAAAAAGAGAGGGAAACACCTATATATGTATCAAATTAGATGTTTGATAAATTTATGTTTTGTTCATAAGCGATAGGCAACACTTACCATAACGAAGTTACGCTTCGCGACCAGGTGAGGGAAGCCGTTACGGGTGTTCACGAGTTTGAATACGCCTTATACCGCATAAATGCCACTTGTGAAGGTTTTTTTAACTAGTTAAAGTCTTTACTTATAATTGTAATAATACCTACGCTAAACTTGTTTGGTATATACCTTTAAATCAATGACTTTAGCAATGTAAATAAAGATGACCGTGCGATAATACACATGTCGATCGTAAGTATAGATATATGCGCCTTTAGAGTTTCCAATTAGGTTTAATAGATTCGAATTAAAAGCTATAACCATACTGGCGATAACGAGGGCAGGATTTAAATAGACTTGCTAACCGTATGAGCTATAGTCGTAATAGTGGTAAAAGATACTGTATTTGTAGCAAATACAGTTAATAAATAATTTGCTACCCTATTGCCGAACATAATAACAAATAATTGAGATGTTAAAGCTAATTCCCTACTACTTTCAGGTAAAACTGCATAAAATATGTCGCAGACTTTAAAGATTAAGAAGTTGTTAATAGCGACGATACTTCTAAGTAAATTAAGTGATATAAAGGTACTGTTTCTAACGTTGCCGAGCAATCAGCCAACTACATCTTTTTATACCGCTTATGTAGCGAAAATTCTTATCTTTGCCCTAACAAAACCCCTAACCAATTATATACCTTTAACTTTGTAAATCGTTATACAGACCACATGTTTTAAAGTATTATACCAAACATGGGGAAAACAAAGTATTTAATAGAAAGCTATTCATAATACATGGTATTAGGGAGCGAAGACACTACTGTTACCGAAATTAATAAATAAAACACTAGCAAAACCAAGGTTATCTTCGACTTAAACGAGCAAATATAGTTATTATGGATAAAGATAGTTTAAAATATTATTAGGTCAATTATATTTCATATTCTAAAATGCCTTACCCATTTCCTCTTATACTTCAAGAATATAAAAACCTTTAGTATCATCGTTAACCTTAATATCGACGAGCTAGTTAAAAAAGACCTGAGGTTTCCCTTCGCCTCCAAATAGGGCTATCTATGGTTTTATTTTTGAGATATAAAAATAACTATGTTAAACTCAACGAAGTTAGAGATATATTAACTATATAGATACTTTAACTACCCTACTGTTAATAAGCTATATAAAGGCTTAGAATCAGTAATGTAAGACAATGTGGAATACTTTGTTTTAGAAGTTATTCAAATGCTTTTATATTAATGCTAAACGCATTCTCAAGCACATTCACGATTTAAATTGATATTTAAATATGATAAGAATTTTAACTGCGAGGTTTTTATTAACGTGTTTTATTTGAATAATAAGCCTATTTTTTCTGTTGTTGCCTTCGCAAACTCTTTTAAAAGAGCCAAGTTTCTAGAATCCCTTCTAGTAAAGAATACGTGGGGAACGTTAAAAATGTTATGGATTGAAAGGTACATAGGCCCACCTAATATCGTTGTCCATAATACTGGTACCAATTTCATAGCGACGGAATTTCAGGCAAACACTAAAATAATAGGTATTTAGTGTAAATAGGCACTTGTAAAGGCTTATTGGAGTATTGGAAAAGTCAAGATGGCACTCGTATTACTTCGCCGAGCGTATGATATCTTAACGCTAAAGATTGAAAGTTTTACAAACCAAAAGACAAATTTTTAAATGGTGGTCAAAGGTTTGAAAGGCATTTTAGGTCTTAATGGCTTGATACCAACGTTACTAGTCATTAAATCGTACACACGACTGAAGAGTAAGTCTCCGCTATTAACGAGTACGTAAAAGAAAACTATAGCCATTAGTAAGGCACTAAAAAGACTACGACTTTAATATAGATATGTGTTGGAATAGTACTACATGTAATGCAGTAGGTCAACTTTACTTACAGTAAAGTTGACTGAACTGCAAGCTGAGTGTATTGTTTGTGTGAACTTACTGCATTAGGTGTAAGTCGAGTGCAGTATGCTGCACTTTGGCCTAAAGCACGGGCCAAGCGATTAGCTATACAAATTATAGTTGAAACCGGCTAACGGTCTTCCAAGCCTAGAACAATACATTCACCACTTGACATATGCAATACTACTATTGCTTCAACCACGATTCGAATCGATAATATTAAAACAATCTAAGGCCTTACTAACACTAATTAGTACTTATTGGGTTAAGCACAGATTGGCTTAGTAGAAAAAGAAACTACTTTCCGGTTACGCTTTACGTTAAACAATGGTTAGGGTAGAGGAAAAATTCTTACAAAAGAATTATACTGTTACGTTGGTTTCCACGGCATTAAGTAGAAAAAACTTTTAGAATACATCGGTTTTCACCGCAGCTTTGTGGTAGAAATAGTATCGTTATCGAAAATACGAAGAAATCTTAATAAACCTTTCTAAAAGACGTTAAGATGAACTGTTAAAAGTCTTAAAATTCTGCAAGTTGTAAAGGTCTAAGTTAGTATTACCACGGATTCTATTATTATAAGAAAACCAATTAAGTCCCTACACCAAACAACCTATAATAATAAACAATATTCGATCTTACCCTTTACACCTAACCTTTGGTAATACTGTACTATTTTCACTTCCTCTACGCCAATTTAACCGTTAAGTTTGCTACTTTAAGCGAAAACACCAAGAATCGCTAAGTCGCGCTGAAAAGCCATATTGCGCGAAATTACACCAAATCATTGAACTGCCAAGTCGCCAATTTTCCACGCGATTTCACACCAAAACACCAAGTCCCTTACTCTACGCGTCCTACACGTCTTACAAAAGTCAGAACGTTAATATGGCTAACTTTAGCACGCAATTTAAAGTCATTACTAACACCGCTAGTAAAAAAGTAATTAAGACCCTCAGTTATCTTTTCGTGAAGCATTATAACCACGATCTTTGGGGATACGACGTCGATGAAGATTAACCGAAGATCATTTAATTAACTTTGTTAGCTGCTTTATCCCAGAATATAACAGCGGTGAAAACCTTAAACGCGCTTTTCGTAAGCATCGTAAATTCTTCGACAACTAGATAATTAATATAGGAAGGCAACCTAAGAGACCATTAAGTTCAAATTAAAGGCTAAACTTAAGTGCCGAGTGATTTACATGCCAAATAAAAGCTTTACTAGGCTGGCGGAAACCTTTTTCGAGTTGGTTTAGTTTTAAAAATACCTTTAAGACCTACGGCTTAAGGAAAAGGGTGTTAAAGAATCTTAACGCTCTTATATACGATTCAGGGAACCTCCTCTTCACCCTTAGTTAAGTTAAGCTTCTTTACGCGCTAACGATAAAGAACCTGTTAACCTGTTCGACAGTTCGGCTCCTTTACGTAATAGCACAGAGTACGCTTTTAGTAGTAATAGAGCACGTAAAGAAATGGCCACCAACACGGCCAAGGGAATTAACGTTGGCGCTTTATACCAGTTAATTAAGCATAATCGTCAAGTCTCTCAAAATCTTTAAGTTCTTTTCCCCCCCTAAGACTTTACTTAAAATCGCCAAGCCCCTTAAAACCCTTTTTATGGCAGGTTTGCCTATACGCAAGAGCCTACCATAGGTATTACTATAGGACTTTACCCCTTGGATTAGGTAATCGATAAATACCCTTAATAACGTGCCTCGAAAGCTTTAAGACTCAAACTGCCAGGAAATATAATGGAAGGTTGGGATAACTATCATGACTTACCACTAAAACATATCAAAATGATTGATATTAATTACAAACTCCTTACAGACTTCGTAAAAATATGGAATGATATATAGAAGTATAACGGAAATCCTTATAACCTCCTCGATACTACAATAAGACTCATTTTAAAATATTTGTAAATAGATGGAAGTCTTTCCCTTAGGTTTTTACTTATTATTTCCCGAAATTCTCATAGGGTATATTAAGCACTATTCCACAGTTTCTTGACTAGAGACACTACGTTTCGCGAGATTTATAATAGAATAAAAAGCTATTTCAAGCACGATTTCCACTTCGCTCAATAATATACAAACTAGGCTACTACGCAGTGGACTACAATAATAGAGAAGAAAAAAGAAGAGGAAATACCAATGGATATTCTTAATCAGATACTTAACAAGCTGATGTTGTACCAACAAGCAATGGAGAAAGTTTACGTTGACTAAGCTATACTTCGCGAACAGGTATAGGTAATGATTACAGACATTAATGAGTTTAAATACGCTCTATAACGCTTAGATACCACCTGCGAAGGCTTTTTTAGCCAGTTTCGTTTCTAGCTTACCACTATAATAGCGCGTATATCAAACTCGCTTGGTATATACTTTGAAGCCATCAACTTCCTTAACGTGGATGAAAAAGACCTTGCGGTAGTTAATTACGTCAACCGCAGGTATGGTTACAGGTACTCTTAAAGCCTAAGATCTAGCCTATCGACAATAAAATAATGGTAAAAATTACATTAGCGCTAACAAGGCTAAGATTTAAGCAGATCCAGTAAACTTGAATATTATTATCGTAATAATGGAAAAATATATTAAATCTGTTGTAAGTTTAACTCTGAGTTCACTAGATACCCCCCTACCAAGCGAAATAAAAAAAAGGTAATGTATTATATTTAATACATTCCGTAGTTTAAATAGTATTACATAAATTGAATGGCAGATTTCGAGGGTGATATGCTAATTAACGGCGATAATATCCGTAAATACATTAAGTAATATCAAGATATCATTCCTAACATAGTCTAGTAACTAGTCGACTACGCCTTCCTATACCGTTTAGGTGGTAAAAGCCCTTACCTTTGCCCTTATTAAGCCCATAACCCTTCGTATACCTTTAACCATCGCGATCGTTATGCGGACCACACGTTTTGAAGTATTATACCAGACACTGTAGTAATAAGGTATTTAATAAGGGGATATTCGTAGTACATAGAACTACGAAGGGAAAACACTACAGCTACTGAAATTAATCGTTACGATACTAATAAGGTTCAAGTCAACTTTAAACCCCGTGAACAACTATTATTAATAGTGATAACGGTAAATTAAATTACTGTAAGAGTATTTACGTTTTATATCCCTAAGTCTCTTACATCTTTTTTCTTTTTTTGGAGGATATAAAGACCTTCGATCTTAACGTCAACGTTAATATAAACAAGGTAGTTAAAAACGGTTAGAGGTTTCCCCTGGTCTTTAGGTAGGTAAACTTATATTGTTATCTTTAAGGTCTTAAATTATTAGTATTAAACCTAACGGAGCCGGCAATACGTTCATTATACAGGTGTTTTATCTATCTAACCATTAACAGGTTATACAAAGTCTTAAAGTCCATAGGGTATATCGATATGAATACTTTAACCTAAAAGCTATTGAAAAACTTCATTACCACTATTAAACGTATACATAAGCCCTCCCGAAATTTAAATTTAAATTAAATAATGATAAAGACTTCAATTACAAGATCTTCATTAATGTATTTTACTTAGATAAGAGACCTCTTTTTTACTTCGTTAATTTTGTAGCCTCTTTTTATAGGGCGGAATTTTAAAAATCCCTTTCGGCAAAGTATAAGTGGGAAACTTGAAGAATACAATAAATTAACACGTACCTAGACCCACCTAACGTCATTATTTACGATACTAGTAAAAAAATCTACGATAATGGAGTTTAATAAAAATGCTAAGATAATGGTTATCCAGTATATAAAGGTACCTGTAAAAGCTTATTATAGCATTGAAAAGGTTAAAAGAATACACGCACTACTTCGCCAAGCGTATTATATCTTTATGTTAAAAATTGGAAGTTTTACGGATCCGGAAACACTCCTTTAAATAGCGGTAAAAGGCCTGAACGATATTGTGGGCCCTAACGGCTTAGTGTGAACGTTATTGGTATTTAAAGTATATTTAAGTCTGACGATAGAATCTCTGCCTTCGACAAGTACTTAAAATCGTATTACGACTTACGGTAAAGTTTTGAAGGAACTATAAAGATAATCGGCACGCTATCGGGTTAATAATGCCCTTAATATCAGAAACAACCCCTAAATACCCGACGTACTTTCATTGCCGTTATAAAGTAAAGTCCTTATATAGCGGGAGCTGGGAAAAAAGGAGAACCTATATACGATCTTAAGTAAAGCGCACTCTGAAGTAGTTGTTAAAACTACTAATAGTCTTATATATTTCTAAATCACTTAGGTTAAACCCTTTATTATAGTTACTAACCATAAATACTCCTAAGTTAAACGACCTAACTAATACGAATATCCTCTACCCGTTATTGACAAGCTGATAAAACGCTGCTGGCACAGACGACCCCCGAAAAAAAGTAACGTTAAAGAGGAGGAATAAATAAAGAGTCGTATTTAAAATACTGTTTGGGTAAACAGGAAGAAGAAGGATAACAAAAACTTGGCATTAAGGCTTCAAGCGTAAAGAAAAAATAAAAACTTTAGCAAACCTTTTAAGGAAAGTGATAAGGTCGAGATTAACGGCTTAATAATTCGGAGGGTTGTATAATTCGTACCAAAGACCGATTTTAACTTCTAAAACCCAAATATCACGATTTTTAAGTCGAGGATTATCCACGAGGTTAAAGGTGAAACTACGGGGCGGCTGTAAAGAAAGTTACTTTTAATCGCTTGAAGATAAGACGATAAAGGTAAAACATATATCCTTACGTAATCGTTAACAAATTTAAAAGATTAACTAACGTTTTGTAGTCGTTTGGATCAAAAATTTGTTATCTAAAACTAAAAGAAAGTTTACGTTTAATAGTCGTAATATAATGTAAGCTTAAACGTAATTAATAACGGATTTATACCGTATTATACTATTGAAGTGACCACAGGAATCACGTGGTATCTATCATTTAGTGATGGTAATACTAATTATTAAGTTATTGTACAGATGAACTAAAATAAACGTCCATTAGTTCCTGACGTACTCATTATACTTTAAATTACGATTAGTGATAAAGTCTATGATATACGACCCGTACTTGCGAATAACGTAAAAGAGGGACTTCGGAATAGTAGGTATATAAACTAACAATACCTTTTTCGTTGAAACGGCTAACTTTATAGTATTAAAACAATAGGCGATTAAAGACTTTAAGTTTTGAAATTACAAGCTGGTAATGATGTTAACAAAAGGCAGCCAACTTAGCTTTAATGGATTGTTAATCTATATACTTGGTTTTAATGCTGGTTTTGGTTTCCGCTAGAAGGGTTAAGGTACTATTTTAGCTATAATTTATAAGATTAACGTGACTAAAGCCCAATAGTACTTAAAGTGACGTGCTCGCAGCAGTTATCTTACTACTTTATGCCAACCGGAAGCCTTTTATGACCTTTTCATCGCATCTTCAACACAGGATTCGGTATATAAAGACTTCGATCGGTTAAAAAACAGTCTGAAGTGGGAGATGCGAAACCTGAATCGCAGGATTAATATAATTCTAATCGACCAATTGAGGGCTAAATTAGTAATCTTTATAGATAGATCATTTCTAAACAATATTAACCTATCTTTACAAATAGGTTTCTTCATAACCTTCGTTGATAAAAATAGGCGGAATGACTAATTTAGTATTATCGGTAGCATAATTTACTAAACCTGTTGGAATAGTACTACATGCAGTGCAGTAGGTCAACTTTACCTACAGTAAAGTTGACTATACTGCAAGTTGAGTTTATTGCTTTGTGCGAACTTACCACATTGGGTGTAAGTTGAGTGCAGTACGCTGCACTTCACTCTGAGGAACGGGCTGAGAAATTGGCCATATAAATTACTATAAAAACCGGCTAGCGGTCTGCCAAACCTAAAACAATACATCCACCACTTGACTAATGCAAAACTACTATTACTTCAACCAATTAATCAATTTGATAGCGTTGCGACATCTAAAGCCCTACCAACACTAATCAGTGGTTATTGGGTTAAGCACAGATTAGCTAAGTAGAAGAAAAAGCTACTTTCCGGTTAATATTTACGTTAATAACGGCGGCTAGAGTAGAGGAAAGATTCTTACGAAAAGCCTTTATCATTACTGCATCAATACCTAATGGCAGGAAAATAGAGAAGACTTTTGGGTTATGTTAGTCCCCAACGGCAATCTGAAAGTAAGCGACGGTATCATTATTGAAAAACACCAAGAAATCATGATTAACCTTTTTTAAAGACGTTAATTTTAACTATAAAAAGTCTCAAAATTCGGAAAATTAGCAAACAACTAAGTTACTATTACTGCGAGTGCTACTACTATAAGCAAAACAACTAAGTCCCTAGGTTAAACAACCATAACTTTTAACCTTCACCTATCACTAATAACAAACAACCTCCGACCTTACTTTTTACAATAAACTTTTGCCTTACTTTATTCCATTTTTCTTCCCACGCCATTTTCATCGTCAAATTTGTTACTTTAAGCGAAAAACACTAAGTCACGCCAAAAAAGCCACGTCACGCAACCTTACACCAAGCTACCAAATCGTCAAGTCTCCAAGTTCCCATGCTACTTTACGCCGAATCACCAAGTTCTCTACGTCTAAAATCACCAGGTCATTCGCCCTATACGTTTTATACGTCCCAAAAAATGCCAGAACATTAAGATGTTTACCGTTAACGTTCACTTCAAATCCGTTACCCACCCTAAGAGGAAAGAAATAATTAAATCCCTCGGAACTGCTTTTCCCAAATTTTACGATAACGACCTTTAGTCACTAGGAATCAATGAAGAATTAACGGAAAAATACTTTACCAATTTCTTAGGTTGTTATATTATTAAGAGAGACGGCGGCGAAAAACGTGACCGCGGTGACCGTGCTTTTTGCAAATACCGTGAGTTCTTCGAAGACTAGACTATTTATATATAGAAGAAGATTTAAAAAGCTGATGATTTTAAGCTAAATGAAAAACTTAAACGCCGAGGGATTTACGTACCAAAAAAGAGTTTTACTAGGTTGGTAGAGACTTTATTTATCGTAGCTCAACTTAAAAAATGCCCTCAAAACCTACGGCCCAAAGTAAAGAGCGTTAAAAAACCTTAATTCCATTATATACAATCCAAAGAACCTCCTCTCTACCCTTAATTAAGTTAAGACTTTTTACGCGTGGACGATAAACATATTAACCTGTTCGATAGCCCATCATCACCACGTGACAGCGCGGAATACGCCTTTAACTGTGGCAAAACGTGTGAGGTAAGGGCCGCCAATACGGTTAGAGGTATTGACGTTGGCGTTTTACACCAGTTAATTAAGAAAGATTGTCAAACCTTCTAAAACCTTTAAGTACCTATCGCCCCTTAGTAATTTAGTTGCTAAACCCCTTAAAACCCTTCCATATTTATATTTACCTACACGCAAAAGCCTATCATAGGTCTCACTATAAAACTTTAACCCTTAGGCCTTGCGACTGGAAATTATCCTTAACAATGTGCCTCAAAATTTCCAAAGCCTAAACTATTAGGAAATACCATTTAAGGCTGGGATAACTATTGCAACCTTTCTACAAAACCTGTCAGAATGGTTAATATTAATTACAAACTCCTTACAGACTTCGGTCAAATTTTAAACGACGTAAAGAAGTCTAACGAGAAGCCCTAAAACCTCCTTAACTCTAAAATGATACCCCTTTTAAACATCTGTAAATAAATAGAAGTTAAATCTTTAGGTTTTTACTCACTATTCCCCGGAATTTTCATAAGGCACGCCAGGAACTACTTCCTGACCTTCCTTGCTAAAGCTACTACGTTTCGCGATATTTATGATAACATAAATAGCTACTTCAAACACGACGTTTAACTTGTGTAATATTACATAAATTGGGCTACAACGCGGTGAACTACAATAATAGCGAGAGAAAAAAAGAGAAAAACTTTAATATATGTTTTTAATCGAATATATAAGAAGCTAATGTTATACCAAAAAGTAATAGGGAAAGCCTACGCTAGCAAAGCCACACTTTACGAATAGGTATGAATAGTAGTCACGGGCATTAATGAGTTCGAATACGCTTTAAAACGCCTAAATACCACATGCGAAGGTTTCTTTAACTAGTTACAGTCCTCGCTTACTACAGTAATAACACGTATACTAAACTAGCTTAGTATATATTCCCAAGCTAGCAATTTTATTAATGTAAATGAAGAAAACCTTACGGTCGTTAGTTAAATTGACCGTAAGTACAGGCGCCTATAACGCCTACGGTTTGGCTTATCGACTATGGCCCTAGACTAAAAGCAGTAACTACGTTAACGTCAATGAGGCTAAGCTTTAAATGGACCTATTAACCGCTGTAATTATCGCCGTAATAGTGGGAAAAGGTATTAAATCTATGGTAAGTTTAGCTGTTAGTTAACTCGGTACTCTCCTGCTGAACGTAATAACAATAAAGTAATATACCACGCCTAGAACCCTATTACTTCGAAATAAGATTACCTAATTCAAATTGCGGAGTTTAAAGGCAATAAGCTAATAAACGTTACTAACAACTTTAAGAAAATTAAGTAACACTAAGATACTATTCCTAATACAGTCTAGTAATTAGCCGACTACGATTTTCTATATAGTTTAAGTAGTAAAAATACTTATCTTTACCCTAACCAAGCCCCTAACCCCTTATATACCTTTAAACTTCGTAATCGTTACGCCTACCACACTTTTGAAAGTATTATACCATTTAGAGGGGAAGTAGAGTAATTTACAGGAGGTTATTCGTAATATAAAACGTTACGAAGGGAAAGTATTACAGCCACCAAGATTAATCGTTACGATACTAACAAAGCAAAAGTTTACTTTAGTCCGGGCAAATAATTATCGTCACTAGGGATAACGGTAATTTAAATTAATATGAAAATAATCACGTTCCATATCCTCAAGTCCCCTACCCCTTTCCTTTTATATTCAAAGGATAAAAAAACTCTCGGCATCAAGGTCGATATTAACGTAAATAAACTGGTTAAAAACGGCTAGAGGTTTCCACTCGCTCTTAAATAAAGGTATCTATAGTTTTATCTTTATAGACCGGAAATAGTGGTATTATACCTAATAAAACCGGATATAAGTTAATTTCTCTACGTTTTAACTATCTAGACGTTAATAAACTATATAAAGTCCTAACGTCCATAGGGTATAACGATGTAGAATACTTTGTCCTAAAAGCTATGAAAAAACTTTGCCACCACTATTAAGCGTATGTCTAAGCACCCCAAAAATTTGAGTTTAAGTTGAAAGACGATAAGGATTTTAATTATGAAATATTCGTCTATATATTTTATATAAATAATAGGCATATTCTTTACGTCTTTAATTTTACAACCCTTTCTTACGGGGTTAAGTTTTTTAAGTGCCTTTCGATAAAGGATATATAGGAAACGTTAATGATATTATAAATTAATACGTACATACGTTTACCTAACTTTATTGTTTATAATACAGGTACCAATTTTATTACGGTGGAATTTCAGGGAAATACCAAGATAATAGAATTTAGTGTAAATAAGTACCTATAAAAGCCTATTAGGGTATTAGGAAGGCTAAAAGAATATACTCCTTACTTCACCAAACGTATGATATCCTTATATTCGAAATTAAAAGCTTTAAACGATACTATAAGTTTTAACGGCTAAGTGCCAACGCTTCTAGTCTTTAGAACGTATCCACACCTGACGAGTGAATCTCCGCTTTCGGAAAGTACTTAAAAACGCGTTACGGCCTATAGTAAAGCTTTAAGGGAACTACGAAGAAAATCGGCACGCCGTCAGATTAATAACGCTCTTAATATCACAAACGGCTCTTTAACAATAGAAGTACTTATTTCGCCGTTATAAAGTAAAGTCTTTGTGTAGCTGGAGCCGTGCAAATGAAAAGGCCCGTATAAAATATTAAATATTACGAATTTTGAATTAGTTATTTAAACTGCCAACGGTCCTATATCTTTTCGAACCATTTGGGTTAAGCCTTATATTAGGGATATCAAGGATAAAAACCTTTGAGCTAAGCGACCGACCTGATACAAACCTTTCCCACAGGTTATTGATCAGCTGATAAAACGCCATCAGTGCGGACGACCCCTAAAAAAGGAATATGAAGAAAAGAAATATATACCAGACCGTATTTACAATATTACCTAGATAAGTAGGAAAAAGAAGGATAACAAAGACTTAATATTAAAGCTTCGAGGGTAAATAATTATTAAAACCTCCGGCAAACCCTTTCATGAGAGTGACAAGGTCGAAATTAATGGCCTACTAACTCGAGGGGTTATACAATTTGTATCGAAAACCGATTTTAACCTTTAAATCCCAAAATAATACGATTTTCAAGTCGAGGATTATTTACGAGGTTAAAGGAAAGATTACGGAGCGGCCGTACGAAAAATCAAGTGTAATCGCTTAGGATATGGTAATAAAGGTACGAACTTAATCCTTACATAGTCGCTAACGATTTAAAATATTAACCAACGTTTAGTCATCGTTTTCGCAGTAAGTTTATAAGCCAAAATTAAAGGCAATTTTAAGCTTAATAGCCGTAATATAAAGTAAGCCCATATGTAATGAACAATAGGTTTATAGCGGATTGTATTACAAAAACTTCCATAAAAACTCCGTGTTATTAACCTTTTAAACACGGTAATACATTATATTAAAACACCATATTGATTAGCTAAAACAAACGTCTACTGATTCCTAAATTACCAATCGCACTTTAAATTAAGGTTAACAATAAATTCTTCAACATACAACCAGTATTTACTGGTAACTTAATAAAATGACTTCGGCGTAATAGGCATAAAAATTAAGAATACCCTTTTCATCGAAACGGGTAGCTTTATATCATTGAAACAACAAGCGATTAAGGACTCCAAGTTTTGGAATTGTAAGCCGGTAAAGACTCTAATGACAGATACCTAACTTAACTTTAATAAATAGTTAATCCGTATACTTAATATTAGTGCCGGCTTTAGCTTTCGCCAAAAAGGCTAGTGCGTTTTTTTAGCTACAATTGACAAGACTAACGAAGCCAAAGCTTGATGATACCTAGAATAGCGTGCTCGAGGTAACTTTATTACTACTTAATACCAACTGAAAGCCTTTTACGACCTATCTATCGCGGTTTAAGTATAAACGCCAACGGATAAGGACTTTAATAGGCTAAATAAAAGGCTCGAGTAATAAATGCGAAACTTTAACCACGGGATTAATATGTTCCTAATCGACCTCTTAAAGGTTAAGTTAATAATCTTCACAGACGGGTCTTTTACAAATAATACCGACTGATTTTTATAGATCGGCTTCCTAATAAACCTCGTTAATGAATATAGGTAGCAAAACCAATTTAATATTATTGATAAACTCATCCACTAAACCTTCGTCAAATGTAAAAGAATTAAACGAAACGTATTAGCTTTAAAGATTTACGGCATAATAATAGGTTTTAATATAGATATAGTATTATAAGGAACCTTTAACATTATTATCAGGTAGTTAAAGATTCTTCCTATTCTGGTAATAATTGGTACCAATTCAAGGAGCCTTTTCGAATGCCTTTCGAAACTCGGAACTACCATTAAAAACGCCTAATAATTGACGTAATAACACTTCGAGAAGCCTACGAAAGGAGGAAAATTAAAGAATTCCGATAAATGGATATCAAAGATAACCCTAATAACGTTATAACAAAGGCATTACCAAACAAGACCCTGAAAAGGTTTATAGATAACAATAAACTAATCATACGAATCGAAAGCTACGTCGATAGGCCGCTCGGAAAACTCAGATCACGTGTGGATGGATAAAGTTATGCTGGCAAACTAAAAGACTACTAGGAGATGAATAATATTGATCTATTTGAATGGAACATTAAAGGAAAAACCTATCAAGGTTTATGGCGACGAAACTTTGTATAGGAGCTAATAAACTGGGACCTTAGAGAAACGGAGCAATTAAAGTAAAATGGAGTCAATTTGCATACAATTGGGTGCAATTCAATATGGGAGTTAATTGGAATTGACAGGGGTCTAGCTAGTTAATAAGGAGGTAGTTCAGTAGTAACTAGAAAAGATTAGTCAGCCATACTGGCGTACGCGCGTACAAACTAAAAAACTGCAAGTGTTAGAATAATATTACATGCAGTGTAGTAGGTCAACTTTACTTATAGTAAAGTTGACTGTACTATAAGTTGAATGTATTGCTTTGTACGGACTTACCGCATTGAGTGTAAGTCTAGTACAGTACTCTGCACTTCACTCTAGGGTATGGGCTAAACAATTGACTATACAAATTACTGTACAGACCGGCTAGCGGTCTGCCAAACCTAGAACAATACATCCACCACTTGACCAATGCAATACTACTGTCACTTCGACCAATCAATCGAATCAAAAATGTTTCAACATCTAAAGCCCTAACAACAAAACCTCTGTTAAGTGTAAAAAGATTATACGAAACGTGTTAGCTTCTGATATTTACGGTATAATAACAGGTTTTAACGTAAGCATGGTACTATAGGAAACTCTGAACCTAATTACCAGGTAGCTAAAGATTCCTCCTATCTTGGTGGCAATTTATACCGACTCGAAAAGTCTATTCGAATATCTCTCAAATCTAGGAACCACCAGTGCAAAACGCCTGATAATCTACGTGATAGTAATCCATAAAGTATACGAAGAAAGGGAGATTGAGTAATTTCGATAAATCGATGAAAAAGACAATCCCGCAAATGCTATAACGAAGGCAGTGTTAAATAAGACCTTAAAAAGGTTTATAGACAACAATAGGCTAATAATATGTATCGAGGGCTACATTAATAGGCTTCCTAGAAAGCCTAAATTACGTGCTGGCGACCAAGGTTGTAGCGGAAGATTGAAAGACTGCTAAGAAAGTAAAGGCTTTAATGGCAATCTGTTCGACTAGCACGGCTAAAGTGGGGGTTTACGAAGGTTTGTGGCGAAAGAACTTTTTATAAGAGTTGATAAACTCGGACCTCGAATCAATGGATAAATTAAGGTCAAAAAGGGTTAATTTGCATGTAATTAGGTGCAATCTAGTATAGAAATCAATTGGAATTAATGAGGAGTTGGTAAGTTGACGAGATCGTTGTTTAACGCTAACCGGAAAAGATTGGTTAACTACACTAGCGTACACGTATAAGCTAAAAAGCCGCTAGTGTTGGAATAGTACTATATAAAATACAATAGGTTAACTTTATTTATAGTAAATTTGACTGAACTATTAGTTAAGTTTATTGTTTGTATAGACTTATTGTATTGTGTATAAGTCGAGTGCAGTATATTTCACTTTACTCTAAGACACAGACCAAGCAATTGGCTATACAAATTATAGTGCAGACCGGCTAGCGGGCTGCTAAACCTAGAACAATACACCCACCACTTGACCAATGAAATACTACTGTTACTTCGACCACGATTCGAATCGACAACGCTGCAACGATCTAAGGCCCTACCAATAGTATAGCTTTGTGGGAAACCCTGGACATTATTACTAGATAGCTGAAGATTCCCTTCATTTTGGTAGTGGTTTATATCGACTCGAAAAGCCTATTCGAATACCTTTTAAAGTTCGCAACCACCTGTCAAAAAACGCTTAATAATAGACGAGATATCACTTTATAAAGTGTATAAAGACAGGGAAATTGAGGAGTTCTGATAAATCTATGGAAAGGATGATATTACTAACATTATATAACAGGTATCGCTAGATAAGGCTTTTAAAGGTTTGTGAACATAAATGTGCTACTATCCATATAGAGGGCCACTTTAATAGGTTACCTGATAAAACTAAGTTACGTACTGGTATACAAAGATGTATTGGCCAATTTAAAGACTGATAGAGGAATAGTAAGAGCGACTATTTTAATTAGTACGATTAAGTTGGAGGTTTCACAAGTCTATAAGCGAAAGACTTATTTTTGGAAATAGGTAAAGTTAAAACTTGGGGCTGTAAAGTAATTGAAGGAAATCGGTGTCAATTCAGGTGCAAAAGTTAATTGGAACTTAACAGAAGTCCGGGTGGTTTACGAGGACGTAGTTTGGCAGTGTCCCGAAAAGTGTGGTTGACTATAGTAGCGTGCGCGTACACAAAATAAAAAGCCGCCAGTATTGAAATAATAGTAATTTCAGTGCAGTAAGTTAACTTTACTTACATTAAAAATGACGATACCAACTACGAGTTAAGTGTATTGTTTTTTAGGCTTACTGTATTGGCTACAAGTCAAGTAAAGTATGCGCCCTCTATATACTATGGCATAAGCCAAGCAATTGGCTATACAAATTACTATGTAGACCGGTAAATGGTATCCCAAACCTAAAACAATACATCTACCACTTGAACACACAATACTACTGTTACTTCGACCAATGGAATCGACAACGTTGTAAAATCTAAAGTCTCACCAATAACTCTCCTTCTAATAATTTATACTAACTCTTTTTCCCTTAACAAAAACTTTGTTAAACCTATTACTACAAACGAAAAACGTTTCGTAATGGATAGAATAATTGTACGCAAATCGTACAATCGCTACGAAATTAATAATACAAGATATATCAATAGAAAATTAAACCCAACAGATATAATAACCAAAGGCGCCCCGAATAGGGAATGGCAAAACTCTTGTTTTTACAAGTACTCTTTTCATTAAAATTACTAAAAAGGTTTTGCGTCCTAGCCCTAAATAGCTGTATTGATTTTTATCCATTTCTATATTTTACGCTTTGCACTTATACATTTACCTTCAAAAAGCCTTTTCCTTGTTCTTTAACATATTATTACTTTTATTATTTGCTATTTACATCTATGCTAATATATTATTAGTTTTCATATTTATAATCCGCCCCTTTACTAATATATTTTCACTTTTTACGTTTACAATTTGCGCCTTTAATATTATGTTATTAGTTTTTCTAATTTTTTTTCTCTCAAGTAATATATCATCAGTCTTTTTATTTATCATTTGCCGTTTGAACATTATATTATCGCTCCTTAAATTTATTTTTATCACTAACGTTACTATTTCTAAAGATAATTTTATTCTTGTAAAACTATCTATATATAAACTTGACTAGTTCAGCAAACATAAAAGGTTGGGAACTACTCGTTGCCAAAAAGAAAGGAGAAAGGGGGGGCTATTTCATTGTTATTATAATTCTCACCCTCGATACTCTCATCGTCGCCCTCATCGTCGCAGCTAACGCCACTGCTATCGTCGACGTCACTATTGGTGTTATCGCTACGAGAAGGGCTAGGCATCCCCCGAACCATAGGCTACATACCCTTAGGTAAGGAGTAAGGGATTGATTCGCCCTCATTATAACGACGCGTGATGATGTCGTCGCACTTACCTGTACAATACATATACAAGCTCGTCTGCCAAACGGTAATAACGGTCGCCGTCTCTGCCGGTAGCAGGTAGGAATTTAACGAAATTTTAGCCTTAGCTTTATTTTACGTGTTATAAAAGTCAATATCAAATTAATAAACTCCAAACAATGTATTGGAAAAGTAGGAAACTGTTGGTAAGTCTTTAGACGTTGCAACATTGTCGATTCGATTTGTCGAAGTAACAGTAGTATTGCGTGGTCAGATGGCAGATATATTGTTCTAGGTTTAGCAGACTGCTAGTCGTTCTGCGTAGTAATTTGTATGGCCAATTGTTTGGCCCGTGCCCTAAGATGTAGTGGGCGCTTATTGTACTTGCTTTACAGTCAATGCAATAAGCACGTACAGAACAATACACTTAACTTTCAGTCAGTATATTTAACTTTACTGCAAGTGAAGTTGACTTAATATACTAAAGATATTACTATTCCAACACTGGCGGCTTTTTAGTTTATGTGTGTTCGTTATGGTAGTTGACCAATCTTTTTCGGTTATTGCCGAATTATCTACTCGTCAACTGGTCAAACCCTTATCAATTCGGGTTGACTTTTATATTAAATTATATCCATTTGTACTTGATTTAATCTAATTCAACCGTAATTTATTTGTAAGTCCTAGGTCCGAGTTTATTGAATTTTACAAAAAGTTTTTCTGCCACAAGCCTTTGCAAACCTTCACTTTAACCGTAATAATTAAAAAAGTCGCCATCGTCAGTTTTCTGGCTGTCTTTCAGTTCGCCAGTACATTCCTAACCACCGTTACGTGATTTGGGCTTTTCTGGAGGTTTATTAACATTGATCTTGATGCGTATAGTGAGTCTATTGATATTCACAAACCTTTTGAGAGCATTGTTTAGCGATAACTTCGTTATGGCGTTAGAAGGATTGGTTTTTCTGTTAATCCATCGGAACTCTTAATCTCCCTCCTTTTGTAGGCTTTATGAAGTGTTATTACGTCGATTATCAGGTATTTTGCGCTAGTTGTTTAAAGCTTCCGAAGGTATTCTAATAGACTTTTTAAATCGGTACAAATTACTACCAAAATAAGAGGATTTTTTTAGCTGCCTAGTAATTAAGTTAAGGGTTTCCCATAATATTATTCCTATATAAAAACCCGTTATCATACCGTAAACCTTAAAAGTTAGTACGTTTCGTGTGATTCTTCTACATTTAACCGAGGTTTAGTAAATTAGATTGCTGATAATACTAAATTGATCCTTCCACTTGGTTTTATCAAAAAATGTTATTAGAAATATGATTCGTAAAAATATGTCGGTGTTATTTACGAAAAAAATATCTGTAAAGGTTATTAATTTAGACCTAGATAAATCGATTAGGATTATATTAATTCTTCGGTCTAGGTTTTGCATTTACTACTCAAGCTTTTCACTTATCCGGTTAAAGTCTTCATTTATTAGGTTCTGTACTTATACCGTAATGGATAGGTCATACGATGATTTTGGTTAGTATAAGGTAATAATATAGCTATTACGGGCACTCTACTTTAGGTACCGTTAGACTTTAGCTATATTAATCTTATTAATTGTAGCTCAATTAGTGCCTTAGCCCTTTTAACGAAGGATAAAGCGGGTTTTAACACTTAGCATGCGGATTAACAATTTATTAAAGGTAAGTTGACTATCCTTTACTGACGTTATAACCGATTTATAATTTTAATACTTAAAGTCTCTAATCGCCTGCTATTCCACTATTATGAAGCTAGTCGTTTCAATGAAAAGGGTATCGTTGATTTGTATATTTACTAAAACGGAGGCTTTCTTTCACGTTACTAGTAAATATGGGTCGTATATTAAATATATTATACTTCACCGTAATTTAAAATTCGATTTATAGGTTTGAAATTAGTAAACGTCTACTTTAGCCAGTTCATATAAAGGCTTGATACATCGTATTACCGCTGTTAAAAAGTAGATAGACCGTAGTTTCTGTGGCATTTCTAGTAGTACAATCCGTTGTAAATCCGTTACTAATTGCATATAGGCTTATGTTATATCTTGGCTATTAAGCGTAAATTTGCCTTTAGTTTTGGCTAGTAAACTTACTGCTAAGATGGCCACTAAGCGCTTGCTAATTTTCTAAATCGTTAGCAATTATATAAAAATCTAGATTTTGCCTTTATTGTATCTTTAGAAAATTAGGCGTATTTTTTCATATGGCCACCCTATAGTTTCGTTTTTAACCTCATCGATAATTCTTAACTTGAATATCGTAATATTTGGGTTTTAAATATTTGAATAGGCCTTCGGCACGAATTGTATAACTCTTTCAATTAATAGGTCATTAATCTCGACCCTGTCGCTTTCCTTAAAAGGTCTACCAAAAATTTTGATAATACCTTATACTCGGAGCTTTAGTATTAAGTTTTCGTTATTCTTTTTTTTACTTAACTAAACAGTATTGTAAATGCGGCCCAGTATGTATTATTTCTTTTTAGTATTCCTCTTCTTCGGAGTTTGTTTGCACCGATAGCATTCTATTGAAGTATCGATAACAGGTGAAGGAGGCTCGTATTAGTTCCTTCGTTTGGTTTAAGGGTTTTCATTGTCAGTAACCCTGATATAGGGCTTAATTTAGGTGGTACGAAACATTACAAAGCCGTTAATAATTTAAACAAATACTTTAAAGTTATCGATACTTAGAACTTTATGTAAACTCTCCCATTTACCTAGCTTCCTTTACGCAAAGACTTGATTTTACAATTACAAATCAAATACATTGATTATTCTAGGGCCGTTCCTGGTGTTAAGGGTATCGTTGATCTGGCTGCGTGCTGATTCCTTCCGTAATTCCTTTAGTGTCCTACCGTAGGCAATAGCTCACTTTTGGGTACTTATTAATGGCTGAGATTTACTCATTAGGTGTAAGTACGCTTGAAAGACTAGTAGGGTATGTGCCCTTTTAACTTTCACAATACTTAATAGGCCTTTACAGGCACCTATTTATACTAGATACCAATTATTTTGGTATTATTTTGAAACTCAGTTATCGTAAAGTTGGTACTGGCATCATAAACGACAATGTTGAGCGGGCTTAGGTCCATGTTAATTTATAACATTTTTAATGTTTCCTACGTACTTTTTGACGGAGGTGATTTTAGGAATTTAGTTTCGTGAAAAGGGGTAGCAGAGTTACCGATGTACAAACAAAATACATTAGTAAAAACTTTTTAGTCAAAGTCCTTGTCGTTTTTTGATGTTAACCTAAATATTCGGAAAGTTTAGACCTATATTTTCTAGTGGTAACAGATATTTTCGATAGCTTTTAGGATAAAGTATTCCAAATCATTATACCTTGCGGACTTTAAGACTTTATATAGCTTATTGACGACAAAGTGGTTAAAATACCGGTATAATGGACGTATCTCCAGTTTCGTCAGGTTTTACAACATTATCTTTGGGCTTTAAAAATAAAATTTTAAATAACTCTACTTAAAGAAAAAGAGAAACCTATGGATATTTTTAACCATCTCGTCAGCGTTAACGTTAACAGTGACACGAATGGTCTTTATGTTCTTTAAGCAAAGAATGAAAGAGATAGGGGACTTAAAAGTGTAAAACGTAATCGACCTAATAATAGTTTGAATTACTGTTATCCCTTATAACGATAATTACTCGCCTAATATGAAGCTAACTTTGGATTTACTAATATCGTGGCGATTAATTTCAGTAGATTTAGTGTTTTCTTTTTGTAGTGCCACCTATTTTGAATAGCTTCTAATTAAGTACCTTATTGCTCTTATAGCTAACATGATACCATAAAAAGTGTACTCCACGTAATAATCGCGAAAATTAAAAATATATAAGGGGTTAGAGGTTTAATCAGCGTAAAGTTATGGGTTTTCACCGACTTATCAATATAGAAAGGATTAGTTGGCTAGTTACTAAGCCGCGCTAAAAGTCGTATCTTTGTACTACTTAATTTGCTTAGGGGTATTATCGACGTTAATTGGCTCGTTTCCCTCAAAGTCTTCGATTTGGTTCAAATAGTCTTGTTTAAAAACGGTAGGGTATTAGATATAATATAATACCTTTCTGTTATTTCGCTTGGCAGGAGGGTAACGAGGTAACTAATAGCCAGACTTTGCCATAGATCCAACATCTCTTATTACCATTACGACGATAATTTTCACGGTTAGAAGAACAGCTTGAATCTTAGCTTTATTTGCGTCAAAGTAACTGTTGCGTTTAACTTAATGATGTTAAAAGTTAAGAGGGTTTATAGCTGTATTTGCGGTCGACGTAATTGACCATCGCACGATTTTCCCCCTTTACGTTAGGGAAATTGCTAACTGAGGGGTATATATTACGCTAGTTTATTATACGGGTTATTAAGGATGCGAAAAAGGAACGTAACTAGTTAAAAAAGCTTTCGCAAGTGGTATTTAGGCGTTTTAAAGCGTATTCGAATTCCTTAATACCCGTAACTACTACTATTACCTGTTTACAAAGTATAGTTTCGCTAATATGAGCTTTCCATATTATCTACTGGCATAATATCAGCTTATTAATCATCTGATTAAGTAAATTTATCGGTGTTTACTCCTTCTTTTTCTTTGCTATTATCTTGATCCATTTCGTAGTCACTTAGTTTGTAAAGTATTAGGTAAGATGGACGTCGCACTCGAAATGGATTTTAATGCCGTCGTAAATCTTGCGAAAAGAGGTTATTTGGGTGAGGAAGGTTAGATAATAATTTTAGGATTGTGTAGGACTTAGTAGGTGAGGGATTTAGTAAATTTGAGTGTATGGATTTGGCGGTTTAACGTAATGTTGCGCGGTGTAGCTTTTTTGGCATAACTTGGTTTTTTTTTGATTCAACGTAGCGATCTTAACGATTCCATTAACGTAAAGATAGTGAAAATAGTTAAGTAGAGAGAAAGCTTAATATTAAAGTTAAGTTCGAAGGTTATTTGTTGTTGTTAATAAAAGGCGAAGGTTCAAAGTTATAGTCTGTGAGACTTAGTCGCTTATACAATAGTAGTACCCGAAGTAGTACTGACTTAGCCATTTGCTAACTTGCCGAACTTGAAGACTTTTAATAATTAATCTCAACATCTTCAAAAAGGATTTATAAATATTTATTAGTGTTTTTAATAACGATAACTTTATTACCTTTGGTCTGCCATAAAGACTGGCGCAGCCAAAAGATATTTTTTACGTATTATCGTAGAGACTGACACAGTAGTAAAGGTCCTTCGCAAGAATATTTCCTTTACTCTAACGATAACGCAGAGCGTAACCGGAAAGTAGCTACTTCTACTACTTAGCTAAGCTATGCTTAATCTAATGAGTACTACTCAGTGATGGTAAGGCTTTGGACTTTTTAACGTTGTCGATTCGATTGGTCGAAGTAACAGTAGTATTACGTGCTCAGATGGCAGATATATTGTTCTAGTTTTGGCAGACCGCTAGCTGGTCTGCGTAGTAATTTGTATGGCTAATTGCTGAGTCAGTGACATAGTGTGAATTAGATGCATACTGTACTTTCTTTGCAGCTGATAAAGTAGGCCCGCACAAAACAATATACACAACTTGCAGTCAGTATAGTCAACTTTACTGTGAGTAAAGTTGATCTACTGCACTTTAGGTATTACTATTCCAATAGAAACACATAATTAAACCCTGGATTACGCATTAAATAAGTAAATAACTGACTGTGAAAACAGCGTGTGCGTAATAGAGCCTCGGAAAACGGCTCTAACACCACTGGGATGGAAGCGTACCGTTTAAAAATTCATTTGTAACAATGGTAATAGAATGAGGTACCCTTGCTTTAACTCTATTCGTTAGTAAATTTACCTACGGTTGCGTATGCAATATACGGTATATAAAATATGGCTATTAACAGGCCGGAGTCACGTATCCAGGTACACTGATCTAATGATTTACGCATTAAAAAGGCCTCGTGATACACCCTTACGAGTCTTACCTCTAGGCAGTGCACTCGCTTCGTCATTTTGGCCTCATCTAACAAATATGAATATCTTACTATTTAAAGGGAGTATTATTACATACCATTCTAAAATTTAGTGATACTACATTTATAACGGCGGAACGGCGTTATAAGAAAACGTAAGAGTTTTATCCGTAGCGAAAAATAAAATTTATAACGTTAAAAAACTCCTATTCCTATACTCAAAGCGTAAAAAAAGAGGAGAGAAGATAAAAAAAGGAAAATGGGCAGTAACGGCTCCAACGGAAGTAAACGAACGAAAGATACAGTTAGGAATCGATGATATAGTGGTATTATTAGGGCTAGTACTAGTGCTAGCGACGATTCAGAATACAGCAGCTACAGCAAACTCGGTACGACGTCGCTAACGCACTAAAAAAGGTCTCTCCGATTTATTTTTACGCGATATCCATTTTAAAAAAAACTAATTGAAATATAATATTAATCAGGTGATTCATACATAAGACAATGGCGAATGACTAATTAAAAACGAGTGGTTTAAGTATACTAACGCTGGATAAATAATTGAGGGTTTATTTTAAATATAAAATGATGTTGGTAAAAAGAATAAAAAGATAAATTTATATAAATAAATAACGATATATCTTTTGATACTAACTCCAAAACCCATATTACCGATTATTACACCTTTACAAAAATCAACAACCTTCTAAAATTAAGCCTTTATAAAAATCATCAACTTTCCAAATGAAACCTTTAAAACCTATACTACGATTACTATAAAATAACTAATTAACAATTAAACGAATTACATTATTATTACTAAACAACTAATTAAAGGCTTAAATGAAGTACCCATTAATATCAAAAAAGACTGATTAAAGGTTGAAAAAATTACATTATTATCACTAGATTATTGATACGAAGCTCTTCAACAAACAAAAAGGTCGCCTATATAAATATTAATAAATATTACTATAGTTATCGAGAATAGAACACTACGTTAGAGGAATGAATAATAGAGTGCTACGTTACAGAATGAACTCTTGTAAATTTTATGATAGCATGCCGCGCCCCAGAAGTGATATTAGAAAAGTGTATGATAGAGTGCCACACTCTGGGTAAGAGCTTATAAGCTCTCACCTGAGGCGTGCAATCTCCGGATGCCTTTTCTCCCTCTTATTTGTCTATCATAAATACAATCAATATTACTATTCACGATACTATATTCTTTTTAAGTTGACGTAAAAAACCCTTAACAACGATTATATTTGCAGTAACAAACAACGTAAAATGGTGTAGTTGCAAAGGAATATATATATATATATATATTGGGAAAAGAATTTACACATTCACTTATATTTGTAAATTATCTTTAGTATAACCTTTTTATTACTAAAGGCAAAAATTTAATCATAAGCCGTTATTAGATATCACATATATACTTTGTAAAATACCATTTACGCATATTTATATTCACATATATATTGTTTTGTTTTTGTTTTGTATGAAATTATATGATTTGACCAATGATTCATTTCATTGGCGTTGTATCAAACTCAATTTTCAGATTTTCTATATTGTTAAAGTTATGAAATAAATAGATTGGTTGCAAAACAAAAAGTGTTATGAAGAGGCTTTTTAATGTTCATTTCGTATATAAATAGGGTTTTATATACATCTGTTCATATAAGAGCATTTTCAATTTTCAATTTCTATACACTTATTATTTACAAAAGATGTTTTAAAACCATTTTCTATTCAATCACAAGGTTAAAATATTGTAATATTAGATGCGTTTGATATCAAGACAACTGCAATATCAATCCTTGATAAAGAATCATTCTAGGGTTATAGAAGAAGGGTGTTTCATTATGGAATAGGAGTAAAGAGTAGTTTACAGCAATATAAAATGCGCATAAGTATATATAATTGCCTGAATACATGAGGCTACAGCCGTAATAGTACCCGCTCAATAAATTACATCGTTTTAATGTTGATAGTACGTTTTGTAACAAATTACCATTTTTAATTCCTTTTAGGCCCCGTTTAAATTTGGGATTATGGAGTTTTCTTCCATTAAGTGATAGTTTATCATAATTTTTATAAGAAGAATCGTACAATTATGAATGCAACCTGGGGAGCGGTAATATCCTGTACGTATTCAAAAAGTAATATTATAATAATACCTTACTAGTTGGGAAGCACCAAGTGATTTATTTCGTGAATTTTGAAGAAACAAAGACTGTTTCTATTTTTCCCAAGAAATCGAATAAATTGTTTTCAACGACTTAGTGATCAAAAGGTATAAAAAATAAATAAAAATATATGAAATGTGAAAAAATTTGCAAAAACCCTGCAAAAGTTAAAATTTTCGCTGTTATCAGTTAATATCTGGTAAAAATTTGCTAATCATACGTATCAGAAACCAAGTATTAAACTCTCATCTTTGACCTTACTTCAGCTTTCTTGGAATGGGTGCACGTAACTCCTTGTTAAGAAACTTACGGGGCTTACACTATAAACACTAACAGTGTCCACTTTTATGATTTCTTTAAGTCCAACCGCTTTCGACTCCATTACTTCATATACCCCCTATTTCACCATAACATCGCTAATCGACTTTATATACACTTAAATCTTTTACGGTGACCTAGTTTAAACCATAAAAATTGTCGTCAGCCTAGTACACTACTCGCGTAGTAGTATATCCAAAAACCTACCCTTACAAACAACGATTCTATCCCTTATCACTTATACTAATGTAACTTTCCAAACCTGCACTACTGTGAAAATAAAGTTTGTTTTAACTTTTAAAGGTCTTTATAAAGATATTTACTATGAACGCTCACTTAAGACTGCTTTTATTTCATAACCATCACCATTTATACCGATGTACCGCCCGCTTAATGGGGATTTTGATATCACTTCAAGCAACCCCAACTACCTGTATAATAACTTTCTCCGAAATACCACCTGCCGAATGGTACAACTTCTTTTACTTTATGCACTCTTTATGTTCGCGGACTATGAAAAAAAGTTTTCTCGCTGTACGAATTATTGAATAATGTATTTTCTATCACTATAGGTTTTTGACTGAGATATATATATTTTACAGGTCCTTTTACTCTTTTAGAAACCACTATCAGATTCTTTATATTGATTGGAGTTAAACAGGGACTAATAGGGCAAAATATTACGGTCGAAAAGAAAATTATAGTTTTTACTCTCGTATTATAACACGGGTATTTCAATCATAAGGTATGTTAAAGATATATTTGAATAGTTAAGTTAGCACTCGATAACAAGTAAAAGGATTTATATATTTTGAAAAAAAGCATTTTAAAGTAAAGACTATGAATAAATGACAAACATTGTGAAACCTTGTTATATTAACGATGAAATATGTTATATCTTTTTTTGAACTATATAATAGCATATTCCTTCATTTACGTAGCACGTGAATGGACCTATATAAATACTATCCGTTCGAAGGTCTTTATCATTTCAACGTGGTCGATTGTAATCTCAGTGGTCGAAGTAACTAGTGCCGCATTGAAAGTGGTAATGTATTATTTATAAGTTTGGCAGACCACTAACTGGTCTACAAATTAATTTGTATAGCCAACTTCTTTGGTCTATACCATACTTTGAAGTGAGCACCTACTGAACTAACCTTTCAATTAATATAGTAAAATCCTACAAGCTATAGTTAATTTGCAATCAGTACAATCAACTTACTGGAATATAATTAACTAAACTATATTATAATTGACTGCTATTCCAACACTGGTAGCTTTTTTTTATACCTATACACCAACGTAGCCAACCAACAATTAGAAGTAATTTTTAAAATCTCTCTTGATTCAGCTTATCAAACCCATGTCAATTCCAGTCCATTTACCCAAAAACTCATACCAATTATAATCTTTTACACTATATCTCCGAATCCTCTGTTTCTCAATTGCCATACACAAATTTTTCGTTACATATTCGCATGTATTAAGTATTTCACTAATTATGTATCATTTACCAGTATTTCTACCTACTACTACCGCTATCGTTACCCTGGTAGTCTTCGATTTTGTTAGGCTATCCCTGTTTTTTCATGATACGTACCGGGCGGTCTACGCAACCCTTGATTCGTAAGATTAATATATTACTATTCATAAACCTTTCCAAGGCGTTATTAGGCTTAACCTTAGTTATAAAGTTAGTGGAGTTATCTCGACCGTTGATTTACCGAAACTTATCGATTTCATGGGCTTTATAAACCTCATTTAAAACAATTGTATTTATTTTCAGACGTTTTTCATTAGTTATACCCAATTTTAATAGATATTTATGAAGGCTTCAGAAGTTTACATTTATAACTATAGGTATCGGAGACAATTCTAGCTATTTAATAATAATATTTAACGTATCATTAATTACTATATCCATTTTAAGGCTTATCATTATATCTTGAACTTTTAATGCGAATACATTTCGTGTTACATATTTACACTTCAGAGATATTCAATATACGCGGTTGCCGGTAATCGTAAATCGCCTCTCTAACTTTTTCTCATTCACAAATCTTAAAAAAAAAAACATTTTTTTATAGAAAGTTAGTATTATTCAAAAAGAACCCATTCGTAAAAATTGGTAACTTCGTCATCATTAATTTTACGGAAACTATATTAATACCCCGTTTTGAGTTATTCATTGTCTTTTAAAAAAAATTATTTAACTTGTTGAACTTATTTTTTTATAAATCCTGTACTTATACCGTGATCGACACGCTGTACGATACCTCCAGTTAATATAAAGTAGAGATATCCGCCGTATAAGTCCTTTAGTTTAAATATTGTTGTAATATGCCTCTTCGGTCTTCTCAATTGTCGTCAGGCTAATAACTTCCCCTTTTCGACGTAGGATACGATATATACAGCGTATATTGCTAATAGCCTCAACACAATAAATGTGGATTTACTAATGATGAAAATTAAGTTGTACGCTTTTAACTAACGCATAAATCGATTTCAACTTTGAAAGGCCTGGATTTTCTATAATATATTATTCTGTCGCTACGAACCTAGAATTTCCAAAAAAAAAAATGTATCATCGATTTATATGCCAAACATATCGAAGTTTTATCTTTAAGTACTTAGAAAACTCGGGTCGAACGTTAAATTTTTCGTACCCAACCTATTTCCAAAGTGCTTTTGGTACGTTAAACACCAATGAACACCTATTTCAGCTAGTTCGTATAAAGTCTTTATATAACGTGTTACTTTGCTAGCCGAAAACTTATCATTTAAATCTTTGGTTAATTTCAGAAGTATTTTTCGTTGAAAATTGGTTGCAGATTGCATCTACTTTTGCGTTATATCACAACTATTAAGTGTAAACTCACCGCTTACGCCAACAATCAAACTAATAACAATTATGACGATCTAACGTTATCTTATCGTTTAGATTGTAATCGATTAAGTAAGAACTTAATCTTTACCTTTATCATTGTATCTTTAAACAATGAATCGTAACTTTTTATACGTCCAGTCCGTAGTCTTATCTTTCACTTCGCAAATTATCCCCGATTTGAAAATTGTAACTCCTTAACCTTCAAATTACGTTAACGATACATGTTAAATAACTCTTCTCATGAAAAACCGTTAATTATAACTAGGTTGCTTTCCTTAAAAGGTTAAACAGTTTGTTCATAATGTTTTTAACACGTAACTTAATTGTAAAGTCTTTGTTAAAATTATTTTTATTAGATACCCACGATATTTTATATGTTCTTCCAGGCTTATAATCCTCATCACCATCCTCTTTTTGACTATATATCCCCCTTTTTAGTAGTCTTTCACGATGTTGATATGCTATCGGCTTATTAACGATCGGCTTAAGAGGATTATCTCAACAACTTAGCTCGGCTTGAGGGTTTTCAATATATGAATCTTCATTAAATTTAAGGTTTTTTTAATACAGTTTAACCTATACAATAGGAAAGGTTATAAGGCTATTAAAGATTTTAACTATTACATTCAATTGACACTATACAATATTTTCTAACATCTATCCCATTTATATTGATCTCGCCACGTAAGGATTTCATTTTTAAGAGGAAAAAATAACACATTTATTATCGATAATTCGTTTCTAATATTAAGCGTATCGTTGATCTAGCGATTTTCCAGTTCCTTCCTCAATTTTTTTCAAAGATCTGCTATATATCACAGAACGCTTTTCAATGTTTAATTATAATAGAAATTTTAACATTATACATTGTTAATCTCTAAATACCAGCAAAATTAATTTAAAACTGTTAAAGCCAACAATATCGTTAATGCCTTAAAAAGCCATTTAAAACCGTGTTTTTAACTTATAATTTTTGTAATCTTAAAGGTAAAGATATCATAACCCCTTTTCGAAAGTATAAAAGTCCTTGCAACCTTACCGATAAGCTAATAAACTTTAACAAAAACCTATTAATACTAAATTCCTATCTATTTAATATTAATTTGAAATTTGATTGCAACTAAGTTGGTACCAATATCGTAAACTAATACGTCTAGGCTGCCTAAATACGTATTAGTTCACAAAATATTTAATATCTTCTATGTTGTTTTCGCTGTAATAATTTCCAGAAATATAGTACCGTAGAAAGCTGTGAAAAAATTGATAATATGAAGTATTAGCTTACTGTTGAGTTAAAACACGTTCAATAAAACTTTTGAATTAAAATCTTATTCTTTTTTAACGTTAACTTAAATCTTGAAAGGGTTTGCAAATCTGGTTGGTAGCAATGATAGAGCTGTATAATTGCTTTCAATGCTATCCAGTCTATATCCTTGTAACTAGTTGCTTTAAGGGCTTTATATAATGTATTAATTGTCGGATAGTTGAACCAGCAACATAATTAACGAAATTCTAAATTCTTCAAGTTCAATACCATTACCCTTAGCTTTTGGAGGTAAAATCAGAGGTATCTATATGTTAAACTGAGCGGAAAACTCTAGATATATTTAACCTTAAACAGTATATCAGTCTAAATATTAAAGTTAACGTCGAGGTTTTTTATGCTTCAAGGCAAAGGAAAAAGGTGGTAAAAGATTCCAAGATTGTTGAAATATACAATTAGTATAGTCACACAGTACAAAACTCAACAGCAGAGCTAACAGAGCCAGTCAGTACTTTGTAAAGACTTCAAGTAATGAATCCCTCAACACTAAAGGATGAGGAATTCACGGGAGTTGTAGATATATCCACCGGCACTAGTTTTTTAATATTTCGAGTACTAGTATTGAATAGTACGAAGGATCAGCACGGAGATGCTGCCTGGACTAGTATTTACTAGCACGGAGGAACTAGTATTTACTAGTATACACTAGTATTGAGTAGTACGGGAATCTTGATCTTTATCGAGATCCTTATAAGGATATGTTTGACCATATATCAAAGTCCTCCATGTAAATTCTATAATATTTGATTTTATAAGCCTGCACAATATGTTCTTGTGTAATACCTTTAACATATTATCAGTACGATTGTACCCTACTATTTCTTAAATCATTTACTACCTTTTATACGAATCAAGATTTCTACCTCTGAACCATCTGATACCTTTGAGGATTCCCTATCAGAATCCCCAAAACGCGGCTTGTTTCCGCCACCAAGGCTGTCTTACAGCTGTAACAGTGATGATGGTCCTTCTTTACAGAGGACTATTCTTGCTTCCGATTCATTAAGACCCACAGGTTCCTCTACTTCGGCTGAATTTCCATCCATTTGATTCCTACGCTTTAGGGCTACTCCCGTTACTTCAGGGTCTTTGGACCCTAAATCTTTGTTGAGGAAAAGAAGAGAAAAAGCTTGTAAAGTCCGTAGGGCTAAATCTAAGTAAAAACTCCAAGCTATTAATGCTAATAATCTTGCTAATAAGGAGGTAAACGCTCGAGTTAAAGCCGCCTATTCCTTCGACTTTCCAGAATTAGTAAGACTTAAGTCAGCTATCAACTTATACGAGAGACTGTCAGCTAACCTGAAATAACGCCTCAGAGGACCATGGAAACCGGAACTATCCAAATCGACAGGTACTATCACACCAGGAAATAAGGAGGAGAGAAATATTTAAAAAATCCTTTTCAACGCTAAAAGAAGGAGACAACTTACAAAGCCCAAGTTACAATCACTAAAAGACTCGAAAAAGTTAAACTTTACAAAAATTAACATTTGGCTAACAGTTATCAAGGACCTTACTATTAGTAATAACTAGTTTGGAATATTAGAGGATATTATTAAAATTAATATAAATGTAGTATTTATGGAAATAAACTATATTTACTTATTTACGCCTATCGACTATATTCTTGCAAAGACTTTCAAAACTATATGTATACGAATCCGGTCTTACAAGATAATGACCTGTTTTATCACTTCAGATCTTTTAACATTTATTATGGGTATTTAAAACCTGTATAAAGCTTTATTAAAGTTTATTGGACTATACAAAAGCACTGGACCGATTTACTATCAAAAACCTCTCAAGAAACTTCGTTTCCTTCGCCCTTTACACTATTCAACCTCAACTTTTCTGGTAACAGCGTTTGAAAACAGCACAAGTAATTTAATCTATCAAAGCGATTGTATTTAATATATTAAGTATTCCTTATATTTCTTAACCTATACTAAGCCCGACTTTTCAGTTTAGATATTCCATATACGAAGTGAATTCAAGAAAGCTCACCCTTCATTATTACGTAAACTACAATGAAACTATTAAGACGAAAACCGGCTTTAAGGAGGAAAAACAACGTCAAATTTTATCCTCTAAAAAATATCGAAGAATAATCCACCTGTTAACTGTAACCAGTGTATAAATTATTTTTAAAAAATACTATCTTACAGGCTCTCTCAAAGGCCACTCGGTACAGGCTAATTAAACATTGAACCTAAATATACGGCCTTCTAATACTGGTAAATCTATTAACAAAGAAGAAAAAGCGGACGCTATTGTAATTGACAACAGTAAAGTAAAAGACCTTTACCACTTGCATCATTATAACTTTATGGTGTTGCAAATATCAATTATTCAGTTTGATATCTAATTTGACAGGTCTATTGTATAAGAACCTGCATGAGACTCTATACTAGAGAATTATGGCCAATCAGAGGCCGTATCTTTCATGGGTTTATCTGCTTTAAGATATCCACTTTTTATGTCAATCCGCCAAAACAACCAATCAGAGGCTGTATCAGATGCGAGTATTGCCGCAGTGCGCGCCCTACCTTTAACTTCAAGTCTTCAAAACTCAAAGTCAAGTCTTGAGTTTCTTCCTCTTTTTTCCACACCACAACATTGTTTTGCAATTGATAAACTCCAGTTTCGAAACTCTATGAAAGATAATGAAGACTTATCTTGCTGTATTTTCAACGACAAAAAATGGTTTTCATATCTCCAAATATAAGGCGAGAACTACCCTGGATTATGAATATAGTATAGTATTATTTAACTTACTAGTTAAGGAACAGTTTAAATATCGGTTGAGTCTAAAAAAGATTACAGTCATAATACCCTAATTTTTTTTTATAATTGTTTGTATTACCCTAAGTTTATTATAAACCTAATTGGCCTATTAAAACTTTATAGTTTAGGTATTAAAGCAAAAGATTTATCGCTAGTTGACTTAAAGACTAAAGATACAGTTATCATTATAACTAGAAATCATAATATTATTTAAGCTACGTAATATTTTCATTACAATGTAATGGCCACATCTTCTCTCATATCCTTCGATAGTTTCCTTTGGCATATTAGGTTTGGTTACACCAGCCTAAAGTTAGTAAAGTAAGTACTTTAATTGTTAAATGAACCGAAAAAGAACTGGGAAGAGGAGTATTTCGACTTTATTTATACCTTTTGTAAACTTTCTAAAAATACCTATTAACGATCAAGTTTACAATATGGTACCCTAGAAAGAGGAGGGTTTTTTTAGACTTTTAATAGGCTCCTAAACATAATTACTAGCCTAAAAGTCAAACTATATAGCCTAATAGCTACAAAGGTTAAGTATAACTATAGAGTTTGTAATACAATCATTATATATCCTGGTAAGGAACCAAAAGCCGTTTGTCATATGTTAAATAAAATAATCAAACGTATGGAGTATACTATAAATTTTTTATCCCTCGACAAAATTTATGATTTTGGTAGCTATTGAGTCAGCAAAATAAGGCGTATGCCCTTTTAACCTTTCCAATGCTTTGATAGGCCTTTACAGGCACCTATTTACACTAAATACACTTTATCTTAGCATTTTTCTAAAGCTTTACCGCCGCAAAATTAGTACCGGGATTATAGATAACGACGTCAAGTCAACCGAGGTACATTTTAATTTAAAACATACTTAACGTTTCCTACGTATCCTTTGCCGAAAGTGACTTTAAAAACTTAGCTTCGTAAAAAAAAGGTTGCGAAGTTAACGACGTAAAGAATAGGCTTAGTATTCAAGTAAAATACATTATTAAAAACCTTGTAGTTAAAATAGTTATCGTTTTTTAGTATAAAATTCAATTTTAGGGGGGTTAGGTATATGTTTAACAACAATAACAAAGCTTTTTAATAGTTTCCAAGGTAAAGTATTTCATATTTTTATACCCTACAGACTTTAAGACTTTATATAGCATGTTAATAAATAGGTAATTAAAACGCCGGTATAGTTAATATATCTTCGGCACCGTTAGGTTTTATACTATTACTTTAAAGCCTTACATATAAACCCATTAGGTCCCCCATTGAAAGGAAAAAGAAAACCTTAGGCTATTTTCAACTAGTCCGTCTACATTAATGTCGAAGTTGACGTCGAGGATCTTTTTATCCTTTAAACAAAAGAGGAAAGTGGTACGAGACTTAAGGATGTAGAATGTAATTGCTCAAATAACAATTTAAACTACCGTTATCTCTAATAACGATAGTTACTAGCCTGATCCAAAGTAAACTTTGGCGTTGTAAGTATCGTAACGATTAATTTTAGTGGCTGTAGTGCTTTCCCTTCATAGTATCACATACTGCAAATAGCTTTCTATTAAATATCTTATTGTCCCTATATCTGATATAATACCTTAAAACGTGAATTCCGTATAACAATTGCGAAGGTTAAAGATATATAAGGGGTTAGGAGCTTGGTTAGGGAAAAGGTAAGGGTCTTGACCACTTAAACGGTCTAGGAAAGTATAGTCGGCTAGTTACTGGGCCGCGTTAGGAGTAGTATCTTTATTCCACTTGACTTACTTAGTGGTGTTATCGCTATTAATTGACTCATCACCTTTATAGTTTTCGATCTAATTTAAGTAATCATATCTAAAAGTGGTAGGGTACTGGATGTAGTACATTATCTTTCTGTTATTTCGCTCAGTAGGGGGCTTCCGAGTTAATCAACAGTCAAACTTGCTACAAATTCAATATCTTTTACTATTATCATGATGATAGTACTTACGGTTAGCAGGTACGCTTAAATTTTGGGTTCATTAGCGCTAATATGACTGTTACCTTTAATTTGTAATCGATAAGCCAAACCTTAGATATTAATGTTGCCTGTAACCGTACTTGAGGTTAACATAATTAACTACTGTAAGGTTTTTTTTATCCACGTTAAGGAAGTTAACGGCTTAAGGGAACATACCAAACGAGTTTGTTATACATGTTATTACAGTAGTAAACGAGAAACATAACTGGTTAAAAACGCCTTCGCAAGTGGCATTAAAGTGTTTCAAGGCGTATTCAAACTCATCAACGCTCATAACTACTACCCGTACTTGTTTGTAAAATATAGCTTCACTAATATAAGTCTTACTCATTACTTTTTGGCATAATATTAAATTTTCAATTATCTAATTAAATACATCCATCGGTATCTTCTCATCTTTCTTTTTTATTATTATTATCGACCACCTCATAGTAACCTAATTTGTATAATATTACGTAAGGTGGATGTCGTATTCTAAGTGGCCTTTTATACTGTTATAAATATTTCGAAACGTAGTTTTTCAAGTTAAAAAGGTCAGGTAATAGTTCCTAACATACCTTGTAAATATTTCGGGGAATAGTGAATAAAACCAAAAAGAGGAAACCTTCATCCACTTGTAAATGTTCAAAAAAAACATTATCTTCGTGTAGAGAAGGTTGTAAGGCTTCCCGTCATGCTTTTCTGCATTTTTTTAAATCTAAATAAGTCTGTAAAAAACTTACAATTAATATTAATTATATTGAGAGGCCGTAGAAATAGGTCGTAATAATCAATTAAATCTTTGTTGGTGGTGTTTCCTGTCAATTTAAGCCTTGGAGCCTTCGAAGCACAGTGTTAAGAATAATTGCCAGTCGCCTAGCCCAAGAGGTAAATTCATATAGTAAAACCTATAATAGGCTTTCGCGAATAGGCAAAACTGTCGTAAAATGGGTCTTGGAGAACTTGGCGATTAAAGTTCTGGCAGGTAATAGGGATCTATAAGTGCTAAGGGACTTGACTATCTTGCTTAATGAACTAGTGTAAAACGTTAACGTTAATCCCTTTAGCCGCATGGGCAGCGTTATTTACGTGCTCTATCGCCGTTAAGAGCGTACTCCGCGTTTTCGCGTGGAGGTGTTAAGCCATCGAATAGGTCAATAAGTTCCTTATCGTCAGCGCGTAAAGAAGCTTGACTTAGCTAAGGGTTGAGCGGTTCTTTAAAACACGTATAAGGGTGTTGAAGTTCCTTAATACTCTTTCCTTTGGAGAGTGAGACTTAAAGTCGTTCCTTACATTAAGATAACTCGAAAAGGGTTTCTACCAGTTTGGTAAAGTTTTCCTTTAGTATATAAATCCCTCGCCATTGGAGTTCCTTCTTTAGCTTGAAATTAATGCCTTTTTAAATATTTTTTTACATATTAAAAGTCTAGTTGTTGAAGAACTTAAGGTATTTGCAAAAGGCGTTGTCTCCACGGTCGAATTCTTCGCTTTCGTCTTGTACAATGGTAAAGTGGCCAACAAAGTTGATCAGGTACTACTCTGTTAAGTTTTTATCGACGTCTGATCCCTAAAGGTCTTTATCGTATTGCTTTAAAAAGAGGGATTCGAGGGAGTTAATCCCTTTATGAAGTTCTTGAGTAGGTATCATTTTGAGATTCTGGGTAGTATAGTACTTGGTGAATGGGGGATTTGGTGATTTAGGGCGAAGAGACTTAACGATTTAACGTTAAGTCGCGCGACGTGGTTTTTTTTAGCGCGACTTACGAATTCTTGGTGTTTTCGCTCAAAGTAGAGATCTTGGCAATTAACTTGGCATAGGGGAAATAAAAAAACGTAAAGTAGGGGCAAAGATCTAGTATAAAGGGTAAGGTTGAAGGTTGTTATTGGTAAATGTTAAAGGTTATTTGTTGTTTTGGCCGTAGGACTTGGTCGTTTTTCTAGTATTATAATCAATGATAATATTAATTTAGCTGTTTATCAATCAACCGAACTTTAAGTCTTTTCACAGTTAATTTTAACGTTTTCAAAAATGATCCATAAAGATTTCTTGGTAGTTTAAATAGCGATACTGTCGCTACCTCCAAACTTCTGTAGATATTAGCCTAGCCCAAAAGTCTTCTTTATTTACTACCGTAGAGACTAACACAGTAGTAAAAGCTCTTTGCAAAAATCTTTCCCCTACCCTAACGATAACGCAAAACTTAATAACTGGAAAGTAGCCTTTTCCTTTACTTAGCCAATATATACTTAACTTAATAAGCACTAATTATTATTGGTAGGAATTTATACGTTATAATTTTGTCGATTTAATTAGTCGAAGTAGCAATAGTATTGGGTGGTCAAGTGGAGGATGTATTGTTTTAGGTTTGGCAGACCGCTAGCCGGTTTACACAGTAGTTTGTATAGACACTTGCTTGGCTCATATCCTAGTGTGAATTAGAGCCTTACTGCACCCGACCTACAATCAAATATAGTAGGCCCACACAAAAAAATATACCGAACTTTCAGTCAGTTTAGTCAACTTTACTATAAATGAAGTTGACCTACTGCTCTCAAAATACTATTTTTCCAACACTATCCGATATTATTCCGCCGAACGTCGCCAACGGTTTACGAATTTCTATATCGTTCATTGGACATATATTATAAAAAGTTAAAAAAGCTTCCTATCCTTATATAAATATTCCAAAAACGCAATGAATCATGTAATAGGACTGGTCATAAACTTCGTATATCTGCCTACCCTAGAAATAAGGGATATTTCACATCTGTTAATCAGACTATTTATAATAAACCCACTAACCTCCAATTACCTATTATTTAACGCGAATTAATATGTCGGAAAATGTAATATCTAATTGCTTCAAGAAAAGGCAACGATAATTCGCAGGTATTTTGGGACCTTTTAATGTAAATATTCGATGCCACCGTCTGTCCGGTGGTGATATATCATGAACAGAAGTTATTTAAATCTTTTTAAAAAGTATAAAGATTTTCAAAAAAAGCATCCAGCTAATCCACGCCACAGTTGATGATAATAAATATAACGAAATTATAAAATTGTTATTATACATCTCGAAAACGCTCCGTATATATTTTAGTGATCATAAACCTTATTATTTTCAACTAAACGAATTTGGAAATTCGATTTGTAAAATTTTATAACGACGATCAGCTGTTGTTATTGGAAGGCAAGTTTATTATAAATTGAATTGAAATAAAGGATTAATGTTGGTTTGAGATATGAAGAGGATAAAGAATTTTTTATCGTAAGGTATAACGAACCTTCGTATTATTATTGTTGGAATAGTACTACATGCAATGCAGTAGGTCAACTTTATTTACAGTAAACTTGAATGTACTTCAAGTTGAGTGTATTGTTTGTGGACTTACAGCATTGGGTATAAGTAGAGTACAGTACGCTTCACTTCACTCTAGGGCACAAGCCAAATAATTGGCCAAACAAATCACGGTGTTAACCAGCTAGCGGTCTGTCAAACCTAAAACAATCCATCCACCACTTGACCAATGCAATACTTCTGTTACTTCGACCAATCGAATCGATAACGTTGTAACGATCTAAGGTCTTACCAATAATAATCAGTACTTATCAGATTAAGTACAGATTATCTAAGCAGAAGAAAAAGCTACTTTTAGGTTGATACGCTTTACGTTAACGTTATGGTAAAGAGAAAATTATTACGAAAAGCCCTTACTACTATGTCAATATTCATGGAAGTACGTAGGAAAAATCTTTAGGCTACGCTAGTCTTTACGGCAGACCATAAGTAACGACGGTATCGCTATTAAAAGCACCAATTAACCTTCACAACATCTTGTTAAAAGACGTTAAAATTAATTGTTAAAAGTTTTAAATTTCGACAATTTGGCAAACGCCTAAGTTAATACTACTACGCGTGCTACTACTACAAGAAAAACGACCAAGTCTCCACGTCAAACAATCTTTAACACCAATAAATAACCTTCGACCTTATCCCCTACACTAAATCTTTGCCCCTACTTCATTTTTTTTACTTCACCAACGCTAATTCAATCGTTAAAATCGCTACTATAAGCTAAAAAACACCAAGTTTCTCCAAAAAAACCACGTCGCGCGACGAAACGCCAAGTTACCAAATTTTCCACGCGACTTCACACCAAAACACCAAGTCCCTACGCCTCAGATCACCAAGTTCCTTGTCCACCAAGTTCTATATTTCCCTAAACCTGAAAATAGCACCTACTTAACAGATTTAAAAAGAGATTTATGCCTTAGGATCCCTCTTTATGAACCTATACAACAAAGATCTTTAGAGGAAAAATATTAACGAAAACTTAATCGAAAAACATCTAACCAACTTCGTCGGCTACTACATTGTTAAACAAAACAATACTAATAACCCTAACTACACCTTTAACAACTTGCGTAATCTATTTGATGACTAAACTATTAATATATGGATTTCAATTCAAAAAGGTGTCAAGTTAAGAATTAAGGTAAAACTTAAATAGAAAGGAGTTTATATACTATCATAAGGTAATACAAGGCTGGCATAAAAACTCTTTAACCTAACCCAACTGTAGTAATAACTTTAAGATCCATACTTTAAGGAAAAGAAAGTTAAAAAACCTAACTGATTTTACACGCGGTTTAGGGAATTTCCTCTTTACCCTTAATTAAGTTAAACCTTTTTACGCGCTAGCGATGAGGAACCTATTAACCTATTAGGCAACCAAACACCTTTATGTGATAGCGTGGAGTACGTACTTAATGGTGCCAAAACACATAAAGTAAAATCCGCTAATGCTGCCAGAGGTATAAACATCGGCGTTTTATACTAGTTAATTAATAAATTCGTCAAGTCATTCAAAACCTTTAGTTACCCATCCCCTCCCAATAATTTAATCGATAAGCTACTTAAAAACTTTCTCATGATAGGTTTGCTTATATAAGAAAGCCTACCATAAGTTTTATTACAAGACTCTACCCTTAGGGTTAAACGACTAGTAATTACCCTTAATACCATGCCTCGAAAGCTCTAAGGCTTGAACTGCCAGAAAACACCAATTAAAATTAAGATAAATACAAAGATCTTCTGTAATAATCATACTAAATACCCGTGAGTATATAGAAGGTGTCAGAGAGTTTATGTTATCAAGAAGGTAGCAGAAGTACTGAGTGAACAATATCGCAACCGTGAAAGTAATGATCAAAAGTCGTGAGGGTTATTCAGAATATACTGAGACTGAATACTTAGATTGACAGCTGAAGAACTATCTAATGAAGCTAACTAACGTGGTGATCATCACGTCCTTATATCTAGTTCCTTAGGTTGACGTTGTGGCGTGAGATATGTTGGATATGTGCGCGATCCAACATATCCAGACTGTATTATTTGGATATGTAACATATCCAATATATCCAGTCTTCGGCTCTTGGTGTACCGAGTGTGTCCCTAATGACCCCAACTTTTGGGGGTCTTTGGGACCAGATGCCTGCTATCAGGCTGTGTCCAACTGATTTCCTTCATTAGTGCTTTAGGCCGCTGCTAGTGTAACCTGCAGCTGTTGGGTCATAATACCTTCCCCAAAGCCTTGTCAAAATGGTTGACATTAATTACAAACTTTTTATGGACTTCGACAAAATTTTAAACGACGTAAAAAAGTATAACGAAAAGCTTTATGACCCCCTTGATACCAAGATAATACTCCTTTTAAATATTTGTAAGTAAATAGAAGTTCCACCTTTATGTTTTTAATTATTATTCTCCGAAATCCTTACAAGGTATGTCAAGAACTATTACCTGACGTTCTTAACTCAAGCAACTACATTTAGCGATATCTATAACGGTATAAAAGTTCACTTCGAATATAACGTCCACCTTACACAATATTACATAAATTGAGCCACTACGAGGTAGACAACGATAATAATCAAGAAAAAAAAAAAGAAAATACCGATAGATATACCTAATCAGATAATCGACAAGTTAATGCTATACTAGAAAGCAATGGAGAAAGCTTATTTTTGTGAAACCACACTTCGCGAATAGGTACGGGTAACAGTTATGGGTAATAATGAGTTCGAATACGCCTTATAACGCACAGATGCTACCTTCGAAGGCTTTTTTAACGAGTTACATTTCTCGATTGCTTTTGTAATAACACGTATAACAAACTCGCTTATTATGTATCCTTAAATTAGCAACTTCCCTGACATAAATAAAGAAGACCTTACAGTAATTAATTAAGTCGGCCGCAAATACAGCTACGAGCACCCTCAACGCTTAAGCTCTAGCCCATAGGCTATAGGCTAAAGGTAATAGCTACATTAATGCTAACAAGGTCAAGATTAAGGTAGACTTACTAACCGCAAACACTATTGTCGTAATAGTAGCAAGAGATGTTAAATCTGTAGCAAGTCTGGTTACTGGTTAATTAGATACCCTCCTACCAAGAAAAAAATAGGAAAGTAATATGCTACATCCAATACCCTGTTATTTCTAAATAGGATTACTTTTGGAACTATAGTGGCTGCTATTTTTAGCAGGTCAATTGCAGTGTAATCAGTTAACTTTACTTAGAGTAAAGTTGACTGTATTGACTGCTAGTTGTGGTACTGCACTGCAAGGGCAGTGCAGTAGTTTCCCACTTCAAAGTGGGGCATAGGCTAAAGCGTTTGCCCTACAAATTACTGCACAAACCGGCTAGCGGTCTGCCAAACCTAGAACAATACATCCACCACCTGACTATTGCAATACCTATTACTTCGACGATTCGAATTGACAACGTTGCAACGTCTAAATGCCTATTAGGTAAGGCCTAACAACACTGATTAGTGCTTATTAGGTTAATCACAGATTGGCTAAATAAAAGATGAAGCTACTTTCCGGTTCTCACGTTCTGTGTTATCGCTAAATTGGAGAAAAGATTCTTAAGAAGAACCTCTATTAGTACTGCGTTAGTCTACAACGGCAGGAAAATAGAGAAGACTTTTGTTTTACGCTAGTCTACAACGATAATCTGGAAGTAAGCGACGGTATCATTGCTAAAAAAAACACTAGAAAATCTTCATTCATCCTTTTTAAAGACGTCCAGTTTAACTATTAAAAATCTTAAAGTTCGACAAGTTGGCAAACGGCTAAATTAGTATGATTACGGATATTATTACTGTAAAAAACAACTAAGTCTTTACGTTAAATAACTTTTATTATTAATAAACTATTTTCGACTTTACCTTTAATACTAAGCTTTTGCTATGATTTTATTCTTTTTTACTTTCCCTACGTCACTTTAATCGTTAATTTAGCTACTTTAAACGAAAATACTAAGTTACGTTAAAAACGCTGTATCGCGCGATTTCACGTTAAGTTGCCAAGTCGTTAAGTTTTTATGCGACTTTACGCTAAAACACGAAATTTCTAAGCCTAAAATCACTAATTACTTCGCCTTATATATCCATATAATCTGAAAACGTCAAAAAAACTATTTTAAGTCTGCATCTTTAGGTTATTACCGACCATACAGAAAAAAAGCAATTGAAAACCTCGAAACAACTTTTGCTAAATAATATAATTACGATATTAAGGGATGTGACGTTAATGAAGATTTAACCGAAAAACACTTTACTTTCTTTATCGGCTATTATACAGTTAAATACTATAATATTAACAACTTTAACAACGTTTTAAACACCTTTTACAATTTTTTGAATGATTAAAATATAAATATATAAATTTCTATTTTAAAAAGGGTTAAAATAAAACTTAAAGTAAAACTCAAGAATCAAGGGTTTATTTACCAGTTGAAGGTAATATAAAATTAATATTAGCATTTTTTTACTTAGCTTCATCTGTAAAATATCTTTAAGTTTTTAAAAACGAAAACTTTAAGGAAAATTAAAACGAAAACCCTTCGAAAAACGAAGATAAGTACCCTTTTTAAACCGAAAACCTTTAAAACCTTTAAAAATCATAGGCTTTATAGGTCCAGCAGGCCTAAAAAGTCTAAAATGCTAAGGCGTTATAGCCTAGGAAGGCCTAATAAATCCAAAGGGTAAAAAATCAGGTGCTATAGGTAAGGTAAACCTAAAAAGACTGATAATCCTATTAAATTTAATATATTTAATAGGCTAATATTTAGGCGTAATAGACGTTACGAACTTAACAAATCCAAAGGATTAATTCATAGGCGTAATAGGCATAATTGGTATGATAGGTATTACTGTTTTGGCAAGCCTGATCAAGCTGAAATATATACTTTAAAGGTATGGATTAATAGTAAAATCACCTAACAAAACCATACGGTAAAGGTTAAGTTACGCAAAGAAATAAAAATACCCTAATAAACTGAAAGATTACTAGGGTAACGATGATAAAAGTAGTAATAGTAATAATATAAACTACTGGTAAAAGGTATGTAAGTAGTAACGTACCTAATTTATACAGATTTATAGCAAAAGATCTATGCACTGGATTTAAATAACGGATGTCTCAGAGAGGTGAAGTAAAAAGGTTATAAGGTGCCGTAATTAATTTTGATTTCAGTACAAATTAACTGGAATTAATAGGGATTTAAAATACAAATTGAGGAGGGATTTCACAGGTTGCCACCAATTGGTAGCAGGCCATACTAGCGTGCGCAGGCAAAGAACAAAAAGTCGCCAGTATTTAAACTATATTAGCTGCTATTTTTAGCAAGTCAATTACAGTGTAATCAGTCAACTTTACTTATAGTAAGGTTGACTGTATTGACTGCTAGTTGTGGTACTACACTGCAAGTGCAGTGCAGTAGGTACCCACTTTAAAGTAGAGCACAGGCCAAAGCGTTTGGCCATACAAATTAGTGTTCAGACCGGCTAGCAGTCTGTCAAGCCTAGAATAATACATCCACTACCTAAATATTGCAATACCTATTACTTCGACGATTCGAATCGATAACGTTACAACGTCTAAATTCCAGTTAAGCAAGGCTTACCAATACTGATCAGTGCTTATTTGGTTAAACACAAATTAGCTAAGTAAAAAAAAGGCCACTTTCTGGTTATTATACTTTTATTTATCGTTAAGATAAAGGAAATATTTTCTCGAAAGGTTTTTATGAATATTATGTTGGTTTATAATGATAGGAAAACAGAGAAAACTTTTGGATTACGTTAGTTTATAATGGTAATCTAAAAGTAAGTGATAGTATCTTTATTAAAGAATATTAAGAATCGTAATTCATACTTTTTCAAAATGTTAAAATTAATTATTAAAAGTTTTAAAGTTTGACAAGTTAATAAATGGTTAAATTTTTATTATTACGAATACTGTTACTGTAAAAAAAACCAAATCCTTACGTTAAATAACCTTAAACTTTAATTAACTACCTTGAACCTTACCTTTACCATTAAAATTTTACTATTATTTTACTTATTTTTACTTTTTCTCCAACACTTCAATCGTTAAATTCGTTATTAAAACTAAAATCCTAAGTTTTGTTAAAAAAGCTTTATCGCGTGATCTTACGTTGAATAACCAAGTCGTTAAGTTTTAACGCGACTTTACGCTAAAATACCAAATTTCTACGCTTAAAAATACTAAATACTTCGCCTTATATGTCCATATAAAACGAAAACATGAAAATAACTACTATAAGTCCTCAATTACAGGTTATTACCGACCTAACCTGAAAAAAAGTAATTAAAAACCTCGAAATACCTTTTTTTAAATACTATAACTACGAGTTTTAAAGACGGGAAGTTAATGAAAACTTAATCTAAAAATACTTTATTAATTTCTCCAGCTATTATATCATTAAAAACTATAATATCAACGACTAAACTATTAATATATAGAATTTGATTTAAAAAGAGGTTAAAATAAAAATTAAGGTAAAACTTAAGTGGTAAAGGGTTTATTTACGAGCTTAAAATAATATAAAATTAACGTAAGCCTTTTTAACTTAACTTAACTTGTAAAATACCTTTAAGCTTTGAAAAAGGAAAACTTGAGGGAAAACAAAAAAAAACCCTTCAGAAAACGAAAATAACAACCCTTTTTAAGCCGAAAACCTTTGAAACCTTTAAAAGGCTTAGGCGTTATAAGCGTAGAAAGCCTAGAAAGTCCAAAAAGCTAAGGATTTATAGGCCCAGGAAGCCTAATAAGTTTAAAAGGGTAAGGAACAGGCGCTATAGGCACGGCAAGCTTAACAAGGCTAATAGGCCTGGTAAGTCTAATAAATTCCACAGGTTAATGTATAGGTGTAATAAATGTTACAGACCTAGCAAGTCCAAAAGGTTAATCAATAGGCGTAATAGGCTAAATTATCGTGATAGGCACTATAAGCTCAGTAAGTCCGTTAAAGCAAAAATATATACTTTAAAGGCATCGGTTAATAGTAAAACTATTTGGTAAGATTGCCTGGCAAAGGTAAGGTTACATAAAGGGAAAGAAATACCCTAATAAATTGAAAGATTACTAGGGTAGCGATGGCGAAGGTAGCAATAGTAGTAGTTTAAATCATTGGTAAAAGGTATGTAAGTGGTAGCGTACCTCATTTACATAGGTTTATAGCGAAAGATCTGTCCACGAGATTTAAAGAATAGAGGTCTCGGAGGGGTGGAGTAAAAAGGCCACAAGGGGCTGTAATTAATGTTAATTTCAATACAAATCAACTAGAATTCACAGGGATTTGGAATACAGATTGAGGAGGGATGTCACAAGTTGCCACCGATTGGAGGCAGGTCACACTAGCGTGCGCAGGCAAAAAACAAAAAGTCGTCAGTGTTGGAACTATATTAGCTGCTATTTTTAGCAGGTCAATTGTATTGCAATCAGTCAACTTTACTTACAGTAAAGTTGACTGTATTAACTGCTGGTTATAGTACTACACTGCAAGTGCAGTGCAGTAGGTTCCCACTTCAAAGTAGGGTACAGGCCAAAGCGTTTGGCCATACAAATTAGTGTGCAAACCGGCTAGTGTTCTGCCAAACTTAGAACTTACACATATTAATAAAAAATATCAACGCAACACCAGTTACTTCGACAACAGTGATTCGAATCGACATCGTTGCAAAGATAAAAGCCTACCAACAATTAATTAGATTAAATCGTATATTTTACAGGCGACGAGCTAATCAACGGTAATAATAACCACAAATAAATTAAGTGGTATAAAGATACTGCTTCTGATGTGGCTTCATAACTAGCTTACCACGCTTTTCCATACTGTTTAGGTGGTAAAAACCATTACCTTTACCCTAACCAAGCCTTTAACCCCTTATATACCTTTAACCTTCGCGATTGTTACGCGAACCATACGTTTCAAGGTATTATACGAAATATAGGGGCAGCAAGATACTTAACAGAACACTATTCCTAATACGTGGTACTACAGAAGGAACACACTATTTCCATTAAAATTAATCGTTACGATATTAGTAATGTTAAAATTAACTTTAAACCAGATGAACTACTATCGTTACTAGAGACAACGATAATTTAAACTGTTATAAAAGCAATTACAGTCCACATCCTTAAGTATCCTTACCCTTTTTTTTCTTTACTTAAAGGATGTAAAGACTATCAGCGTTAACTTCGACATTAACATAGATGATTTGGTTGAAAACGGCTAAAGATTTTCACTTGCCTTTAAGTGAGGGCAATTATAGTTTTATTTTTAAGGCCCAGAATCAATATTGTTCAACTGAATGACGCTGTAGATACATTAACTACAACAGCGCTTTAACCGCTTATCCATTAACTGGTTATATAAAGTCCTAAAGTCCATAAGATAAAAAAAATTGGAATAATTTGCCCTAAATGTTATTTAAAGACTTTATTACGATGACTAATGGTATACCTAAGTCCCCTGGAAATTTAAATTTACACTAAAAGATGATAAACACTTTATGTTCAAAATCTTCGTCGATATATTTTACTTAGATAATAATCCTCTCCTTTGAGTTATCAATTCCGAAATCTCCTTTTATAAGGCTATATTTATGAAGTCCTTTTCGGAAAAAAATACGTGGAAAACTCCAACGACACTATAGATTAACATGTATCTGAGTATATTTAACGTCGTCGTTCACGATACCGGTATCAACTTTACTACGGCGAAGTTTTAGAAAAATACCAAAATAATAGGTATTTAATGCAAATAGGTACCTATCAAAGCCTACTGGAGTATTAGAAAAGTTAAAAAGACATATGCCCTACTTCGCCGAAAGTATAATATCCTTACATTGGAAATAAAAAGTTTTACAAGTCCGGAGACACGTTTACAGATGGCGGTAAAAGGCCAAAACGACACTATAGGTTTTAACAGCTTAATATTAATGTTATTAGTTTTTAAAACATACCCACGCCTGATAAATAAATCTCTACACTTGGTAAATACTTAAAAACGTGTTGCGACCTACAGAAAAACTTTAAGGGAACTACGAATAGAATCGGCATACCGCTAGGTTAATAATGCTCCTAACACCAGGAACGACCCTTTAACAATCGACGTGATTACTTTACCGTTACAAAATGAAATCCTAGTATAGCAGAAAAAATGTAAATGAAAGAGCCCATATAAAATCTTAAGTATAGCGAGCTCTAAAACAGTTATTAAAATTACTAATTGTTTTATATCTTTCCGAACCACTTTTTTTGATCCTTATATTAAATCTGTTAACCATAAAAATACCTGAGTTAAGCGATCGAGATAACATAAACCTCCTTTATCCATTGTTAACAAGCCGATAAAATTCCGTCGACGCGAACAACCCCTAAAGAACAGAACCATTAAAGAGGAGAAAGATACAACGAGCCGTATTTACAATACTATCTGGGTAAATAAAAAATAAAAAGATAACGAAAACCTAATACTAAAACTCCAAACGTAATTGATTATTAAAACTTTTGACAAACCTTTCGAAGAAAGTAAAAAGGTTGATATTAATGGTTTATCAACTTTAAAAATTGTATAATTCGTATCAAAGCCAATTTTGACCTTTAAAACTTCAACGTTACGATCTTTAAGTCAAATATCATTTACGAGGTTAAAAGTAAAACTACGGGGCAACCGTACGAAAAGTCACGTTTAATCAACTAAGGATACGACGATAAAAGATAGGACTGAATCCTTACGTAATCGCTAACGATTCAAAATATTAGCCAGCATTTGGTGGTCGCCTTAGCGGAAAGTTTGCTAGCAAAGACTAAAGGAAAATTTACGCTTAATATCTATAATATAACGAAAACCTATATGTAATTAGCAACGGATTTATAACAGATCTTACTACTAAAACTGTTATAAAAATACGTGTTATATATACTTTAAGGACGGTAATACAGTATGTTACACCACTATACGAATTATATAAAGCAAGTGTTTGTTAGATTTTAACCTACCAGTCGCATTTGAAATTACAACTAGTAAGAAAGTTTTTAACCCATAATCTATATTTGTTAATAACGTAAAAAAGAAACTTCGGCGTAGTAGGTATGTAAATTGACAATAAACTTTTCGTAGAAACGGGTAGCTTTATAACACTAGAATAATAGGCGATTAGGGACTTTAAATTCTGGATTACAAGTTAATAACGACGTTGAAGGATGATAGTTAGCTTAACTTTAATAGGTCGTTAATCCTCGTACTTGGTATTAATACCGGCTTTAGTTTTAGTTAAAAGGGTCAGACCATTATTTTATCTATAATTAACAAAACTAATACGGATAGGGCTTAACGGTACCTTAAATAACGTTCTTGTAGTAGCTATATAGCTATCTTATGTAATCTAAAAACATTATACAATCTATTTATAGAGGTAGAAATATAAAACCTAATGGATAAAAATTTTAACCGGTTAAATGAAAGTCTCAAATAATAGATACTAAACCTGGATTGTGGGATTAATATAGTCTTAATCAAATTATCGAGAGTAAAGTTGATAGTATTTACGAACAGGTCTTTTGTAAATAACACCGACTTATTTTTACAGATCGGCTTCCTAATAACCATCGTTAACGAAGATAACCGGGAAACCTAGTTTAATATTATCGGCAGCCTAATCTACTAAACTTTCATCAAATACAAAAAGATTATATGAAGCATGTTGACTTAAGTGATCTACAATATAATAGCGGGTTTTAACGTAGGCATAACACTATGGAAAACCATTAAACTAATGATCTGTTAGTAAAGAATTCCTTTTATGCCGGTGGTAATTTATATCGATTCGAAGAGCCTATTTTAATACCTTTTAAAACTCAGAACTATTAGTGAAAAGCGCCTAATAATCGATGTGATAACACTCCACAAATCCTGCAAAGGGAGAAAGATTAAGGGATTCTGATAAATTTACGGTAAAAACAATCCCGCAAATGCTATAAGGAAGGCAATGCTAAACAAAGCCCTAGAATGGTTTGTGAACAGTGATAAGCTAACTATTCATATCAAGGGCTACGTTAATAGGCCGCCTAATAATCTTGAGTCACCTGTAGGCAACCAGGGTTATACTGGCAGGCTGAAAGACTGCCAGGGAATTGAAGATGTAGACTTGTTTAATTAATACGGATGAAGTGGCGATTTGTGAAAGGTTGTGGTGAAAGAACATTTTGTAAAAGTTAATAAACTCAGACCTCGGAACAAAGGATAAATTAGGTTCAAATGGGGTTAATTGGCATGCAATTGAGTGCAATTCAGTAAAGAGATCAATTATAATTAACAAGGGAATGGCAAGTCAACAAGGTCGCTATTTAATGTCAACTGGAAAAGATTGGTTAACTATACTAACATATACGTACGAACTAAAAAGCCGTTAGTATTAAAAAGTACTGCATGCAGTACAATAGGTCAACTTTACTTACAGTAAAGTTGACTGTACTTAAAGTTGAGTATATTGTTTATGGATTTACCGCATTAGGTGTAAGTTGAGTGTAATACGCTGAACTTCGCTTTAGAGCATAGGCCAAGCAATTGGTAATACAAATTACTGTGTAAACAGGCTAGCGGTCTGACAAACCTAGAATAATACATCCACCACTTGACCAATGCAATACTACTATTACTTCGACTAATAGAATCGACAACGTTGCAACGATCTAAGGCTCTACCAACAATAATATTATTTATATATTTGATATAATCGCCTAATATAAACAACTTTTCTTTTTTGATAATAATCCTATTCAGAGACCTAAAATAAGATTTATTTGTTTTAATTCAGTTGGTAGGGCTTTAGACGTTACAATGTTGTCGATTCGATTGTTAGAAGTAACGGAAGTATTGCGTGGTCAGATGGTAGATGTATTGTTCTAGATTTGGTAAACCGCTAGCTGGTTTACACAGTAATTTGTATGGTCAATTGCTTGGCTTGTGCCCTGGTATAAAGTCGGCGCCTACTGTACTTGTTTTCCAGCCAATACAGTAAGCCCACACAAAATAATACACTAAACTTTCAATTAATATAGTCAACTTTTCTGTAAGTAAAGTTGACCCATTGTACTAAAAATACTACTATTCTAATACTGGCGGCTTTTTAGTTTGTATGCGTACGCTAGTATGGTTAACCAATCTTTATCGGTAAGTGCTAAACTTCGACTTCGTTAAATGGCCAAACCCCTATTAATTTTAATTAACTTTCGCCTTAAAATGAATCTTTTCATATGCAAATTGACCAAAATCACCGTTAATTATCCTACGGCTTTGGGGTCCGTCTTTATCGACTCCTATAAAAATCTTTTCCACTACAGACCCATATCATTCTTTACTTTCACCGCGTTAATCTAATGAGTTAATATCTTAAATCCCCTGGTAATCTTTCAGTTTACCAGCATATATCTTAATTCCATTACATGATTTGTGTTTGCCGGGCGGCTTATTAACATAGCCTTCGACATGTATAGTTAGCTTATTGTTATTTATAAAAATTTCAAAGGCCTTATTTGGCGACGCTTTTTTTATGGTATTAGTAAAATTATCTTTGCCGATAATTTATCAGAACCCTTTAATTTCTTTTTTTTTTTCTTAATCTTCATAAAATGCTATTACGTCGATTATCAGGAATTTTTCGCTAGTGATTCCGATTTTTGAAAGGTATTTAGATAAAGATTTCGATTCGGTATAAATCTCTACCTGGATTTAAGAAATCTTAAACTATCTTATAATAACGTTAAGGATTTCCTATAATACTATGCCTATATCGAAACCTATCATTATACCATAGTTCTCTAAAACTAATACGTTTCATATAATCCTCTTACATTTAATGAAAGTTTAGTAAATCAGGTTGTTGATAATGCTAAACTAATCCTTTTGTTTATCTTTATTAACGAAGGATATTAGGAATTAGATCTATAAAAATAAGTCTGTATTATTTACAAAAGACCTACTTTCAAAAGATTATTAATTCAGCCGTCGATAAATCGATTAAAACTATATTAATTCCCCGGTTTTGGTTTCGTATTCACTACTCGAACCTCTTATTTAGCCGGTTAAAGTCTTCTTTTACTAATTTTAAGGCTTATACCGCGATGAAAAGGTTGTAAAAAGCCTTTGGTTAATACAAGATGATAATATAGCTATTATGAACACGTTATTCTAGGTACCGTTAAACCTTAGTTACGTTAGTTCTATCGATTACAGCCAAATTAATGCTTTAGTTCTTTGAGAAAAAGCTAAAGCTAGTATTAATACAAAATATACGAATTAACGATCTATTAAAGTTAAGTTGGTTTTTCTTCACCAACGTTGTTACCGGATTGTGATTCCAAAACTTATAGTACTTAATCGCCTGTTATTTCAATACTAAAAGGCCAGCCGTTTTAACAAAAAAGGTATCGTTAATCTGCATACATATCAGAATAAAGTTTCTTTCCTACGTTATTAGTAAATAGGGTTCGTATATTAAAATAATTATGCCGATATGTAATTTTAATAATGACTAATAGATTAGAAATCAGTGAACTCCTTCTTTATCTAATCTGTATAAAGGCTTAATATATCGTATTACCATTCCGAAAAGGTATATAAGCCGTAATTCCTTTGGTAATTCTAATAGTATAATCCACTATATATCGGTTATTAATTACGTATAGGCTTACTTTATATCTTGATTAATAAGCATGAACTTAATTTTGGTTTTGACTAGTAAACTTACCACTAAAGTAACCATTAAACGTTACTTATCTCTTAAATTGTTATCAATGACAGGAAATCCAATCCTTACTTTTATTTCGGTATCTTTGAACGATTATAAATGATTTTTTGTACAGTCTCCCCATAGTTTTACCCTTCAATTCGTAAATAATCCTCGATTAAAAGATTGTAACATTTGGGGTTGAAATGTTACAATCGGCTTTCAATATAAATTATATAACTTTTCGAGTAAGCAAGCCGTTAATCTTAACTCTGACACTTTCCTAAAAGGTTTTCCAAAATTCTTAATAATACCTTGTACTCAAATATTTACTACTATATTATCGTTATTCTTTTTTTACTGCTAACATAAGCATTATTGTAAATACAATCCGGTATATATATCTCCTTTTTAGTATTTTTTTTCTTTAGGGGTCGTCCGCATCAGCGGCGTTTTATTGTCTTATCGATAATAGTTAAAGGCAGTTTATGTTAACTCGGTCATTTAATTCAATGATTTATATCATTAGTAACCCTAATATAAGGCTTAACCTAAGTGGTACGAAAAGCCACAGGATGGTTAGTAGTTTTAATAACTACTCTAAATATGGTGATATTTAAAGTTTTATATAGGACCTTCTATTTAACCGGATCCCGTTATACGAGGACTTCACTCTATAATGGTAGAGTAAATACGTTAATTATTAAAAGGCTGTTACTAATGTTAAGGATATCGTTGACCTAACGGCATGTGGATTCCCTTCATACTTCTTTTATAGCTTTGTCGTAATCTATAGCTCGCTATTAGGTACTTGATAATAGCGGAGATGAACTTGTCAGGCGTCGGTACATTCTGAAAACTAATAGTGTTAATACTAGGCCATTAAAGCTTACAATGTCGTTTAGGCTATTTACCACCATTTAAAGGCATGCTTCCGGATTCGTAAAGCTTTTAATTTCTATTATAAGGTTATTATACGTTTGGCGAAGTAGGGCGTATGCTCTTTCGACCTTTTTAATACTTTAGTAGGCCTTTACAGACACCTATTTACACTGGATGCCCATTATCTCAACATTTTCCTAAAACTCTGCCACCGTAAAGTTAGTATTAACATCGTGGATAATAAAGTTAAGTCGGCATAAAAACGTATTAATTTATTGTATCCTTAACATTCCCTACTAATGTTTTATCGAAAGGGATTATAGGAAATTATCTTCATGAAAAGAATTTGTGGAATTAATGACGTGAAAATAGGCTTATTTTTAAGTAAAATATATTAATAAAGACCTCATAATCAAAGTCGTTATCGTGTTCCAATGTAAACTTAAACCTTTGGGGAGCTTTATTATACGTTTTAAAGTAGTGGTAAAGTTTTTCGATAACTTTCAGAATAATGTATTCGACATCTTTATAACTTACACACTTTAAGACTTTGTATAGCTTGTTAACGATTAAGTGGTTACATCGCCGGTGTAATTAGCATATTTTCGACTTCTTCAGGTAAAACACCAGTACTTTGAGGCTTTAAAGATACAACTTATAAATGCTTGCACTTAAAAATGAGTAGAAACCTTTGGCCGTTTTTAACCAATGAGTTGGTGTTAATATTAGCGTTAATGGCAAAGGTCTTTATATCCTTTAAATAAAAAAGGAAAGGGGTAAAATATTGAAGGATATAAAACGTAATCGAATAGAAAATAATTTGAACCACCTTCATTCCCAATGAAAATCGTTATTCGCCTAATCCAAAGCTAATTTTAGCCTTAACAATATCGTAAAAATTGATATTAATATCCATAATGCTTTCCCTTTATAATGCCATGTATTACGAATAGCTTTCTATTAAATACCTTATTACCCTTATATCTATCATAATACCTTAAAACTTGTAGTTCGCGTAACGATTGCAGAGATTAAAGGTGTATAAGGGTTCATAGACTTAATTAAAGCAAAGGTAAGGGTTTTCATCATCTAAACGATATAGGAAGGCGTGGTTGGCTAATTACTAGGCTGTTTCAGAAGTAGTATCTTTATGTCATTTAATTTATTTGGGGGTATTATCGCCATCAATTGACTTATCGCTTTCGAAATCTGCAATTTAATCCAAATAGTCATATTTAAAAGTAGTAGTGTATTAGATTTAATACATTATCTTTTTTTTATTTCGCTCGGCTAGGGGATAACGAGTTGATTAATATTCATATTTGCCTCAAATCTAACATTTTTCATCACTATTACGACGATAGTATTTACGGTTAGTAAATCCGCTAAAATCTTGGACCTATTAGCGACAACGTAGCTATTGCTTTTAGTTTTTAGTCGATAATCCAGACTTTAGGAGTTAAGAGCGCTTGTAACTGTACTTGGGGTCGTTGTAATTAACTACCGCAAGGTATTCTTTATCTATGTCAGAGAAATTACCGGGTTAGGGGTATATACCAAAGCAAGTTTAGTATAAGCATTATTACAGTTGTAAGCGAAAAACTAAACTGGTCAAAAAAGCTTTCGCACGTAGTATTTAGGCTTTTTAGGTTGTGTTTAAACTCGCTAACACCCGTAATATCTACTCGTAACTATTCGTGAAGAGTGGCTTCACTAACGTAGGATTTTATCATTACTTATTAGCATAACATTGACTAAATAAACATTTGGTTAAGCATATTAATTAGTGTTTTCTCCTCTTTCTTTTTCTCTATTATCGCGGTTTACCGTATGATTACCCAATTTGTATGATATTAGTCAAGGTGGACGTCGTATTCAAAGTGGCTTTTTATACTATCGTAAATTTCACGAAAAGTAGTTACTCGGATAATAAAGAGTAAGTAATAATTCTTAATGTGCCTTGTACGGATTTCAGGAAATGATAAATAAAAATAAAAAATTAGAACCTCCATTTACTTATAAATTTTTAAAAAGGGTATCATTTTCTTATTGAGGAAGTTATAAGACTTTCCATCATACTTTTTTAAGCTATTTCAGATTTTAACCAAATTTGTAAGAAGTTCGTAATTAATATTGACTTTCTTAACAGGTTTTAGTGGTAGATTACAATAGTTATCCCAGTCTTTATTGGTGGTGTTTCCTAGTAGTTTAAGCCTTGGAGCTGCCGAGGTATAGTATTAGAAGAAATTACCAATCGTCTAACCCTAGAAGTAAAGTCCTATGCTAGGACCTATAATGGGCTTACACGTGTAGGCGAACTGACCTTAGAAAGGTTTTTAAGGGACTTGACAATTTTAATTAAAGTGCTATGGTGGAAGGGAAGCCTGGATATTCTAAGGAAATTGACTATCTTGCTTAATTAATTGATGTAAAGCGCCAACATAAATTCCTTATACGGTATTAGCGGTCGTTTCTTTACGCATTCTTCTGCCGCTAAGGGCGTATTCCGCATTGTTAGTAAAGGTAATGGGTTTCCGAACAAGTTGAGAGGTTCGTTATCATTAGCACGTCGAAATTCTTAATTTAACTAGGAGTAAAAAGGTGGCCTCCTGGATCGCGTGTAAGGACGCTAGGGTTTTTTAACATCTTTTCCTTTAAATTGAGGATCTTAAGGGTATTTTTCAAGTTGGGCTAGCTTATAAGGGGTCTCCACCAGCCTAATTAAGCTTTCCTTTAACATGTATATCCTTCAGAGCTCAAGTTTAGCCTTTAGTTTAGATTTGACGATCTTTTCAGTTCCCTTTTACATGTTAATTATCCAGTCATAAAAAAACTTACGATACTTGCGGAAAGCGCGATTAAGATCTTCGCCTCTATTATATTCAAGGATGTAAAAGCTAACGATGTTAATTAAATTATTTTCTGTTAAATATTTATCAACGTTGTGTTTCTAAAAATCGTAATTATAATATTTGGCAAAAAGGTCTCTGAGAGCCTAGATTACTTATTTACTGGCGGGGTTGGTAATGAATTCAAAGTAAGCACTAAAGTTAGTTATTTTAATGTTCTGGATTGTGTAGGACTTGATAGTATTGTGTGGAGTAAACTTGGTGATTTGGAAACGTAGGGACATAGTGTTTTGGAACAAAGTCGTATGAGAACTTGGCGACTTGGCGTTGGGCCGCGCGGCGTGGAGTTTTTGGTGAAACTTAACGATTTTTGGTATTTTCCCTCAGAGCAACGAACTCAACAATTAAATTGACGTAGGGGAAGTGAAAAAAGTAAAGTAAGGGCAAATATTCAATATAAAGGGTAAGATTGAAGGTCGTTTGTTATTAATAAAGGGCAAAGGTTGTTTATCATTTTGACCGTAGAACTTAGTCGTTTTTCCTATAGTCGTAGCATCCGTAGTAGTATTAATCTAGTCGTTTGCGAACTTGTTAAACTTTAAGACTTCTAATGGTTAATTTTAACGTTTTTTAAAAATATTTGTTAAGATTTCTTAGTGTTTTCGATAACGATACCGTTGCTACCTGTAAGCTTCCATGAAAACGAACGTAGCCTAGAAGTCTTTTCTACTTACTGCCGTGAAAACTAACGTAGAAATATAGGCCCTTCACAACAATCTTTCCTCTACCCTAGCCGTTGTATAACCTAAAGCGTAACTAGAAAGTAGCTTCTTCTTCTACTTATCGTATATGTGTTTAACCTAATAAATACTGATCAGTATTGGTAGGGCTTGAGATATTGTAACTTTTTCGATTCAAATCGGTATAAACAACAGTAATATTGCGCGGTTAGGTGGTAGATGTATTGTTCTAGGTTTGGTAGACAGCTAGCCGGTTTGTATACTAATTTGTATAGATATTTCTTAGCCCATGCTCTAGGATGAAGTTGACAAATACTGTAATTTAATTTACACTAGACTCATAAAAATGTATACACAACTTGCAGTCAGTATAATCAACTTTACTATAAGTGAAGTTGACTTATTGAATTGTAATTACTACTATTACAACAAAACCCCTTTATACGAAACCAGAAAACACTTCCATAAACTTAATAAATGTATTTCCCGATATTCCCTCTTTAACTATATGAACCCAGCTATTTGATCCCGTGAAGAAATCGAAAATAACCCGTTTAAAACCGGATCTAAAAGGATAAAACTAGGTTGATAAGAGCAGTGTTAATATAGGTAAAGTTAAAAGCCAATGAACTGGGGAAATAAAATTGAAATTCGAAAAAAGGGAGTCCAAGGGAGCTTTTACGCTATTAAAATGTTAAAGGGGACGTCATGAAGGCGTAACAAATTTAATACGTTATGTATATTCTAGCGCTCGCATATAAACCGCGTTTCTCTTTCTTGATAAGACAATTACTTAACTGAATACAAATACCCTTATAAAGTATAATTTAAGATGTAAAATGGTCTTTTATTATTAAAAGTCGGCATTTAATATACTATATAATAAAAAGTTGCTAACGAGGTTCGTTTAGATAATCGTTTTGCTTTATTTTATTTAACTTGGAATGCGTAATATACGAGATACTCAATGTATAAGGATCACCTAACTTCACCTTATAGGGCTTAATAATATACTATATTACAATATGTTCCATCTTTTTCTTTATTCTATTTTTACAAGCAATTTTTCTGTATAGATATTTTATGTGATATTTTTTTTAAGAAGTTCTATCGTCTCATGACTGGTGTAAAGAGGTACCGGGAGGATACTTACTAAGCCGCGCCTCTCAACCTAACCAATACTATAATTTACACGCTTACGGGTCTCCAAACTATGGGGAACTCTAAGGTCTTGCTTTCAAAGATGACTCAGAAGCCTTAGGACCTCAACATAATCCATAAAGCATCGAGTTACAATTTTTCCCGCTGATATCTACGGAAATATTTCATAGCAGCGAGTGTTACACTGCATATAAAGCATTGAAAAATCATAGTAAAAGAAAATCATAATAATAAACACGGCTAACGACGCAATGAAGTCAATAAAAATAAAAATGTATCCATCCTTACATGACATAAATATATTAATATATATTAATATATACCTTATATGAGTCCTTTTGGTGATTGCGAAGATATTAAGGGAATTTAGTAAAAGCACTGAAATGTATACCAGGTACAATTTATCCTAGTATTCCTATTTAATCCAACTCCGTCATTCGTTCCGGAAAATGGCGAACGAATATAAACCTTGTAAAGCTATGCCTATAGACATGAAGTAAGTTAAAATAAAGCAGCGTGACTAGAGGCAAGTTTCGACAAAGCCAGAGATGTGGCGGGGGTCACTTGCGTAAACGAACGGCATATATAGTTACACCGCGAATATATACAGTTTATTTTTTATGGGGTTATTGGTTATATTAATATAAACTTATGTTAAGGTGAAACTAATTGTAAAACCGTATATTTTACGTTACAACTGATGACGATAACAAAGTATAAATTAGTTATTATTTCAATATCATCATTATTTAATAGAGACCACATTTATTATGTTACAATTAACAATACAATACACAATTGATTAATTTTAAATATATATGTATAGTCGGAATTAGAGTTATGAAAAGAAAATGAATATCAGTTTTGAAACGATTTGTCACTAAATTTGATATTATAAAGCTATTTACGTAAAGAATAGATTATACAATAAATTAATAAAGATCATGTTGGAACAGCAATAATTGCTGTGTCTTCAGTCAACTTTATTGTAAGTAAAGTTGACTGCACTAACTGCAAGTTTAGTGTATTGTTTTTTTGGTCTACTATAAAGCCAAGTACAGTATGCTCCCACTTTACACTAGGTCACGAGCCAAGAAATTGGCTATACAAATTAGTTTATAGACCGGCTAGCGGTCTGGCAAATTTAAAAGAATACATACATCACTTAATTATATAATACTACTATTACTTCAACCACTTCTCGAATCGACAACATTGCAACTTTTAAAGTCCTACCAGTACTGATAAATACTTATTAGGTTAAGCAAAAATTAGAAAGATAAAAGAAGAAGCTATTTTTCGGTTACGTTTTGTAAAAAACCAAGGTAAAGAAAGAATTTTGCGAAAAACCTGTACGAATTTCATTTATTTTCATGGAAGTTAGTAGAAAAGACTTCTAAGTTGCGTTGGTTTTTACGCTAGCTTAAAGTTAATAACGATATTTCTCCTTAAAAACACCAAAACATTTTTATGTATCCTGTTTGAAAACTTTAAGATTCACTGTTAAAAGTTTTAAAGATCGTCAACTTAGTAAATAGCTAAATCAATATTACTAAGAGTCTATTATTATAAAAAGATTTAAGTCATACAGCCTATAATTTTTAACCAAAACCAATAATAATAAATAACTTTCGATCTTACTTTTTATATCAAAATTTGATCTTCATACCAAGACTTTTTCTTTATACTACTTTTTTCCCTCCCTTTACATTATAATCATTAATTGAATAATTTGGGATTACTGTTTTGAGTGAAAATAAGAAAAATCGTTCAATCGCATTAAGAAGGTGACATCGCGCGACTTTAAGGTGAATCGCCAAGTTTTCACGCTTGTAAATCGCCAAAACATCAATTTCTAAACCAATTAAAACGTCAAGATAGCTACCGTAAACGCCTACTTTAAAGCTATTACCTACTTTGGAAAAAGGGAATCTATTAAAGCTATCGAACTTATCTTTTCTAAGGGTTTTGATAAGTAATTATGCATTAACAATGTTTATTACTTCTTAATCAAGGCATACATAATTAATTACGTTGGCTAGTATATTTTTAATATTAACCTCGGTGAAGACTTTGGCCACGGCACTCGCGCTTTTTATGACTTCTGTAAGTTTCTCAATTACTAAACCATTGATATATGGCAGATGATTTAATGTATGGTTAAGGTCAAGTTAAATAAAGAGATTACTCGACGTGGGATTTACGTTCCAGAAAAGACTATTTTAGGGCTGATGAAAAACTTCTTTAAAATCGCTCACGTTAAAGATCCCTTTTAAAATCTTAATTCTTAAAACCTACGATAAAAAGGCGAAATGGTTAAAGATTTTCAACTCTCTAATACACGTTTTAAGGAACTATCCCCTAGTATCAAGTTAAGTTAAACCTTAATCTATTCACTAGTATCTATTATTTATATGCTAACAATAAAAATCTCTTTAATATATTCTGCAGCCTAGCACTTCTACATGATAGCATGAAGTACGCCATCGGCAGCAGCAAAACGCGTAAAGTTGGAGCTGCTAACGAGGTAAAAGGAATTAAAGTCGGCATCATCTAAAGCTAAATTAAATAAAATTATTAAATCTTTTTAAACCTTTTCTACAATCTTTAAGAGTATCCCTAAAATCTCCAAACCCTTCAGGATGAAGCTTCCTACAGAAGGTACACCTATATGCGCAAATTTACCACAGATCTTACCACAGAACTTTATCTTTCGAGCCAGAAAACTGGTAACTACCCTTATTATTGCGACTTGGAGGCTTTAAGGTTTTAGCTGATGGCAGGAAATACGATCAATGATTAGGACTATTATCGCTACCTTTCTTCTAGACCTGTTGAGACAGTTCATATTAATTATAAACTTTTGATGGATTTCGTGAAAATTTGGACAATTGTAAAGAAGTATAACAGAAAGTTTTAAAATTTGTTGAATGTGAAGATAATACCCCTTAAAAATATTTTGAAGTAAATAAAAGTTATTCTGTCTAGTTTTCAATCACTATTTCCTGAAATCCCTATATATTACACTAAGGATTACAACCTTACTTTTCTAACGAGAGTAAAACCTTTTCAATTGATTTAGGATAATATTAAAATCTATTTCGAATACTACACGGTTTAGGTCGCGACAATATACACGAAGATGATCAATAAGAAAAAAATAGGAGGAAAGTTCAATGAATGTCCTGAACCAAATGTTTGATAAGTTTATATCATGTTGACAGGTAATGATAAAGGACCACGTTGGAGAATTTATATTTAGTAAGTAGGTTGAGCGACTTTCACTAGCATAAATATGTTCGAATACGCTCTATAACTATTAAATACCACCTGGAAAGACGTTTTAGGCCAATTACAGTCCTTGTTTACAATTATTATAACCCTTATACAAAACCCAATTAGTATGCAGCTCTAAACAAATAGCTTTCGCGATTAGGATAATAAACCGTACAATAGTTTACTATATTAATTGCAAATACGAAATGCTATAACGTTCAAAATCTAGTATAAGGTCTTCGTTCCAAAACTCATAGCTATATTGGCATTATAAAATAGGAAAATGTAAATTAACTTATTAAATATGGAAGTTATCTTTGTAATAATGGAAAGGGGTATTAAATCTATAGAAAGTATAGTTATTAGTTAAGTCGATGCCTTGTGGCAAAGCCTTATAAATAATAAACAATATATTATACTCAATATTTTACTACTTTTAGATAGGACTATTTGGATTATGTCCTAGATTGCGAGTGAAATGACTATTTATGATAACGATGTACCTAACCAAGTTATGTAGTATAAAAACACTACTTCTAACAAGACCCAGTAACTAGCTAACTATACATTTTTATATAACTTAAATAACGAAAATCCTTACATTTGCCCATAAGAACAAACACTCCCCCCCTCCGCCCACATGCCTTTAACTTTCGTAATCCCCACGCGAACCATATTTTTAAAGGTATGATTCCAATCACAAGGACAAATAAGTACTGAATCGGAGGTGATTAGTAATATATAGCATTTCGAAAGAAAAAGAATACTGTTATGAAGATTAATTGTTAAGATTTTGGCATAACCAAAATTAGTTTCAGCCTTAGAGAATAATTATTGTTATTGGAAACAACGATTATTTAAACTATTATTGGGTTGATTGAATTTCATATCCTTAGATTAACTACCCCATTATGTATTTTATTAGAAGATAAGAAGACTCTTGGTGTTAAAGATGACGTCAGCGTTAATGAATTAGTTAAAAAAGACCAGGGATTCCATCTTGCCTCTTAGTAGGGACGCCTTTGGTTTCATCTTTAAGACATAAACTTGACGGTTCTAAATATGATAAAGTTATAAATGTGTTAATTATATAGGCGTTTTAATTGCCTAGTAGTTAATAGGCTATATAAAATTTTCAAATCCACAAGGAATAAACATATGGAATAATTTACTCTAAAAACTACTAAAAAGCTTTACCATCATTTCCAAACTTATATCTCAGCCCCCTCAAAGATTCAAGTTTACACTAAAAGATGATAAAGATTTCAATTAAGATATTTGTATCAAAATATTTTACTTAAATGACGAGCCTATTTTTATATTGTTGATTTCGCAATCTCTTTTCATAAAGCCAAATTTCTTTAGTTCCTGATGGTAAAGGATACGTTGGAATGGTTGATAATACTATGGATTCATACTTTCCTAGGCCTACCAAACATCGTCATTTACAATAACTGTACCAATCTTAGGGCAATAAAGTTTTAATCTAAAATCAAAATAATAGGGATTTAATGTTAATAGGTGTTTATTAAAGCTCATTAAAGTATTATAAAGATCGAAAAGGTATATATATTACTTCTTAGGGCGTACGACATCCTGAAGTTGAAAATTAAAAGCTTTATGAATGAGGAGTCACGTTTTTAGATGGTGGTAAATGGCTTAAATAATACTATAGAACTTGACGGCTTCATATTAACATTGTTAGTGTTTGGAGTATATCCTTATCTAAAGAGTGAATTTCCACCATTAGTAAGTACCTAAAAGAGAGTTGTGATATACAACAAATATCTAAAGAAACTGCAGAAAAATTCAGTTCGACCTTAAGTTAATAATACTCTTAATACCAAAAACGGCTTTACGACGATCGATACATTTTTTTGGTCATTATAAATCCAAGTCTGTTATGAACTCAGGCCATTGGCCATTAAGTCTATAGGTTATTTGACTGTGCACGTAACAGGATATGCAGTACCCGACCCAGGCCCGGTCCGGACACGGTTCACATACAGTACGTGCGAGGATACATGAGAGACTAGGCACAAACTATACCTATAAGCCCTGCACTAAAAGCCACTATAACCTTTTTTAGTCTTCCGCCTATACCTTAATAATAAACTTCATTTGGCACCTACTTAGATTACTATCGTGAGTTAAACCATAATATACTATGAAAGTCTTTTTAATCTTTCCAAAAGAATATTACTTATAATAGACGCATCAATGGTAAACATTAATAATTTTGCGCTACATTTTAATGTTATCGGAAAATATATGCCTTCGGCGAATACCCAGTTTTCCATCTTTATAAACACATTTTCTACCCCTTCGGAGCTAATTTAGCCCGATATATTTCGTTTATAGGATATTATAAGCTATATCGCATCTACTGTAAAGTAAATGCAATAGTTAAGTTAATTAACTTTCGTTATTAACCTTATGTTCGACTTTATATAAATCATAACTAATATTTAATAACTCTAACCGACTTAACGACAATTCGTACTAATTTTGTAATGTTTAAGGGTAGGCGAAAACGACATAACCAACCGCAATTCGACGGATCTACTTCTACGAAGGCGAAAAGGTGTTAAACGATCGAATTTATACTAAAGAAGAATAATATATAAATCGAAAAAGGTCAGTATACATTCCTTTATGTATAAGGTTATTATACGTCGGCGATAAAGTAAGCTATTACGGTGTACTTCGAAGCCGGCGTACACGAAAGTATATGCAATGTGAATAGGTTTCTCGACTACATAAAGAGTGTTTTAGGCAATCTTTATCGCGCGGATAAAGCGCTAGTCGAGTTAATAGGATTACTTATAGAATATAAAAACTTGTAAGTATTACTTGTTATTAAATTCGTTATATTACTACCTTAAGCAGACGGATTCAATTTTCTTTCAGCTGTAAAATACAATTATTTATATTCTCGCGTGTTCTAAAGTATTCGAGATAAATCTATTACGGCAAGTATTAGTCAGGTCAATTATATTGTGGCCCGTACAAAATACCGTAAATTCTTGAACAAGTTAAAATCTTGAAATTTTAAACAACGTTTTAGTCGATATTTATCGGAACCCATAGAGGTATAACGGCTAAATGAAAATATAATTATAACGTAAATTTACGTTTTTCTTTTGTTATTTTCGCTAAGTGGTTACTATAATCGCGGTCAATTATTTTAACAAATCCATTCGATATACGCTTGAAACTAAGGATATAAGGTGAAGAGGATAGCGGCGAAGAAACTCTGGGCTAGGCAAGTTATAGGGCGTTACCTACGTTATAGTTCGACAGACTACTATGAATGTGATTATAGATACCGCCCAGCATTACTTTCGACGCAAGTATATAAGATCTTGGTTGAAAAGGTAAATAAAGGTGTCCCATTAATAACGACGAGGAAAGCGTAACTCTTAAATATAATTTAGTTTAGAAATCACGTAACATTAACGGCGTAATTGTGAAATCGAATAAAAATAAGTTTAATTTAATGAAAACACATATAACCGAGGATACATTCCTTATCCTTATAATTTTTAATGACATATAATTTTTCAAGAGTTCAATAGATTTTAATCATAATTGTTATTATAATATGAATGAGGCTTTGACATGATGGTTAAGGATAAAGTAAATTTGGCTATTATATTTTCTAAATTTTGACACGATATTAAGGTTATGGCAGAATACGCGTATTACTTAAATAACTAAGTTTCGTATAAATATTAATAAAGAGTACATCCCCATATTAGTATATACTATTCCAGGAATAACACGGGATATAATTTTTAAAATACCTTCAATACGATATTAATAGGTCGTATTAAACGTTGATGGTAATTGTTTAATAGTTTGTAATGAAAGAGGATGAGTTTTTGATACGGTAATAGTACGTTTTAGGTCGATAGATATATGGGGTATTATAAGATCGGTTTTTATTGGGTTAATAACCCGTTTTTAACGGATAATATAACGAACAGGGGATTAGTTGTAGTTAACTTTTATTATAAATTCCTTTAAGATAACACAAATTTTATAATCGATGGCGCCGACGATTGTTAAATGAAATAGAATTAATTACATTTTCCACCCAAATTAAAAAAGTTTTGTAACCTATTTAATCAGAATAAAATAATAGTCTTACCCATATATAGAGAAAAACTCGATTACTATATATATATTAAACCGAACAAGAATAAATCTTTTTTAAAAATATTATAAGGATTAGAATACTCGATATCACGAAATTAACTTCTCGAGCTTAAACGTTAAGTTACGAAGTTATTAAACAAAGGTTAAATTCGTACGAATTACTTATCGGCCGCAATGTCAGTACTACTAGTTCTTAAACCGGGGAGTGGATAGCGATTTTATATCGACTACCGAGTATTAAATAGGATTACCAAATGAAATTATGTTCACCTACTTTTAATAAAAAAAAAAACTTTACGCACGTTGTTAAAGTCGACGTAATATACGAAGTTGGATATTCGAACAGCTTTTTACTATATCCGAGTTACACTCAGATAAAAAAAGTTAACGGATTTTTGAATACGTTTCAGGTTATTGAAATAGTTGGTTACTTTTTTTGAGTCAAAGAAAACTTCGGAGACGTTTTAACAGTATATTAAATATATAATAGCGGATATATTCAATTATTTTGATATAAATTACTTAAACGATCTTCTAGTTTCTTTTCAATATTAAATAAGATTACGAAACAAAAATTATCGTGGTTTCAAATGCTTTGGCGATATGTGGTTGACCTAATTTTAAAAAAGTATTACTTTGTAATTAAAAAGATAAAATATTTATGTTTTATCGTAATATTTAGTATAGGTATCTGGGCCGACCCCAAAAAAGTCCGAGTAATACGCGAATAGGAGTCTTTATATTGGTAGTGTTGGAATAATATTACATGCAGTGCAGTAGGTCAAATTTTCTGTTAGTAAAGTTGACCGTACTACAAGTGTATTGCTTTGTGCGGACTTAACGCATTGGGAATAAGTCGAGTGCAGTACGCTGCTCTTTACTCTAGGGGACGAGCTAAGCAATTGACCATACAAATTACAGTGCAGACCGGCTAGCGGTCTGCTAAACCTAGAACAATACATCTACTATCTAACAACAAAATACTCTTGTTACTTCTACTAATTGAATCGACAACGTTGTAAAGTCCAAGGCCTACCAATACTAATTAGTGCTTATTGGCTTAAGCACAGATTATCTAAGTACAAAAAGAAGTTACTTTCCGGTTACGCTCTAAGTTAAACGACAGATGGGGTAAAGGAAAGATTTTTGCGAAAGGCCTTTACTGCTACGTCGGTTTTTCACAATAATAAGAAGAGAAGACGTTTAGGTTGCGTCGATTTTTCACGGCAACTAAGAGGTGGTGATGGTATCGCTATCGAAAATACCAAGATATTTTTACAGATTTTTTTAAAGACGTTGAGATTAACTAACAAAAGTCTTAAAGTTTGGCAAGTTAGCAAACGGCTAATTTAGTACTACTACGGGTGTTACTACTGTAAAAAAACGACTAAGTTCCTACGCCAAAATAACAAACAACTTTGGACTTCCACCCCTAATAACGACCTCCAACCTTACCCTTTACATTAAACCTTTGCTCTACTTTACTCTTTTTCACTCTCTACGCTACTTAAATCGTTAAGTTCGCTGCCCTAAGCGAAAATACCAAGTCATACCAAAAAAGTCACGTCGCGCAACCTTACGCTATGTCATCAAATCGCTAAGTTTACACGCGACTCTACGCCAAAACAACAAGTCCCCACGCCCAGAATCACCAAGTCCCTCGCCTCTACGCCCCTTACACGTCTTTCACAAGCCAAACCGTCAAGATACCTCCGAATTAAAAGCATATGAGGAAAGTTAGAGCCCTCAGAATAGTCTTTGTTTACCACTACGACTAATAACTCTGAATTACGGATGTTAACGAAACCTTAACTAAAGCTTACTTGACTAATTACGTTAGCCAGTACATTATCGAAACGGATTTCGGTGAAGACTACGGCTGCGGCACCTACTCTTTCCAAGATTTTAGTAAGTTTTTCAACCACTAGACTTTTGATATGTAAAAGATAAACCAGCGTTTAGTTAAGGCCAGGTAAAAAGGGGTTACAGGTCATGGTATCTACATTTATAAAAAGACTCCGGTGAGATTAGCGGAAACCTTTTTCGAATTGACTTAACAAAAAGACTGCCCTTAAAAACCTAATCCTCAAGATTCTCAAGGAAAAAGTAAAGACGTTAAGGGATTTTAACGCCCACACACACGTTTTAGGGAACCTCCCCTTTACACTTAACTAAATTAAGCCTCTTTACGTACTGGAGATAAGGAACCTGTTGATTTTCTCGGTAGTTTAGTACCTCTACGTGATAACATGAAGTACGCCCTTAGCGGCAGCAGATCACAGGAATTAACGGCCGCCAACGCGGCTAGAGGTATTAACGTTGGTGCTTTACACCAATTAATTAAACAATATTGTCAGGCCTACCAAAATCTTTAAGTACCTATCGCCCCTGAACAATTCAATCGCCAAGATCCTTAAAAACCTTTCCCCTTTAAATTTGTCTACACGCGAAAATCCGCCACAGGTCTTACCACCTGATTATGCCCCTCGGGTTAGACAACTGGAAATTACCCTCAACACCGTGCCTCGGAAACCCTAAGGACCCAATTGCTGGGAATCACCAATTAAAACTGGGATAATCATCGCGACCTTCCTCCAAAACTTGTTTAAATGGTTAACATTAACTACAAACTTCTTACGGACTTTACTAGGATTTAAGAAGACATAGAAAAGTATAATAAAAGGATTTACAACCTCTTTAATACCAAGATAATGCCTTTTTTAAATATTTGTAAGTAAATGAAGATTTTACCTTTTAGCTTTCACTCACTGTTTCCCGAAATCTTTATAAGGCACGCCAAGGACTATTACCTAACATTTTTAACCTAAGTAATTAAGTTTAGTGAAGTTTACGATCACATAAAAAGCTACTTTAAATACGACGTCTACCTTACGTAATATTATACAAATTAAGCTACTACGAGGTACGCAACGATAATAGCCAAGAAAAAAGAGGAGAAAACACCGATAAATATATTTAATTAAATTATTAACAAGTTGATATTATATTAGAAAACAATAGAGAAAGTCCACGTTAGTAAAGCTGCACTTCGTAAGCAGTATGTGTAGTATTTATAGGTATTAGCGAGTTCGAATACGCCTTACAATGCCTAAATACCACCTGAAAAGACTTTTTAACTAATTTCGTTCCTCGTTTACCACCGTAATGGCATCTATACCAAACTTGTTTGGTATATACTCCTTGGCCGGCAACTTTTTGAACGTAAATAAAAATACCTTACGGTGGTTAACTACGTTAACCGTAAGTACGGATGCTTATAACGCTTAAGGTTTGGCCTACCAGTTTCAAACTAAAAGAAACAACTACGTTGGCGCCAATAAGACTAAGCTTTAGGCGGACCTATTAATCGCCAACACTATCTTTGTAATGGTGGTAAAAATTTTGAATTTGTGGTAAGTTTAACTGTTGGTTAACTCGGCACCCTCCTGCCGAAAGTAATAACAAAAAAGCAGTATATTACGCCTAATACCTCACTGCTTTTAAATAGGACTACTTGGATCAAATAGTAAACTTTAAAGGCGATGAACCAAATGATGTCGTCAATGCTCCCAAGCAAATCAAGTGATATGAAGATACTACTTCTAGTACGGCTTATTAACTAGCCGATCATGCCTTTTTGTATTATTTGGGTGGTAAAAACCCTTATCTTTACCCTAACTAAGTCATTAACCCCTTACACACTTTTAATATCCGTGATTGTTACGCGGACTATACGTTTTAAGGTATTATGCCCTACATTAAGGCAGTACAACATCTAATAGGAAGCCATTCGTAATATATGGAACTATGGAGGGAAAGCACTATAGCTACTAAGATGAACCGTTACGATGCTCGTGAGGCCAAAGTTGGATTTGAACCAGGCAAATAACTATCATTACTAGAGATAACGGTAATTTAAAATATTGCGGACATAATTACGTTCTATGTCCTTAAGTCCCCTACCCTTTTCCTACTTTATTTAAAGGACATGAAAACTTTCGGCGTTAAAGTTAACGTTAACGTAGACGAAGTGGTCAAAAACGGCTAAAGTTTTTTACTCGCCTTTAAGTGGAGGCATCTATAGTTTTATCTTTAAAGTCCAGAAATATTAGTATTAAACCTGATAAAGCCACAAATACATTAACTACACCGGCGCTTTAACTATCCAGCTGTTTACAGGCTATATAAAGTCCTAAAGTTTGTAAAGCATAAAAATGTGGAATACTTTGCCCTAAAAGCTATTAAAAGATTTTATCATCAATATTAAACGTATGCCTAAGCCACCGAGAGTTTAAGTTTATGTTAAAAAATGATAAGGATTTTAACCATAAAATATTTATTAATATGTTTTACTTAGGTAATAAGCGTGTCTTCTACGTCGTTCATTCCGTGACTTCTTTTTATGGGGATAAGTTTCTAAAGTGCCTTTTAGCAAAGTATACGTAGAAAGCGTTACGGATATTATAGATTTACACGTACTTTTGTCTACCTAACGTCGTTATCCACGATATCGATATAAACTTTACTGCAGTAAAGTTTTACGAAAATGCCAAAATAATAGGTATCTAATATAAACAGGTACCTGTAAAATCCTATTAGAGTATTAAAAAGGTTAAAAGGGCATATTCTATACTTCGTTGAGCATATAATATCCTTAAATTAGAAATTGGAAGTTTTATGGATCTGGAGGCACACCTTTATATAGCAGTAAAAGGCCTAAACGACACTATATTCCCTAACGACTTGATACCAAGTTTACTGGTTTTTCGAGCGTATTTACGCCTAATAAGTAAATCTCCGCCTTCGGCAAATACTTAGAAACATGCTGCAGCCTATAATATAACTTTGAGGGAGCTATGAAGAGAATCTATACGCTGCTAGGTTAATAAGGGTTTTAACACCAAAAACAGCCCTTTAACAATCTACGTACTTTCTTTTCCACTACAAAGTAAAGTCCTCGTGTAACGGAATCCGGGAGAATAGAAAGGTTCGTACAAGATATCAAATATCATAAGCTCCGAAGTAGTTGTCGAGACTACTAACGACCCTGTATCTTTCTGAACCACTTAAGTCAAGTCTTGTATTAGGGCTACTAAAGATGAAAACCCTTAAGCCCTTTAAATTAAGAGACCAAACTAACACTAACCTCCTTTATCCGTTATCGACAAACCGATAGAACGCCGCCGACGCGGACAAATTTTAAAAAAGAAAAACGTTAAATAAAAGGAATAAATACTGGGCTGCATACATAATACTACGTAGGTAAATAAGAAAGAAAAAGATAACGAAGACTTGGTATTAAAGATCCAGGTATAAAAGATTATTAATAACTTTAATAAACCTTTTAAGGAGCGACAAGGTCGAGATTCACAGCCTACTGACTCAAAGGGTTATATAATTCGTATCGAAAACCGATTTCAACTTTCAAAACCCAAATATCAAGATTTTCAAGTCGAGGATTATCCATGAGGTTGAAGGCAAAATCATGGGACGGCCGTATGAAAAATTACGTTTAATTGCTTAAGGATACGGTAAAAAAAGCCAAAACTAGATCCTTATACAGTTGCTAACGATTTGAAAGATTAACTAGCGTTTAGTAATCGTTTTGATAGTAAGTTTACTAATTAAAATTGAAAGAAAATTTACGATTAATAGCCGTAATATAACGTAAGCCTATACGTAGTTAGTAATGGATTTACAACGGATATTATGGCTAAAACTTCCATAAAATCTCCGTACCATTTACCTTGCAGGTATAGTAATACGTTATATCAAATCATTATACGAATTAGTTAAAGTAAACGTATATTAATTCCTAACCTATTAATCTCACTTCAAATTACGGTTAGTGATAAAGTCTTTAATATACGATCCGTATTTATTGATAATATAAAAGAAAGATTTCGGTATAGTAGGTATACAAATTAATGATACCCTTTTTTTCAGAATGGCTGGCTTTGTAATATTGGAATAACAAGTGATTGAAGACTTTAAGTTTTAAATTTGCAAGGCGGTAACGACTTTAACGGAAAATAGTTAACTTAACTTTAATAAATTGTTAATCCGTAAACTTAGTGTTAATGTTGGTTTTAGATTTCGTTCAAAGGGCTAAGACTTTGTTTAGCTACAATTAATAAGATTAACAAAGCTAGGGTTTAACATTACTTGAAATAATGTGATCGAGATAGCTATATTATTACTTTATACCAATAGAAAGACTTTTACGACTTATATGTCATCGTATAAGAATAAAAACCAATGGATAAGGACTTGAATCGGCTAAATAAGAGGCTCGAGTGGTAAATGCAAAACTTGGACCGCGAAATTAATATGACCTCAATCAACCCATTACAGGTGAAGTTAATAATTTTTACAAACGGGTGTTTTACAAATATCCACGACTTGTCTTTACTGATCGGCTTTTTAATAGCTCTCGTCAACAAAGACAAACAAAAAGAACAGTTTAATATTATCCGTAGCCTAATTCACTGGACCTCCGTTAAATGTAAAAAGATTATATGAAGCGTGTTGGTATCGGAGGTCTACGGTATGATAGTAGGATTTAACGTGGACATAATAATGTGGTAAACCCTTAATATTATCACCAGGTAGTGAAAGATTCCCCCTATCCCAGCGGTAATTTATATCGACTCAAAAAGCCTTCATGAATGCCTTTTAAAGCTCGGAATTACCAGTGAAAAAAGCCTGATAATTGACGTAATAGCACTTCGTAAAGCTTACGAAGGGAGGAAGATTAAGGAATTCCGATAAATAGATGGAAAGGATAATCTTGCTTACGCCATAACGAAGGTATCGTAAAATAAGGCCCTAGAAATGTTTGTGAATAACAACAGGTTAACCATACATATTAAGGGCTACGTTAATAGGCCACCCGGAAAGCCTAAATCACGTGATGGCGGACAGGGGTGTACTGGTAAACTGGAATTTTGTTAGGGAACTAATGATAGTGATCTGTTTGAGTGGCATAGTTGAAGTGAAGGCTTGTAAAAGCTTGTTGCGGAAGAACTTTTTATGGGAGTCGATGAATTCGAACCTTAGGAAAAAGTAGCAATTGAAATTAAATAGGGTCATTTTATATGCAAATGGGTGTAATTTCGTATGGAAGTTAACTAGAATGAACAGGTGTCTGGCCAGTTGACGAGGAGGTAATTATGTGCTAACCAGAAAAGATTGGTTAGTTACACTAGCATGCGCGCACAAACTAAAAAGCCGCCAGTATTGTAATAGTATTATATGCAGTGTAATAGGTTAACTTTGATTATAGTAAAGTTGACCGTACTGCAAGTGTATTGCTTTCGGCTAGCGGTCTGCACTGTAATTTGTATAGCCAATTACTTGGCTCATACCTTAGTATGAAGTACAGCATACTGCACTCGACTTACATCCAATACGGTAAATCCGCACAAAGCAATACACTTGCAGTACGGTCAAATTTACTATAAGTAAAGTTAACCTATTACACTGTATATAATACTATTCCAAAACTAGCGGCTTTTTAGTTTGTACACGTACGCTAGTGTGGTCAATCAATCTTTTCTGGTTACCACTAAATTGCCTCCTTGTTAACTAACCAAACCACTGTCAATTCCAATTGACTTCCATACTAAATGACACCTGATTATATGCAAATTAACCTCATTTAACCTTAATTACTCCGTTACTCCGAGGTCTGAGTTTATTAACTCCTATAAAAAGTTCTTCTACCACAGGCCTTTATAAGCCTCCACTTTAGCCGTATCACTTAAATAGATCTATATCGTTAATTCCCTAGCAGTTTTCCAGTTTGCTAGCATATCACTATCCACCGTCACGTGATTCGGGATTTACGGGCGGCCTATTTAACGTAGCCTTTAATACGTATGGTTAGCTTATTGCTATCTATAAACCTTTTTAAGGCTCTGTTTAGCGTTGCCTTGACTAAGGTATTTGCGGGTTTGTCTTTATTATTAATTTACCGGAATTCCCTAATCTTCCTCCCTTCGTAGGCTTCACATAATGCTATTACTTCGATTATCAGACGTTTTTCGCTGGTGATTCCGAATTTCAAAGGGTATTTAAAAAGGCTTTTTAAATCGGTATAAATTACCACCGAAATGAAAGGAATTTTTAGTTGCCTGGTAATTAAGTTAAGGGGTTTACATAACGCTATATCTAATTTAAATCCCAATATTATACCATAGACCTCTGAAGCCAGCACCTTTCATTTAATCCTCTTATATTTAACAGAGGTTTAGTAAATTAGGTCACCAATCATATTAAATTTGTTTTCCCGTTTATCTTCGTTAACGAAGATTATTATGAAGCCGATTTATAAAGACAAGTCGATGTTATTTGTAAAGGTCATGTCCGTAAAGATTAATAACTTGACTTTCGATAAGTCGATGGAAATATATTGATCTTTCGGTATAATTTTAGTATTTACCACCCGAGCCTTTTATTTAGCTTGTTTAAATCCTCTTTTATCGGATAATATGTTTATACCGTAATAAAAAGGTTGTAAGAGGTCTTTGGTTAACATAAGATAACAATATATCTACCTCGAACACGTTGTTTTAAGTACCATTAAGCCCTGGTAATATGAGTTTTGTTAATTGTAGCTAAAATAATTCCTCAGCCCTTTTAGCGAAAGATAAAACCGGTATTGATATTAAATATATCGATTGACGATTTGTTAAATTTAAGTTAGCTACCTTTTGTTAACGTTTTCATTAGCGTATAATTTAAAAACTTAAAGTACTTAATCGCCTTTTGTTTCAGTATTATAAAGCTAAACGTTCCAACGAAAAGATTATCGTTAATTTTTATACATATTACGTCGAAATCCCTTTTTCATGTCATTAATAAATATGGGTCGTATATTAAAGAGTTTATCATTAACCGTTATTTAAAATACGACTAGTAAGTAAGGAACTAATAAACTCTTAATTTATTCAATCCATATAGTGGTTTAATATATTGTATTACTGTATAGAAAAGGTAAATGGCACAGAGTTCCTATAGCAGATTTAGTAATACGATCCGTTATGAATCCGTTATTAACTACGTGTAGGTCTGCGTTATATTACGGTTATTAAGCGTAAACTTACATTTAATTATAACGAACAAACCTGTTACTAAAGCGACTATTAAACGTTAACTAATCTTTTAAATTGTTAAAGATTATGTAAGAATCCAATTTTTACCTTTATTGCCGTATCCTTAAACTATTAAGCGTAACTTTTCGTATAGCCTCCCTATAATCTTGCCTTTCACCTCGTAAATAATCCTCGATTTCAAAATCGTAACGTTTAGGTTTTAAAGGTTAAAATCAATTTTTGGTACGAAATATATAACCCTTCAAATTAGTAGGTTGTTAATTTCGAATCTATTGCTTTCCACAAATTTTTTTCCAAAGCTTTTAATAATCCCTTGTATTCGACACTTTCATATTAAATCTTCATTATCTTTTTCTTTCCTATTTACTTAAGTAGTATTGTAAATGCAACCCGGTGTATATTCATTTCTTTAATATTCCTCTTTTTTGGATATCGTTTGAACCGGCGGCGTTTTATTCGCTTATATATTACGAATAGTGAAATTTCGTATTAGGTCAGTCGTTTGGCTTAAAGTTATTTATCGTTAATAGCTCTAATGTAAAGCTTAACCTAAGTAATTCGAAAAGATATAAAACCATTAACATTTTCAATAATTACTTCGGAGTTCGCTATACTTAATATCTTATACAAACCCTCCCATTTACCCGGCTTCTGCTATACAAAGACTTTACTTTATAACGGTAAATCAAGTACGTCAATTATTATAAGGCCGTTCCTAGTATTAAGGGCTTTATTAATTCAACGACGTAATGATTCTCTTTATAACTCCCTTAAAATTTTGTTATAAACCGCAACATATTTTTAAATACTTGCCGAAGGCAAATATTTACTCATCAGGCGTAAGTATACTTTAAAGACCAATAACGTTATCATTAAGCCATTAGGGCCTATAGTGTTGTTTAGGCTTTTTACTGCCATCTATAGGCGTACCTCCGAATCTGTAAAGCCTTTAATTTCCAATGTAAGAATATTATACGTTTTGCGAAATAGGGTATATGCCCTTTTTAATTTTCGAATATTTTAGTGTGATTCTATAGGTATCTGTTTACACTGAATACCAGTTATTTTAGTATCTTTTGGAAACTTTAACGCTATTAAATTGGTAACAGTATCGTGAACGACGACGTTAAGTAGGTCTTAATACGTATCAATCCATAATATCCTTGGAGTTTCCTACATATTCTTTGCCAAAAGGGACTTTAGAAATTTGATCCCGTAAAAAAAGATTACGGGATTAACGACGTAAAAAACAGGCTTATTATTGAAGTAAAGTACATTAACGAAAATCTTGTGGTTAAATTCTTTATCGGTTTTTAATGTAAATTTAAATTCTCCATAGGATTAAGCATGTATCCAGCAATAGTAATAAAACCTTTTCATGGATTATGGGGTAAATTATTCCATATTTTTATATCTTGTAGACTTTAGGACGTTATATAGCCTGCTAACAGCTAGATAGTTAAAACGCCGGTGTAGTTAACATATCTCCGGCTCCGTTAGGTTTTACACCACTGTTTTCATACTTTAAAGATAAAACTATAGATATTTTTACTTAAAGGCGAGAGGAAACCTTTAGCCGTTTTCGACTAGTTTATCTATGTTAACGTCGACATTAACGCCAAGGATCTTTATATCCTCCAAATAAATTGGGAAAGAAGTAAGGGACTTAGGAATATAAAAGGTTAATACTCCTACAACAATTTAAATTACCGTTATATTTAGTAACGATAATTTTTTAGCTAGGCTAAAACCAACTTTAGCTTTACCAATATCATATCGATTAACCTTAGTAATTATAATTCTTTCTCTCCGCAATATCACTTATTACGGATAGCCTCCTATTAAGTACCTTGCTGCCTCTGTATCTGGCATAATACCTTAAAACGTGTGGTCCGCGTAACGATCGTAAAAATTAAAGGTATGTAAGGGATTAGGGGCTTAGTTAAGGCAAAGATAAGGGTCTTTGCCACCCAAAAGATACAGGAAATCGTAGTCGACTAGTTACTAGACCGCTTTAGAAGCAGTATTTTCGTACCACATCATTTGATTAGGGGTGTTAACGCTGTTAATTGACTTTTCGCCTTCTAAATCTACAATTTAATCCAAGTAATCCTATTCAAAAGTAATGTGGTATTAGGCGTGATATACTACCTTTTTATTGTTACTTTTGGCAAGAGAGTTCCAAGTTAACTAATAACTAGACTTACCATAGATCCAATATCTTTTACTACTATTGCGACGATAATACTTACAGTTAATAGGTTCGCCTAAATCTTGACCTTATTAGCGTTAGCGTAATTGCTGCCTTTAGTTTCTATTCGGTGGGCCAGACCTTAGGCATTGTAAGCGTCTATAGCTTTATATTCAGTCGATGTAATTAATTACTGTAAAATCTTCTTCTTTTACGTTAGGGAAGTTACTAGCTTAGGGGTATATACCAAGCGAATTTGGTATACGTGCTATTACAATAGCAAGAGAAAAACGTAGCTGGTTAAAAAAGACTTCTCAAATGTCATCTGGGCGTTATAAGGTGTATTCGAACTCGCTAACGCCCGAAACCGCTACTCGTACCTGCTCTCGAAGTATGACTTCACTAACTATTCTAAGTGACCCTTTATGCTATCGTAAATCTCGCGAAACACGTCAGCTTTAATAAGGAAGGTTAGGAAGTAGTCTCTAGCATACTCTATAAGGATCCTAGGAAATACTAAATGAAAACCTAAAGGGGGAACCTTTATCCACTTGCAAATATTTAAAAAGGGAATTATTTTGGTGTCAAAAAGGTTATAGGGCTTTCCGTTATACTTCCCTACGTTGTTTCAGATCTTGGCGAAGTCCATAAATAACTTGTAATTGATGTTAACCATCTTAACAGGTTTTAGGGAAAGGTTACAATAGTTATCCTAGTTTTAAATAGTATTTCCTAACAGTTCAAATCTTAAAGCTTTCAAGGCACAGTATTAAAGGTAATCATCAATTGCTTAACCCAAGATGTAAAGTCCTGTAATGGAACTTATAATGAACTCTTGCATGGAGATAAACTTAAAGGGGGAAGGTTTTTAAGGAGATTGTCGGTTTTAAGTGAAATGCTAAAGAGGAAGTGGTACCTAACGACTTTAAGGGGCTTAAAGATCTTTCTTAATTAACTGGTATAGGGAATTAACGTCAATATCTCTACCCGTGTGAGCGGCCGTTGCTTTACGTATCTTGCCGCCGCTAAAATCGTACTCTGCGCTGTTACGTGGAGGTGTTGGGCTGCCGAACAGGTCAATAAGCTTATCGTCCACGCGTTATAAGGATTAACTTAGCTAGGGGTAAAAGGGAGGTACCATGAATCGAGTATAAAGGCGGTGAGGTTCCTTAATATCATTTTCCTTTAGATGTGATTTTTAAGGGCGTTCCTAAAGTTAAACTAACTCAAAAAGTTTTTACGCCAGCTTTATAATGCCCTGTGATGGTATATGAACTACTTGCCATTTAAGTTTTTCTTTAATATTCAACTTAACCCCTTTTTAAACTAAAATCTATATATCAGTGGTCCAATCGCTAAAAAGGGTTACGAAAGTTGCTAAAAGCGTGTTAGGGTCTTTAATATGGCTATTCTTAATAATGCAATAGCCGAAAAAGTTGATAAGGTATTTTTCCGTTGATTTTTCATCGATATCTAACGCCTAAAAGTCTTTGTCATAAAACTTGGTAAAAGCAGTTCCCAGAGCTTTAATTACTTCTTTTCTTTTAGAGTTAGCGATGGCTTCAAAATAAGCGCTTGCGGTAGACATCTTGAGGTTTTAGCCTGTATAGGATTTGGTGGGCGTATAGGGCGAGGGACTTGGTAATCTTTAAGCGTAGTGACTTGGTGTTTTGGCGTAAAGTCGCTTGGGAACTTGGCGACTTAGCGACTTGATAACTTGGCATGGGGTTGCGCGAAATCGCTTTTTTTGGCGCAACTTGACGATTCTTGGTGTTTTCACTTAAAACAATAAACTTAATGATTAAATTAGCGTAAAAAGGTAAAAAGAGTAAAGTAGAGCAAAGGTTTAGTGTAAAGAGTAAGGTCGAAGGTCGTTTGTTATTGGTCAAGAGCGAAGGTTGAAAGTTGTTTGGCGTAGGCATTTAGTCGTTTTTCTTGCAGTAGTAGCATCCGTAGTAGTACTAACCTAGCCATTTGCCAACTTCCTAATTTTGAGACTTTTGAAAGTTAATCTAAATGTCTTTAAAAAGGATTAATGAAGATTTCTTGGTGTTTTTAATAGCGATATCGTCGCTAACTTCTAGATTACCGTTGTAAAACTATCACAACCCAAAAGTCTTCTCTATTTTCCTGCCATTATGAGACTGATACAGTACTAATAAAAGCCTTTTGCAAGAATCTTTCCTTTATGCTAGCCGTTGTAGCCGTAGAGAGTAACCGGAAAGTAGTTTTTTCTTTTACTTAGCTAATCTGTACTTGACCTAATTGGTATTGATTAGTGTTCGTAGTGCCCTAGATTGTTGTAACGTTATCGATTCGATTGGTTGAAATAATAATAGTATTGTATTGGTTAAGTAGTGGATGTATTATTTTAGGTTTGGCAGACTTCTAGCCGGTCTGCACAGTAATTTGTAAGGTCAATTGCTTGGCTCGTACCCTAGTGTGAAGTGCAGCGTACTGCACTCGACTTACACCCAATGCGGTAAGTCTGCACAAAGCAATACACTTGAAGTATGGTCAACTTTACTGTAAGTAAAGTTGACCTACTGCACTGCATATAATACTATTCCAATACTTTACGTATTATTTGGAAGGTTTAAATTTTTTTAGGTTTTTTTAATTTTTATCAGGACTTTATTAGTAGTTTTTCCGATTAACCAGATTGTTTTCTTCGATTGATAAAGTAAAAATACTGGTTAAACATGGATAAATTGGGGGATAAATATTTTAAACCTTGAAAAAATACCTTTTTACAGCCCCGATTTCATCATATTAAATTTTCAATCAGCTTATGGTAATAAAAACCAATTCCTTGAAAATGATATTAAAAGAGTATTTGTTGTAAAGGGACCGAAATATCATTTTAAAACTAGTAACTTATTATTCCGCACGATTGATGGACGCGAAACGTAAGTATAATATTTACGATAAAAGGTTTTTCGTAATAGTACCCTACTTAAAGACGTAGTCTTTGGAATTATGTAACATTCGTACTCCGTTTACAGTCTTAACGGATTATAAGGGATTACAAAAATTTTCCTTATTACGTTTAATTTCGAAACGTTAAACTCAATAAATTGAAGTTTTTTCGCTTTTCCAACACCACTTACAACACCGGCCCGAAACCTAAAGCTCCTGTTTCAATATATTAGCCCATCAATCGTAAAATAAGCCCGAAGTTAAAGAACGTCGCGCATGAAAATTTTAACTTATCTCCATGATTACATTTGATATAATAGTAATAAACTTATTCATTATGGAAATGTATATTACGTGGAGATATACGGATAAATTTATTAAAACGGATAGATGGTTACCAAATCGCGATAATATATACTTAGAGGGAAATCCAAAAGTTTTCGGAGTATTAATATTATCGAAATCGCTCTAGACCCGGTTTGCGCCTGTATTTTAACCGTAATAACGCCGGGTAGTCCCAGGATGCCAGCGGTTATAATATCGCCGTGGACCCAGCCTATGTTAAACCTACTAATTTCGTTAAAGTCGAATAGTCACTTGATTTTCTGGTCGAATACCTTCGCGAAATTATAAAATGAAGAATTGACGAACGATCAGTTATACGAAGTTCGCCTATTAGTGGTTTCTGAAGGTATGAAACGTTTTTCGGTTAAAGTAAAATATTCGGTGTAAATTACGAATTGGAAAATCGACTCAAAGAGCGCGTTACATTACCATAACCGATTATATTTACTGAAATGAGAACTATTAACAACGAAAATCTTATAATCGACTTATGATTCGTTTATTATAAGATATCTTGAAAAAAAATTAAATATCGAATCCTTTCATGGAATTATTACTGAAAGAGAATAATGATAAATATTCGAGGTTTATATCGAATATATACTTAATATAACGGTATAAAACCTCGACATACCTTACCACAAAACCTCCTCCAATCCTTCCCCATTTCAAATTGGTATTTCTCGGTAAAGTCTCAAGCCTATAATATTTACGTGAACATAAGGTCTTTGAAGAGGAATCAAAATGATTGATATTGTAATATAATAGAAGATTATGATGATAAGAAGCATCCAGAGGTGTAAGTTATAGGTGAGGGCTTATAAGCCCTCGCCCAGAGCGTACCACTCTGAAATACATGCTTCTAGACCGCTCCACGCATCAGAGTGTAATTTGTAGCATGTCACATTATCATATACGCTGTAAGAGTACAGCCTATAGCATAACACGTAATCCTGTCATGCTACAGGAGTATACCTTACAGTGTAATATACTGCTACCTAAATATACTATCTATAAAGGTATATAATAATATTCACACAGGCAATCTTTCTTTCTTTCTTTGTACGTTCTGTATCCAGTAGTGATAGTATAGCTTTGGTTCGTATTCTTAATCCAGTAGTTACGGTATATCTTTGGTTCGTATCCGTAATCTGATAATAATAGTATTATTATAGTGCGGTCCATATTAGTTATATAGTAGCAATATTTTTATTGGTAATGACAGTAGTATATACCATTATTTCAGGCAATTTTTTTTTCTTTTTCTTTGTTCCTTTTACTTATAGTAAAGTAATAATATCTTAAGAATTGGGTTACATAACCTTCCTCATAACGTCGATAGTCATAGCAAGTGTCAAAAGTAATGTACATGTTCTGAATACGTACTTTAAGGCGTTGTATGTAGGTGAAAGCGGTGAAATACCGTTTTAGGTAGCTTGTTTTCGTGGTGATAGAAACGCTTTTGTTTTCTTGTGGAGGCCTAGTTGCGTATAAAACATCTGACAACTCCTCCTCCTTAAGTATTGGGTTGGATTGGTGTGGTGTAATAGATTTTATTAAAGCGATCAGCGTGAGTATTGCAATTATAGCCGATTTTAAATTAAGCGAGCGGTGTGTTTGCTGTATATGTGGCAGATATTGTAATTCGTGGTCGGTTAGAAGTTGTATTTGTGGCATATATGGTCCTTCATCCTCTGATAGCCCTTTTCCTCCTCTTTGTAACTGCGGCTCAGATTGTATATCTAGGCTTTCCTTTTCTTCCTTTCGCAGCCCTTTTTTGTCTTAAGGTTGTGGCTTAGATTGCGTACCTGGCCCCTTCTTTTCTTGAAGGTGTGGTTCGGATTGCGTACCAAGCCCCTCCTTCTTTTGAGGTCGTGGCCAAGAATACGTAGCCAGCCCTTCATTTTCTTCCTTCCGCAGCCCTCCTTCTTTTTAAAACTGTGGCTTGGACTGTATACTTGGCTTTTCCTTCTCTTAAAGGTGTGGCCTGGATTTCGCCCCTGGCTCTTACTCCTCCTATATCCCTTTTCCTTTCCTTTCCTCAAAGCGTGTGTGATACGCTTTTAATTCTTCCTTCTCTCCCTTTCATAGCCCTCCTTCGTTTTTAGGCTCGGATTATACATACAGTTCTTTCTTCCTTGTCAATCCTTTTTGTCCTTTTTCTTCGTGGTCCCTAGTCCTCCTAGCCCAGTGTTTAGGTATAAAATTATGCCGTCTTACGCTTCATCCCTGTCGTTCCAACAATAGTCTCTTTTATTCCATAAGGTAACACCATTTACAAAGCTCGTAAGGCATAAATCTTTATCCTTCCAGTTTGGCACATTAACTAGTTATGCCGTTTCGAATAAGACTTTTATAATGCGGCCATATATGCATCCTAAAGTAGTAATACCTCTAATTCATAGTTGGATCTATAAGGCTTTAGCAATAAAGTAATTTACTACTTGCCACATATCCAATGTCCAATTCAAAAAATCTTTATAAAAATCATCCAGTAATTTAAATCCTTGGATTTACTCCTCTTAGTAATTAAACATAGCGGCCAAAATGCATGTGTTTGCCATATATGGGTCTAATTTCTTAACTGGTGAATCGATAGTATTATCCCAAAGGCGTAGGTCGATCTCGTGTATCATAGCCTTTCTGATTTCCATATGCTCAACCAGGAGATCGAAGGAAGCGTTGGTTTCTTCTAGTAATATTAGTTTTAGGGCCATAACTGTAGGTGTTATAGGGTGGTTTCTATGTGTATCAGATATGTTGAAACGGTTTAAGTTAGTAATTCCGAGTCGTAGTAAAGCTTCAGATACGTTTAGGTTCCAACGCTTAAGGTGATACGTCTTATAAATAGCAAATATAAAGTAAATAAAGTAATTAAAGTGGTTGAAATAATACTTACTAATGTTTACTAGTATAAATGAATTTTAAACAATAACTTAGGACGTAATTACAAACCAGTTAAGCATTTTAAATTAGCTTTATTAGTATTTAGTAACGTTACGTTAGCTAAACAGCTAAAAAACTTAAAAGTTACTAAAACTAAATTTAAAACATGTAAGTCGAACGCGAAAAGGCAAATATAGCAGAAGAAGTGTAAGGCGAACAGGGTAAATAAAGGGTGTGACTGTGGAAAGGTGCGTTGTATGATCAGGTGTTTGGTGGTCAGTCTGGATTAGTGTATCGTAACCGAATTTGGTAAAGTGATCGGTTTGGTTGTTTGGTATGCAACCGATATTATCAAGGCGGTCGGTTTAGATGTTCGTGTGTAACCGATTTTGGTAAGGCGATCGATTTAAATTGTCGAAAATCGGATAGGTCCTAGCGAAGGGTTCAGAAACTTGGTGGTTTGTATGATCTGGTACGTAATAGAACGCTTTCCAAGAAGTTCTCGGGTACGTTAGAGCGCCAAATAAGGGTTAATGGTAGTATAACTGGACTTTTAGTAGATAGAGCGCCAAATAAGGGTTGATGATATCGTATTAAAGTTTTCCTTCTTTAAGTTACTCAATCCTTACAGTTTTTATATACGTCGGCATATAATTCTTGTAAAAACGAAGTGTTGGAGTACAAACAGTTGAGCCCGCTACAGCATCCCACTATAGGTATTCAACGTGTGTCTATCTCTTCTTTCTTAGACTGTCTGTAGTTGACCGACTCGGCTACTAATCTGTAAGAGAAGAGTCACATACGCACCCGTAAATGCAACAGTAAAAGAATGAAGGTACATTGAAATATTGTTGTAAAAAAAAAATGATAATAAGAAGCATCCAGAGGTGTACATTACAGGTGAGGGCTTATAAGCCCTCGCCCAAAGCGTACCACTCTAGAATACCTGCTTCTAGACTGCTCCACGCATGAGAGTGTAATCTGCAGCGTGTCACGTTATCATATACGCTACAAGAGTACAGCCTGTAGTATGACACGTGATCGTGTCATGCTATAGAAGTGTGCTTTACAGCTTAATGTACTGCTACCTAAATATACTATCTATGAAGGTATATAATAATATCCACACTATTAATCCTATAATTCTGTCGATTTTATAATCGACCTACCAGTTACCAATGGTGGCCTACGGTATTTATTAGTTTTTATAAACAGCCTTTTCATGTTTATCCAATTCGAGGTTATATGGTTTTTGATCGCCGATACGTATATGCCACGTTTTCGAGATATATAGGAAATTTTTTATAGATTTTTAGCTTTTATTATCAGTAATCGAGGTTAAAATTAGGTAAACGTATTTTCAACGACGTTATATGTTTTTAGTAAAATTTAAATAACTTTTCTCCACGGCATACTATATGTGAATAGATAATGGTACTAAACGTGTAAACCAAAAGATCTAAAAATACCTACGAATCGTTGTCGCATTTTCATAATATAACTGAATATTATATTTACCCGTTCATGAGTTTAAATTTAATGATCGAAAGTCGATGCTTACCGGATTCAATATAAACCGGTTAGTGAAAAGGTATTAAATATTCTTTATTTTGAAGGTAAATAGGGATATAAAGTTATCAACTAATCCGGTGAAACGAGCTGTTGCGTTTTTAATATATTTATGTAGAAATGTGGAGTTAGTTTAAACGGAGATGACATAAGTCTAACAATAAATAAAGATAACGGCGAATCATCGATAACACCTAGCGAAATGGTATGAGGTAAGCGATTGGATTTCATTTAGTTTACGTAACATTAAAATTAACCACTCGAGTAAGAAGCTCAACTAACTTTACAGCTAATACAGAGTTATCAATATTTCGAACCCGTTAAATACCGTATTAAATATTTTTAGAAAATACTCTATATCTTATGTAAATTTTGTTAAGTGGGCGGTTACGAACCCTTTTTTATAGGTTTTTTCAAATATTTACTTGAGATGAGTTTTTGTCGTTAACAATACAGAAAAATGTATGTGCGAAAAATTTAAAGTTTAATAAATTCTCTTTATAAAAGCGGGGAGCGGAGGTTTTCGTTATATATTAATTGAATCAAACGATTATAATGAACCAAAGTAAAAATTGTTTAAAAACAATCAATATATAATAGCTTTAGATGAATTCGAAATATAATAAAAGGACTCCAGGTTTTATAATAACCCGGTATTTAAACGTCAACATTAAACATATATTAATAACTTATATAGGGAAAATCGCCTTCACCTCAAAAATAATACAATATTTATAAGAAAAAGGGAAAATCTATTACTACTATAGCATAATTCGAGAAGTAGAATCGGGTACATATTACCTAATTTCCTTCAATATATATCCGACCGTAAAGCGAATTTTACCATGATCTACTCGATTCTACTCATTCGTTATTAATATTTTTATTTGTATTCATTGAATAGTAACACTTTTATTGTTGCAATCCTTACTACAATTAACCTTAGATATTGAAAAAAGCTGGTAAAAGCAGGCGGTATAAAGCGGGGAGGGTGTTTGTTAGCGCCGATGAGGGTAGTTGACAAAGGGCGGAGCAGGCGTTATACGGTTTCGATGATAAACGGTAACATTAAAAGGAACGAATATTGGGGAAAACCGACGATAACGGTTAACGCGGTGCGAGGCGGTGAGAGCGACCTTTTAGGTGAGATATCAAAGACTGTAATATATTAATTTATACTTGAGCGACGCAGTCGATTCGGATACAATCATTCGCCTATTTTCGGTTGACGCTGTTAATTCGTTTTTGATAAAGGTTAATAAATGGAATACGAAAAGAGAAAAATCTTTTATTATTAAGCCCTGGATGTCGTCTATTACATTTTATAAGCTGTAGCTTATATTAGCTATAAAGGATATATCTTACGTATTGATATTATTTTGACTGTCAGCGTTGAAGTTACGAAAAGATACATAACAGAAACTTAAAAAAACGGTGTGAAGATATTTCCTATTGATACATAGTTTGTAAAAGGAGTTTTATCACAATAAATAAGCGAAATGATCAATAGTGATGGGGGAGTTTTAGGCGATGACGGGTTTATAAGAAAATAGCGATGGGTATATATAATAAAAGACATAACAGTTTATATTGCCGGAATGATAGAAACTTTTTAAACTTAGGTAATATTTCGGAACCGAATAAATTCGTTCATTAACTTGGATATTTCAAAAGTCAAAACGGGTTTATAATCTAGGATATCCCTTTACTGTTTACGAACTAGTAATAAAATATTGTTTTTAGTTTTTAATGTTGCGACCAATTACATTAATAAGAAGTCTAAAATAATAAAGTTATAAGTAAGTTTTTTTTTAAAAGAAATACATTACAAAAATGATTTTATTTACAGTCGGATTTCGCATAAAATTATTTTTCACGTTTACATTATAATGAACCTTTTGGTATATACGATATTTTTACGTATTATAAATACAAACATAGGTAAGAGGAATGCCAAAGTTAAGCAAGCGATCGATATAAAATATATAAACATCTTTTATTTGTAATAAGTTGAGTTTACCTTTATTTTCGCTATTATTTAAGATAAGAAAATCATCTATAACGCGAAAAGGCTACAGGATATAATTAACGGTAGTGTATTTGTATATAAAGAGGCGATATACTTTACAAGACGTCTAATAATTTTTACTAAGGGCGCCTACAGCGGAATAAATAAAACTAAACCTATTGTAAATATTAACTGTATCAATAAAAGGAATGTTATCAAACCATAAAGCCTTAATAAGTAATTAAAGGCTAGAATTAAAATAGAGAATAGATAATTGTAATGTAATTATTACAAAAGGTAAGTTGTGGTAGAAGTAGTTAAGGGAGATTGGCGAGGTAAAAGAAAATGAAGAAAGGTTTTAGGTGCTACGGTAAAGGCCGTATTTATAAGTATAAGCGGGCCGGAAACGACAGGAGTTATATGTTACATGGTACATTGAAAGATAGGTTATACGGCGCCGGCGATAAAAGTAATATATTATACGGTACGTTAAAGAACGCGTTATATGGCGCCAGCGGCTTAAGGTTAAACCGGTTGATACTTTATACGATACGTTAAAAGGTACGTTATAAGCTCGCGCCCAGCTCGCGTCCAGCCTGCGTATTAGGCGGACATGGCCCGTATCCCGCGTTCAACCAATGGAATGCTACGGCCCTTACGATGTTTAATAAAAAGGAGGACATGTTATAAACTTAGGTTATTGGCTATTAAGTCTATAGGTTACCTGACTTTTCACGTATCGGAATACGTAATACCAAGCCTGGGCCCGGTCCGGACTCAGTCCGCATACGGCACATACGAAGGTACGTAACGGACTGGGCACTGACTATGCCCATAAGCTCTTTACGAAGGGCCACTATATCCTCTTTTAGTCTTCCATCTGTACCTAAATAGTAAACTTCATTTGGTACCTACATGGCTTACCATGTTAAGTTGGACTGTAACAAAGTTCTCATGAAGTAAAAATTAGAAAAATATGATAATATATTTAAAATCGTTAGGATCACCAACCCTAAAGTGTTTATTAGAATCTCTAAATATCCTACAACTCTCCGCATAACTAAAGCTATACCCTATATTAAAGCGACCAAAGACAACAATCTTTGGTAAACTATTGAAAAAAAATACAAAGTTAAAATGAATAAACTTTTTACTCAAGGAATCGCATAATTTATCCCTTAACTCGACTTTAACCTCCAAAACTTAAATATCACGATTTAGGTATCGAGAATTATATTCAAAATTAATGGCAAGACTACGATGAGACCGTACGAAAAATTACGCCTTATCGCTTAAAAATACGATAATGAAAAAAAAGACTAAATTCTCACGTAATAGACAACCATTTAAAAGATTAATTCATATTTATACTAATTTCGATAGTAAGTTTATTAAGTGAAACTAACAAAAAAATTGTTATTCGTAACTACGATATTACTTAAGTTTATACATAATCAACACCTAATTTATAAAAGATCGTCTTATTATAACTACCATAATAACTCCATAATAAATACCCTTAGGGAAAGGTTATATGATATATTAAACTAATATACAGATTGACTGAAATAAACGTTTATTGGTTTCTTACCTACCAATCGGACTTCAAATCTTAACTAGACATAAAATCTTGAACATATGATCTGTTTTCATTAGTTACGCAAAATGAAGATTTCGGTTTATTAGGAATATAAACTAATAATATATTTTTCGTTGGAATTGATGGATTTATATTATTGGAATCACAGACGATTAAAGATTTAAAATTCTGGAATTATTGGCTGGTCGAAATTCTGGTAGAAGGAAAACACTTAAAATTAAATGGATAATCAATCCTAAAATATGGTATTAACGATACTAGTATCTACCTCAACTTCTATAAAAAATGTTAGGGTATTGACTTGGTTACATTTAATAAAAGTAACATAATAAGGCTTAAATATATTTTGAACAACACGCCCGTATCATTTATATCATCATTTTATATCAATTAGAGGCTTTTTATAATCTCTCGATTATGGTATTAACGTAAAACCTAACGAATAATAACTTTACCTAATTAAATAAAAATTAAATTAATAGATAAAGAACCAAAACAAAGGATCAATATAGTCTCAATTGACCTGTCGAAAGCTAACTTAATAATCTTTACGGACAGCATTTTTGTAAACAATACAAATTTATAGTTGCAAATTAGATTTCTTATAATAATTGTTAATAAAGATACATTATTAAAAGGCTAATTTTATATTATGAAAAACTCAATTTATAAAACATTAATCAACTTTTAAAGAATTATTCGAAACGTATTGGCTTTAAAGTTCTACAGAATAATAGCCGGCTTCAATGTAAATATAATTATATGGAAAACCCTTAAAATTATTCCTATACCGATAATGATTTGAATTGATTTTTTTTAAAAACCCACATTCGAATACCTTTCGAAACTCGGAATTTCTAACAAAAAACGCCTAATAATCAATGTAATAGTATTCTGTAAAGCTTATAAAAACAGGGAGTTTAAGGAATTTTAGATGAATGAATAACAAAGATAATCTGGTTATTTATATAACAAAATCAACGCTAAATAAGGCCTTGCAATAGTTTATGGAAAACAATTAGCTGATTATACAGATCAAATGCTACGTTAAAAGGCCACCTAGCAAAGCTGAGTTACGTACCGGCAAATAGGGTTACCCTAACAAACTAAAAAACTACTAGGAAATTAAAACCGGCAACTTGATTATTTAACACAGTTAAATTGGAGGTTTACATTAGTTTGTAACTAAAGACTTACTTATGGTAATTGATAAAATCGGAAATCGGAGTCGTAAAAAATAGGGTTAATTCAACTATGCAATCGGCAGGGGCCTAGCTAAATAACAAGGAGATAATTCGGCGGTAACTGAAAACGATTAATCAACCACACTAACATACACGCATGAAACAAAAAGCTGCCAGTATTGAAATAATAATAATTACAATACAATCAGTCAACTTTACTATAAGTAAAGTGAACTACACAAACTGCAAGTTGAGTGTATTGTTTTGTGGGTCTACTGTAAAGCCGAGTACAATATGCGCCCACTTCACACTAGGGCATGGGCTAAGCAATTGGCACTACAAATTAGTATGCAGACCGGCTAGCGGTCTGCCAAACCTAGAACAATACATCCACTACTTGACTACGCAATACTACTGTTACTTCGACCACGTCTCGAATCGACAACGTTGCAACGTCTAAAGTCCTACCAACAGATCCTTCGATAATACTTTTACATGCCCAATACTAACCTTAAATTGTTGATTACATACGCGTAAATTTATTACGTTTTACATTCGCCTATTTACAGGTTTTTATTATTATTTTATCTCTACTTTATGTAACCCCTCCAATTTTTGAGAAAGAACCTTCCTATTATATCTCCGGCGTAAATAGGCGCTGGGCTAGGACTACGAAAACCGCACCTTCCGGCATAACTAGGGCTACAACTCTTAGCCTACGGGTCTTAGAAGTTACGAAGCACCTTAAGGTTTTAATCGAAAGGATGGCTGAAGGGTTTGAATCCAAAACAACGCATTGTTTAAAGTTTACGTTTGCGGGCGGTTGCGGTAGGGAAGAGAGCCTCGAATTATGATCTTTTCCGCCGGTATTTACATGTATATTTCGTAACAGCAAGGGGGGGGAAAAAAGGTGGAGAGGCACAGCATAACAGTGGAAGAATACTTCAAGTGGTTGGTGAGTGAAGTGGGCTTAGTCCCCCACGGATATTACCAAATAGGTACCGAACTTGGAATAATATACAGTATGAATCAGGGCGTTTCCATGGATACCGACAAAACCTCAGTTACAGTCCATGTCCTGTTGCCCAAAGACAATTCATCATCTTCTTGACACCAGACATTCTCTGAATCCAGCTCTTCCCAGGTACTTACTTGCCCATGGTCTTTGCTATCTGATCACGGCCCCTTTCCGCCGGTTCTCTTCTCCATGTGCGGCCCACTTCCAAGTGACTACGTGTTGGCACGTACGGCAGCCATGTCCGTACCGTGGATCTGTTCCGATCGTTCCATCTGCCTTCAGGGCCGGGACGAGGCCGTGCATGGGTAGTATACCATCGCCACACCATGCAGTCTGCCAAAGACCAATGTGACACCATGTGCTCCTCACCGGCCTGCACTCCACCCATCGTCGTATGCCATGGACCCCAGCGTGCCTGGAGGATCAGTAGGCACGGGGAAGGGCGCCGCCCTGACCTGCTGCTCGTCCCTCCACGGCTCCGGAGCACACGCCGCGTCGGCATGACCGCGAACATCGCCGCTCTGCTGTCCTTGCTGCGGGGGCAGCACGTACCCGCGTCCAGAGGACTGGTACGTGGACGTCGACGTGGTGTGCAGATAGCTGGGCATGCCGAAGACCGGCCGGGGCAGCTCGCGGCCCGCATAGCTGGCGGCGCTCGGGTCCTCGCCCTGTGGCGAGGCCTTGGCCTTGCCCCTGCCCCTGCCCTTGCTCTGGCCGATGTTCTGGTCGTAGGCAGCCCAGCGCGCCTCGGCCTGGTTGTGCGGCGGCGCGCAGTGCGGCGGCGCGCCTGGGTTCCAGACCGGGATGCCCCCCGGCGGCGCTGCCTCGCCGCGCGCACGGCCGTGCGCGTACGCCGCGAGGGTGCCGTTGATTCCGACGAGCGCCCACGCGAAGACGGCGACGTCGCGGATCGAGCGCATCAGCAGGTCCTCGGGCGGCCCGCCGGCAGCAGCGGCGGCGGCGGCGGTGGCGGCGGCGGCGGCGGC
>JASMMZ010000021.1:0-90364 GCA_038502455.1 Anisogramma anomala | reverse complement strand
GATCACGACGAGGCCGTCGGACGTGCACGAGACGACGGCTTCCAGCTCGAGGGAGGGCAGGGGGCCACGGCGGCGCGGGCGCCGTGGCCTGTGGTATGCCTGGCCCTCTCCGGCTGCCGACGCCGGCGAGTTTTGGGTGAGGGGTGTTTCGTTGTCGGGCTGCGTGGCCGAGAGGGAGCTCTCCGCCCCGGTTCGGGAGGAGCCCTGTCCTGAGTTTGCGCCGCTCGCGGTGGGCAGCAATTGCATGTCTGCGTCGTCGTCTTCCTCCCGCTTGATGGCCGGGCCGCTGTGCTCGTGCGCGTCCATGTCGATGCGGTGGTCCAGCGACGTGCCTCCGTCGTCCGAGTCACTGGTGCTACTCCCGCCCCCCATCGACTCCTCCCCACGGCCGTCCTCGTCGTCGTTCTCGAAGTCGTCGGCCTCGCGCGGGTCCCGCGACCAGAACCGCAGATATGCGATCGAGTCGTTGGCCTTGGCACTCTCAAGACACTTCAGCGCGTCCGGGAGGCAGCGCTCCTGGATGCAGCGGTAGAAGCTCTTGTCCTTGAGCTGGTCGGGCGTCAAGCCAAGGACGGAGGCGACGGCGTTGGTCGCAAACATGATGGTGAGGTTTCTGGTAAAGCGGTTCAGGATCAGCGCGGCCCGAGGCTCGCGTCCCACGGGAGCGATCTTGAACTTGGGCGACAGGTGCTCCAGCATGTGATAGCGTGGGTCTCTGGGCGAGGAGGAGAACAGGCGCCGTATCTGGGCACCCTCGATGGCTCGTCTCTCGCTCTTCTCGCCACGGCGGTAGAGACTGGTGCATGCGACCAGCACATCGTGGACAACTGTGAAACAGCATTCGCAGCTCACCCACTGGCCATTCGCAGCCAGGATCCTGACGTAGTGAAGACTCGCAGCCTTGTCCAGAAGAAGGCCCCGGCTGTGGACGGACCGTGCAAAGGGAAGCTCCTCGGGGTGGAAGAAGTCAAAAACGGCTCGTCCCCGGACATGGTCCGAGGGCCATCCCAGGATGTCGATAATAGACTCGGACGCGAAGAGAATGGTGCAATCAGGAGTGAGGTCTAGACAGAGCCGGGTTCCTGTCAGCCAAACGGCGGCGCATGATGGTGGGAGGCGCCGGAGGACATAGGAAGCGGTCGTCCTGCTTTGCTGTGGCACAGGGACTTACTGTGGATTGTCATGAATGTGTGCTCCATGGAGTCTACGATCTCCGGCTACCGAGCTCGGTAGCGACACGTTCCTTCCAAACCCTTTGCTTGCCCTCGCCATGCACCGAATATGCGTATGAGGCCCGCGATCGTGAGGATTGCGCTCGGGCGAGGAGGCCGCGATCGAAAGCCAGGCTCGCAATCAGTCGACAGCGGCGCCACCGATGCCAGGGAAGTACGAGTGCAGTGGCTAGACGGAGCTTGACTGGTGGGGCTGGTGGTACTGGGGGTGTTCACTGCTTGTTGCTTGCGTTGTTGCTTGCGTTGCTTGCGTTGCTGCACGGTAGGCCATCCGAGCCGAGTGCTTGTAGAACAGGAGAGAGCGGCATGAAGTGAATCAAGCACCGTCGAGGTGCACGTCGCGACAGAGGAGAGGGAGATAAGCACGGCAGTCGTTTGTCGACGTGTCACTGCCGGCCTGTGCTGTCAGATGCAAGGCAGAGCTGGCTACACACCGTTGCAGATGTGGGAGCTGGTGGGAAGGCGGCGAAGGGTGTGCTGTGCTGTGCTGTGATGTGCCAAGCAACAGAACCAATGCTACATATCGATCAGGAGGCCTCGCACAGCAGCAGCTTGCCCGACGATATGAATATAAACCCAATATAAACCCCGGACCTCCCTGCCAAACCTCCACATTCAATGCCCTGCTCGTGGGTGGCATCGGACCTGGGGCTCTAACACCCAAACGGGCCCTTCGCCGAGGCACATGCTGTTCTTCCCCATTCAACGACTTGTACGAGTTCATGCCCACGTGGCACAGCGGTTGATGTTGATCAGGCTTGGTTGATGTTAGGCACGTACTGTACTGTACTAGAACGCCATCGTGGGCCACGACTGCAGCGCGCGATGTGACAAGCCGTTGGTGATGATCCAGTCCGATGCTTCTGAAACCTCGGGGGCCACTTCCGTCGGGCCTTGCCACGTCCAAGCTTTGATGAAGGTGACAGTACATTCTTGCGAAGTTGCCCGTCTTGCACCGCACAATGGCGCGCCGGGGAATCACCAAGCCGTAGGCTGTGGAGTCGACGCCATCGAGTCGTATTTGTATTCGTATTCGCAATTCCTTGCCCGGCGATGGTCTCAACCGACCGTCGCAACGTCCGTTCAAGCGACTGTTGTTTCCGCTTTCCCTTACGCGGCAGCGTGACAGCCTGGCAGCTGCCATTTGTTTACGCTTATTATTTTTTGGTCTTATTACTTACAGGAAGCCCGTGAGGCTATGGCGCGTAGTTACCCAGAGCCATCTTTTTTTGGTCACATTCCTGTTGCTACTATAGACTGGACCGACTGCATCGTCAACTGCATGCAGTGCAACGAACTGCGTTTGTCAATTGCATTGGCCAATTTACTACTAACTATCGTAACTTACAACAAGTTACGACAAACTGTCTAATTGTTGGTAGGCCTTTATCGTTACAACGTAATCGATTCGAATCATGGTCCAAGTAACTGGTGTATTACATTCAAAGTGGTGAGTTCCTTCTAAGTTTGGCAGACCGCTATCCGGTCTACACACTAGTTTGTATGGGCTACTTCTTGGCCCGTGCTCCACATTAAAGTAGGCACTCCCTACAATCAACTTGCAGTTAGTACTATTGACTTGGCTGTACTACAATTGACTATTGTTCCAACACTAGCGACTTTTTGTTTTCTATCTGCGTATCAAGGTAGCCGATCACGAATCAAAGGTAATCGCTAAACTCCCTCCTATCTTTATCGGCATTACTGTTGTACCTGTGTGGGGGTACGTATATACTTACAATGAAGGGCAAGGACTGGTACACAGTATTCGAAAGGCACGTGCCCGTGCCTGTCATATTTTACATGCTCAGCTCCGCTAAGCTCTAATCTAGTCTAGTTTCATCCTCTTTCATCGTTCAATATTACACTGTTTCAGCAATACATTGCCACTTTTTTTTTTTTTTTTTGTATTTTACTATCACTGGTCAGTGCCATCTATGAAGTGTGACACTTGCTGCTACGACATAAACCTGTAGATACCGGCGGGAGGGATCCTAACCCGGGTCCTCCGAAGGCTTGTGCAGGCCCCAGGGCCTCCGAACCATCCTTCCAAACAAGACCTTGGGGTGCCCTACAGTTTAGAGACCCGTGGGCGTATAAACTATAGCCCTGGTCTGGCCGAGAAACGCGGCCTATGCAGTCCCCGCCCGGCGCCTGTTAGCGCCGGGGCTACAACTATATGGGCCTTTGAGAAAAGGGCCCTGTAAAGTACAAATATAGAAAAGTAGCCCGTGTAAGGGGCGAAGGTAAAACGCGGTATAGTAACGTGTGCTATTAGGCCCCGTAAAATGTTGTTGGGGGACTTTTATGCGTATGATGGCCCGAACGTCGTACGTTTAAAACGAAATAAATAAGAGAAAGTGTTGGAACAGTAGTAATTGCAGTTTAGTAAGTCAACTTTACTATCAAGTAAGTTGACTATACTAACTGCAAGTTGAGTGTATTGTTTTGTGGGTAAACTGTATTGATTGTAAAGTCAAGTACAGTATATGCCCAATTCAGACTAGGGCACAGGCCAAGCAATTGGCTATACAAAATATTGTGCAGACCAGCTAGCGGTCTGCCAAACCTAGAACAATACATCCACCACTCGACCACGTAACACTACTATTACTTGGAACGATTCGAATCGACAACATTATAACGTCTAAAAGCCTATCGGGAAAAGCTTATTAACACTAATCAATGCTTAGTAGGTTAAGTATAGATTAGCTAAGTACAAAAAAGCTACTTTTCAGTTACGTTTCAAGTAAGACTAAGGTAAAGGAAAGATTCTTACGAAAGGCTTTTACGAATTGCATCAGTCCAAAACGGCAGGAAGTAGAAAAGACTCCTGGATTGCAACAGTTCAAAATGACAATCTAGAGATAGTAACGGTATTGTTACTTAAAAACATTAAGAAATCTTCACTGTATCTTTTTTTTTTACAAAAAAACGTTGAGATTAACCGTTAAAAGTCTTAAAGATTGTAAAGTTGGTAAATAATTAAGTTGATATTATTACGGTTACTATTATTGCAAAAACGACTAAGTCCTATAGCCTTTAACTACAAATAACAAATAGTTTTCGACCTTACTTTCTACACTAAATTTTACCCTTTACACTAGCTCTTACCTTTATACGAGTCCTTTTTCTCTTCCTATATATCGCAATATCGTTAATTTTTAAAATCGTTACGCCGAGAAAAAACGTTAAGAATCGCTTAGTTGCGCCACGAAAGTCACGTTACGCGACCTTATACTAAATTGTTAAGTTCACCTACGCCCAAAATCATTGAATTTTTACGCTTCAAAATCGTCAATTTTTTTCGCCTAAACTACCAAGTCAAGATAACACCTATTCAAAAGCGAATAAAGGTAATTAAAGCCTTCGAACCTGTCTTCATTAAGTATTATAACGAATATTTTTAATTAACAAATATTAACGAATATTTTACTAAAGAATATCTCACTAACTATATTAGCTAGTATATCTTTAATACAAACGTTGACAAAAAGTCTAGCTGTAGCCACCGCGTTTTCCAAGAGTTTCGTGAATTGTTCAATTATTAAACTATTAATATATGAAAAAAAAAATCTAACGGATTATTAAGACTAAATTAAAGGTAAATATTAATAGGTATGGGTTTTACATGCTAGAAAAAACGCTAAATGGGCTGGAAGAAAGCTTTTTTTGAGATGGCTCAACTTGAGGATTATCTTTAAGATCCTAAAGTTCAAGATATACAAGGAAAAATTAAAGGTTTTAAAGATTATTAACGCCCTTATACACTTTTTAGGGAGCTACCACCTCTAAATCACCAGTTAAGTCAAACCTTTAACCCTACTAATACTATTTCTTTACATGCTGATGATAAGTAAATTGTTGATCTACTCGGCAATTCAGTCCCAACGTATGATAACACGAAGTACTCGCCCGACAACACTAAAGTGCGTAAAGTAATAGCTACCAATGCAGTAAATAAAATGAACATCGGTACTATCTATCAGTTAATTAAATAAAATCGTTGAATCCCTTAAAACCTTCCCTCCAACTATTAAGTTCCTTATAACTCTTAAAATTTCCTTTAAAATCATTAAACTATTCAAATTCCCTGATGTTTTCCCTAAAATCGTTAATTTTTTAAACTGAAGCTTCCCACAACAGGTATATTTATACGCGTAAACTCACTCTAGGTCCCACCATAGAACTTTAAAAACAACTGGTAACTACTCTCACTATTGCAATTCTTAAACACTAGGAAACACCATCAATAACTGAGATAACTATTGTAACTTTCCTACCAAACATGTCAAAATAGTCAATATTAATTACAAGCTTCTTACAAAACTTACAAAAAATCTAAACCTATACAAGAAGTATGATGGAAAGCCCTACAACTTACTTAATACAAAAATGATATCTTTTCTCAACATTTTCAAAAGAATAGAGGTTATTCCTTCAAGTTTTCTCTCATTATTCCCCGAAATCCTTTCAAATCACGCTAAAAACTACCATCTAACCTTCCTAATATAGCAAACCAATTCCGTGAAATATATGATAACATAAAAAGCTATTTTGAGCATAAAATTCACCTAATGTAATATCACATAGACTGGGCTAAAACAAGGTAAATAACGATATTAGCTAAAAAGTAAAAAGAGGAAATACCATTAAATATCCTTAATGAAAAACTTGACAAATTGGTATTATGTCTACAAGTAACAGGGAAAACCTACACTAGCGAAACTACACTTTACGAATAGATACATGCAGTTATTACGAGTATTAACAAGTTTAAATACGCTTTGCAACGTTCAGGTACCACCTGTAAAAGCTTCTTTAACTAGTTACGATCCTCGCTTACAACTGTAATAACTCATACATCAAGTTAAATCGGTATATATCACTAATTGAATAATTTCCGAGACTAGAATAATAAAAAACACGCGATAATATATTACAACAATTGCAAGTACGAAAGGCCTAGTTTTAAATATTTGATTCAAAGCTATAATCATAGTAATATTAACAACAATGACAAAACTTCAACCGATTTATTACTCGCAAAAACTATCGTTGTAATATTGACCAAAGGTTCTATAGTTATAACAAATCCAATGATTAGTTAACACGCTACTCTCTGGCTAAACACCACAAATAATAGGTAATATATCATACCCAGTACCCTATTACCTCCGAAAAAAATTACTTGAACCATATAGAAAACTGTAAGGATAAAAAGAATGTTAAAGATAACGATACAAAAAAAGCAAATCACATGATATAAAGATACCGTTCCTAAAGCAGCCTAAAAATTAACCGACTACTACTTCCTATATTAATTGAATAGCGAAAACCTCTATATTTACCCTAAACAAATACATAACCCTTTATATATTTTTAACTTTCGCGATTATTATGAAAACCGCACGATGTAAAGTATTATACCATATATAAATATACTTAGGTAGTTAATAGAAGGTTATTAAGAATATCTAACACTTTAAAATAAAAAATTAATATTGCTAAAGAAATTTATCTTTACAATACTAGTAATATCAAAGTTGGTTTCGGCCCTAATAAATAACTATCGTTATTAAAATCAACGAATATTTAAACTCTTATTAGGCCAATTCAATTTTATATCCTTAAGTCATCCATTTTATCCTCCTTTATTTGGATGATATAAATATTTTTAGTATCAACTTCAACGTTAATAATGACTGATTGGTTAAAAACGGCTCGAGATTCCCTGTCACCTTCAAGAAAAGTTACTTTCGGTTTCATCTTAAAGTTATAGATGCAACGGTACTAAATCCAACCACGTTAAGAATACTTTAATTATACCGGCAATTGAATAACCTAGCCGTTAACAAATTGTAAAAAGTTTTTCAATTCACAAAATATGAAAATGTGGAATACTCTACTCTAAACATTATTTAAAAGCTATATTATTGAAACTAAACATTTATCCAATTCTTGCGAAAATTCAAATTAATATTGAAAAAGGATAGGGATTTCAATTGCAAAAATTTTGTTATCCTATTTTACTTTAATAACAAGTCTGTTTTTCCATCAATAACTCTGCAACCTTATTCCATGAAGCCAAGTTCCTTAAACTGATATCGGCACAAGATACGAGGAAAGCATTAAAGATATTGTAAATTAACATGTATTTAGGCCCACTAAACATCGTTGTCTACAATACTAATACCAAATTTACGATGAAGAAGTTTTAAACGAATACCAAAATAATGGGTATTTAATACAAATAAGTATCTGTTAAAACCTAATGAAGCATTTGAAAAATAAAGGAGGCATACACATCATTTTTCAAGACGTAAAATATCTTTACGTTATAGATTAAAAGCTTTATAGACTAGAAAATATGTGTAAAAATAGAGGTAATAGGTTTAAACAATATTGTAAACCTTAACGGCTTAGTGTTAATATTACTGATCATTAAAGAATATCCTCGTTTGACAAGTGAATCTGTATAATTAATAAGTACCTAAAAAAAAAAATCTATAGTGTACAGTAAGACCCTGAAAGAACAACGGAAAGAATCGGCATGATATTAAGTCAATAATACCCTCAATATGAAGAAAGACCTTACAAAGATCAACGTGTAATGATCACACTAAATACCCGTGAGTATATAGAAGGTGTCAAAGGGTTTATGTTATCAAGAAGGTAGCAGAGATGCTGAGTGAACAATATCACAACCGTGCAAGTAATGATCAAAAACCATAGGGCTATTCAGAATATACTGAGACTGAATACTTAGATTGACAACTGAAGAGCTATGAAGGAAATACTATCTATGTGGTGATGACCGTATCCTTATATATCTGTACCTTCATACCTTCTTCAGTACTGGACCACTGGAGTTGTTGTCGGTCCCATCGATCCTTCCCTATTCGGAGTTGCTGACATAAAAGAAGTTCCCCGCCTGATGTGTTAGACTTCAGGCTTCTCAGTGGCGCAGTTACATACTAGCCTATTTCCTGACCCAACCGCTGTTTGGATCATGACACAACGTGCTATCTTTGTTGATATAAGTTAAAATCACTGAATGACGAAAGCCATTGAAATAGGATAGTCCATTAAAAATCTTAAGTATTACTAACCCTAAAGTACTTATTAAAACTGTAAATAGTGCTATAACATTTTAAATAGATCAAATAAACCCATATATTGAAACAAATAATGAAAAAGATAATGATAATGATGAAGATTATTAAGCCAAACAAATGAACTAATATAATTATCACCCTTCTATAATCAATAGATCGATAAAACGTTAACAACATAGTTGATTACTAAACAAATAACATTAAAGATAAAGAATAAACACCGGACTACATTTACAATACTACTTAAGTCAATAAAAAAGAGAAGGATAATCAAAACTTAAGGCAAGTCTTTTCAAACGAGCAATAAGGTTGAAATTGATTAACTCCTGAATTAGAAAGTTGTACAATTTATACCCAAACGCAACTTCAAACTCCACAGCCTAAACATAACTATTTTAAAGTCAAGGATTGTATACGAGGTTAAAAACAAGACTACAGAGAAGTCATATGAAAATTCACGTCCAATTGCTCAAAATATGATGATAAAGGTAAAATTTACATCCCCACGCAATCTTCAACAATTGAAAATCGCAATTAACGTTTATTAATCGCATTGATAAGAAATTTACCAACCAAAATTAATAACACATTTATTTTTAATAACTGTACTATTATCTAAACATATATATAATAAGCTATGAATTTACAAAGAATCCTTTTATTAACACTATTACAAAAATTTCATGATGAATACCCTCTGGGGATAGTTATACGATACATTAAGCTACTATATGGATTAGCCGAAGAAAATGTCAATTAAGTTCTTAACGTACGAATTGTACTTAAAATTGATGCTAGGTATAAAATGTTTAACCTACAACCTATACTTACTAATGATATAAAATAAAGATTTCAGCTTAATTATTATGCAAATTAACGATACCTATTTCGTTGGAACTATTAGATTTGTAGTATCGGAATAACAGGCAATTGAAAACTTATAGTTTATGAATTACAAACTGGTCGTGACTTTGGCAAAAAGTAAATATTTAAAGTCCAATGGATTATCAATTCGTAAATATAGTATTAACGATATTAATATGTACTTTAATTCCTATTAAAAGAATTTAAGTGTTAATTTGGCTAGAATGAATAAGACTAATATAGTAATAAATTCAACGCATTTGAAGTAATGCGTTTATAAAAACTACATTATAATTTTATATCAACCGGAGGATTTATAGGGTTTTTTTAATTATAACAAAAATTTTAAATACAATGTATAAGGACTAAAATCAATCAAATGAAACATTGGATTGATAAATCGAAAATTATAACCTAGGGATTAATATATTTCTAATCAACTTATCAAAAGTATAGTTGATATTTTTTGTGGACGGCTTATTTATAAATGATATCAACTTATTGTTATAGATTTAATCCCTTATAACGATGGTTAATAAAGATGAATTATTAGAAGTTCGATTAAAAATCACTGAAAATCTAATTTATTAGACCTCTGTCAAATACAAAATAATTATTCGAAACATATTAACTTTGGAGATTTATAGTATGATAACCAGTTTCGATATAGGTATAACGATGTAGAAACCCCTTAATATAGTTACTTAGTAATCAAAGATTCTACTTATCCCGGTGGTAATCTGTACTAATTCGAAAAGCCTATTCAAATACCTTTTGAAATTAGGAATAACTAGTAAAAAACGCTCTAAAATTGATATAAAAGTATTCCGCGAGGCTTATAAAAGTAGTAAAATCGAAAAGTCCAAGTAAATTAACGGAAAAAACAATTCGACTAATGCTATAACAAAATCAACTCCGAATAAATCCCTAAAAAGGTTTGTAAACAACAATATGCTTACCATACGTATCGAAAACTACATTGAAAAACCACCTGACAAAGCTAAGTTATATGCCAACAAGTAGGGAGGGAAGCAGTGATATTATGGTACACTGAAAAGCTGTCAAGATACTAAAGCCAATGATTTGATTGACTGATACAGTTAAGTTGGAGGTTTGTATAAGTTTGTGGCGAAGGACTTATATATAGGAGTTAATGAAATCGGAACTTGAAACTGTAGGATAATTAAGATCAATTTAACTACGAAATTGACAAAGGCCTGTCTAGTTAACAAGGAGGAATTTCAAAAGCTATCAGAAATAAATAGTCGACCATACTAGTATACGCATACAAAATGAAAAGACATCAATATTGGTACAATAGTAATCGTAATACAATAAGTCAACTTTACTATTAAGTAAATTAAATATACTAATTGTAAGTTAAGCGTATAGTTTTGTGGGTTCATTGTATTGACTCTAGAAGTAAGTACAGTATATAACCAATTCAGTCTAGGGCATAGGCTAAGCAATTGACTATATCAAATGGTGTGTTGACCGGCTAGCAGTCTACCAAACCTAGAACAATACATCCACCACTTCACTACGCAATACTACTGTTACTTTCACCAATCGAATCGACAACATTGCAACGTCTAAAGCTCTACCAATAATGAGGTTATAAACGATATAAAATCAATTAATTGACGCTATAAAATAATGTGTAAATTAAAGTATTAAATTGCAAAAGTGATGAAGTATTTGTTTGTAAAATAGTAAGTGGAAAAAAAAATATCCCTATATAAATAGTAGTGAGTAAAGTATAGGAAAATATTTGTTTTATCGGATAATCATCTTATAAGATGTACTACTATCATAAAATAAAGAAGTTAATGTTAAAATAACATTAAAGTATAGTACAATCAAAGATATTAATATTGGCCACAAGTTAATTATAGTAAAGTATATAATTTAATGTAGGGTATAGATCAAGTAATTGCCTATATAAAGTAGTATGCAGACCGGTTAGCAGTGTGCCAAATTTAGAAGAAATAACAATTCACTACCTAACTTTTATATTACTACTGTTACTTTAACTACACTTTTAATGGATAACGTTTTCATATTGAAAAACCTATTAACATTAACTGTAATTACGGTTTAATAGGTATTAAACAGATAAACCTTTATTAGTAACCTTATTTTCAGTTGGTATAGTAAGTTATAAATTAGCTTGTTGTGGCAAGTAAATTTTTGGTTTATAGTTTCAGTTGTGCAAGAGTTAAACCTAATTAAAATTAACTCTATACTACCTACCACAAATAGTATTTTGATAACTGATTTGAATTAACACCTATAACTTCTAACTAAATACCCAATACTATAAAGAAGTATTTTTACAGTTTATATAAGCCGGCTTTGCTAACAAGGTCAAAATTTTAAACTAAAGGGGAGCAATACTAGTAGGCTTTCAAGGATGACGTAAGCTTCAATTCCCGTGGCTATCCCTGGCATCTCAACTGGCAGGCCTATGATTTGAAATTGAACTGTTGCCGGCCTCACTCAAAATGGCGGCCATCAACTCGACACACAAACACGGCGCCTACCACACCCATGATTCACAGTCTCGATGGGGACGCAACTCCACCGACGCCAAGATGCCTCCTTCTGCACGTGATCCGGAATGGGAGCTGCCCAGACTTCGCGCCTCCTTCACGTTTGAGGTTTGTCCTGTTCCCAGCGCACGTGGCGTGTTTGGACCGACCATCGTATTGACGCCAGAGCTGATGAAGCCCTTGCAACAATAGGACGACTACAAATACGCCAAGAAAGATGGGGACAACGACACTGGCAAGCCGAATCCGTCAACACCGCTGTTTGGGTCAGAAAAGGCCGTTTGCTAACAAGCTGTCCTTAGAGTTCTTCGACGTGAAGTTCTACCCCTATGATGCCGACGGAACAGACCCCATTTTTGCTGCAGTGAGCAAGAAGCATGTGCGTGGCGTCCTTAGTCTGTCGTCATCACGAGTCCGGGCCCTGGTGCTGTTCACTGACGCTTCTACCAAGGTCCTCATCTGCAGGCTCATGCAAGGCGTGACGGACAGTTCAAATCCGTGCGAGGTGATCCGAGTCATCCGGGACGGTGATGTGAGTTGGGCCCCATGGGCACTGCCTTCGCACCCTTTCAAGTGACAAGGCTGATCGGAAGTAGGATGATGCGGTCAATTGTGCATGTTGCTGGTCCATGGAGGCCGGCACGGAGAAGCCGCTCCTCTGCGTGACTGGTAGCGATGCCAAAATCAAGGTCTACGATGTGATAGACGGGACAATATACAAGGTTTGTCGTATTTGCTCGCCCGCCCTGGTTGAGTAGAACTGACAGACTTTGTAGACCCTTGTCGGCCATGGAGGCGTGAGCAGATCCTCATGCGGACCAATATCTGCTTGCTTGTAGCTCACAAAAGAATAGGAAATCAACGACGTTGCCACGTCTCCCGACAATCCTCGCATCATCGCCTCAGCATCAGACGACACTACCGTCAGAATATGGAGCTTGGATCCGATCCATCAAAAACAGCCATGTGTCTGTCTCCTTGGGGGGGAAGGGCACTCGTGGAGTCTTCTCACTGCTGTACGACAACCAGGCCTCCAAGACGCTCAGCCTCCCAGCAACACTGACAGCTTCCCACAGGCTTTTCACAATACCGGCCGGTACCTACTTTCAGCAGGCCATGATCAGGTTATCAACTTGGTAAGTCTTCATGTCATCTGATGGTAGTGCGTTTTTGCGTATCTGGACCTAATCGACTGTATATATATGTATATACATAGTGGACAATACCTGATCTGCCCAAGGGGCATGTCGACCACCCCATCATCGTACACTACCCTCACTTCTCAACATCAGAAGTTCACTACGGTCTCATTGATTGGTACGTATTTTCTGCACGCCTACCTGTCCAGGCTAACGTGCCACAGCGTCGCCTTTTTTGGAGACTTGATACTGTCCCGCGCCTGTCACGAACAGAAAATCGTCCTGTGGCAAATTGAAGGCTTCGACTCCGAGGACCCTCCCCCATCGCCGTCACTGGCGCCAACAGCATACGACCAGTCCCGTACCACCCGCTCCGCTTTTGCACCATCCAGCGCACCAAGCCAATGGGTGCGGATCTTGCAGTTCGAAACGGTCAACTGCAGCGTGCAGTTCTTTCTCCGCTTCAGCCTCTTCCACCGGGCCGGCCACCACCCGATCCTCTGCTTCTGCAACGCCAACAAAGACATCATGATGTGGGACATGGCGCGCCTCGAAGCCTACCAAGAATACATCAACGAGCTGCGTAACCCGGCCCGTGAACGCGCAGCCAAGGTCCCGCGCCCGCCCTGGCTCATTGGCGCGCACCACAAGTCCAAGAAGGAGCCCAAGCTCGAGGGCGACGCCAGGACCATCGCCGCGGCTAACATCATGCGGCCGGTGGGCCACAAGGACCCCTTCGGCGTCGAGGCGCTCCTGCGCGCCGAGGGCCTCAGCCAGGAGACCATCGAGAAGTGGAGCGCATGCTACGACATCAGCAACCCGCACAAGATGGTCAAGCCGCACCGCACCGAGTCGCTGACCGGGCCGACCTTTGTGGGGCGCCAGGTCGGCTGGAGCCCCGACGGCTGCTGGTGCGTTGTCGTCGGGAGTAGGAATCATGCCGTCATCTTCCAGCGCTGGCCTCAGCGGGGGCGTGCCGCGTCGTCGCGCCAGAACTCGCACGTGCCCTCCGAGGCAGGGACGCAGCTGAGCCGCGCGGGCACGGCGGCCGTTCATAGGGGCAGCGAGGCGCCGAGTGCGAGTGTCGGTGGGTCGTGTGTGGCGCCGGAGCCGATGGTAGAATAAGGGGCTGGGGTGTTGGATGACCGTGGCTCAAGGAGTGGCCCTTCATCGGGAGAGAACTACTACTGCACAGCTGGTCGGTCCGTGACCGCTGAAGACTAGTTCGGCAGCGACATTGATTACTGCCCTGGTGAAGCTCGTAAGGCGAAAAGGGGGCTTAGTGTCTCGTTGCCTTGCAGAGGGCTCAGGAGGTAGCATAGAGCCAGACAGCCACGGTACCAATATCACCGCGTTGGCAAAGACGAGAACACAGGCAGCCCGCTCCACGCTGACTCCATGCTCTGATCCCCATCCTCGTCTGGCCCAGACCCATCATTCTCATCATCATGATCACCACCAACCGCCTGCAACCACTTCTCCGTAAACGCATCGACCCGCCCCCCATTAGCCCTCATCTTCTGGAAGAACCTCCCGGCGCGCTCCCTCTCCTTGTCCCTCGTCCGCACGCCCTCCTCCTCCTCGTCCTCCGTCCGCGGCGCCGGCGGTATGCCCAAGTCGGCCATGTACAGCGCCACCATCCCGCGCAGCCGCCACATCTCGGCGCTGCTCCGGTGCGGCACCTCCGCCAGCAGCGCGTCCATCCGCGCCGCGACGTCGTGCATCAGGCCCAGCGCCCGCAGCGCCAAGTCCGCTCTCGCCTGCCGCCCGCGCCGCTCGCGCGGCGACAGGTCGTCGTCCGGCGTCTCGACGTCGTCCCCGGTCCACGCCGCCGCCGCCGCCTCGTCCTCTCGCTCCTCGTCCTCGTCCTCGCCCTCGCCCTCCTCCTCCAGCCGCTCCAGCCCCAGCCGGTGCTCCGCCCACGCATCGTACACCTCGCAGCCGAACAGCGCCGGGTAGAACTGCACCTCGGACACGGCGCGCGGGCGCAGCCGGTGGTACGGGTGCTGGCGCGCCAGGCCCTCGAGGAACGTGCGCACGGCGGGCAGGTTGGCGGTCGCGCCCCACCGCCGCCACCGGCGCCGCGGCGGCGGCGGCGGCGACTCGTCCTCGCCGCCCGCGTCCTCGCCTGCTGCTGCCCCCCCGCCTTCGCCGCCGGGCCGCTCGCCCTCGCGCATCAGCACCTCCGCGCCCAGCGCCMACAGCCCGCCGCGGCGCAGATCGACCGCCCTGCCGCGCACGGCGCTGCGGCGCACGAGGCCGAAGGCGCGCCGCGCGCGCGCGACGTCGCCGCGGCCGAGCGCGCGCCGCAGCGCCGCGGCCAGCGGGGCGAGCTGGGTGTCCTGGGCGGCGCGCATGGCGTGGGCGCGGCGGCGGCGGCGGTCCTCATGCGCCTCGTCGTCGTCGTCGTCGTCGGACGGAGGGTGGTGGTGGTGGTGCTGGGAGGCGAGGGGCCGGTGGGGGAAGTGCGGGGTGTAGGTGGACGGGAGCAGGGCGGCGTCGGTCAGCCCGGCGGCGTGGAGTTGTTTGAGGGTGTTTTCGCTGTACGCGTGCGGGTTGAGGATGGGGGATGATGGGAACGATGGGGATGAGGGTTGGGAGGAGCCGTGGCTTGTGTGGGAGACGGAGCGTTTGCGTTTGTGGGAAGACATATGGTGGTTAGGATCTTGAAATCGGGAGCCTTCCGCTTCCCCTACTTCGTGCAATCAAGTCAAGATTGATTGGGCTGAGTAGGGCCTAAGGACAAAACAAAACACGGATAAGGCGGTGGTGATGGATGTTCTCTTGGCGTTGCTATCAAATCTGCCAACCCCGCTCTCTTTCTGCCAACAACGAAGTCAACTCAACACAGTCAGGCATGTCAGCAGTGCACAAGTAGAACCGCTGCTAAAAGTGTCAACAGCAATCGACTCAGACCAAGTTCCAAAAATGCAGGCCACCTGGAAGACAAATGCGTATCTAGTGAAACAATATACGAATTGGATAGAGTAGCGGGTTGAGCGGACATCGCGAGAGGTTAGATGAGTCAAGATCTCTCGTTTACCAGTACATGCTTCCGTCTAGTGCGCCATCACTACCAAATACTCTCTATTGATACACTGGCCGGCGCAGAGGAGACCTTTATCCATCGAATCGCAAATGCTGCTGGCCATGCCTGTGGTGTCCTCCTATATGCGTCCGTTCCTCTCTCTATGCCATGTCCACGCCATCCCGTACACGCCTTGTACAATGATCGAAGTGCCTCCAGGGTATCTTTGTCCATGCTCTAATCACATCCTCAAACAAAGGAAGATCTAATTTGTCTCAGAGCGTCCTCTCCTTTTCAGGCGGGTCCCAAACCTCCAGCTTGCGTAGAAACGTCTGGTACAAGAACAGCATGCAGCCGCTCTGTATGCTCGTCCACATGAACCGCGGTCCTACGCCCCGAAACCATCCGCCGAGGCCCTCTGTTTTGTAGATGATTTTCATCCCTTCGATTACAGACGAGGTATCGAGTGTGGTCGCTCCAGGTCGCGGTGTATGTGTTGAGGGCGAAGAGGTAGAGATGAGTCTTTTCGTGGCCTCCTTGACTCTCGTCATGATCGTGGCTTGTGAGATGTGTGGATCCACCGATGACTTGGATATGTTGGGTGTCGGCTTCGGTTTGTTCGTCTTCGATTGCCCATTCCCGCTTTGGGCTGCAACTGTATCCGGATGGACCTGCGTCTGCAACCGTGTCTTGACCACGTCCAGAGGACATGTCACGACACCGGCAAGGCCACCACCCGCAGCACCAGTGAGAAAATCGAGCGGCGTGCCCAGGTTTCTGCTCCCTTTCCATTGGATAGCCCACTCCCTGAACTGCTCCCAGAACATGAACTGTAACGCGGAAAACGGCAGGTCCCGGTATAATGTTGCCTGGTAGCCGTGGAAGAGCGCCGAGGCACCCTCGGAGCGCACGATCGTTCTCGCAGCATCGAAGGTGCTTCGGTAGTTGTACCCGGAGAAGAAATGAGGATTGTTGTAGCGGCCTTGGAGTTGGAGGCGGGTCTTGAGGACTTCGGACGGCACGTAGACGACAGAGGCAGCGAGGTCACCGAGAAATCCTGTAGAGGCGTCAGCCACTAGGCCATGATTTGGGTGGAGGTAGCCAGCGCCGCACCAGCTGTTAGGTATGCAAGGTTGTGCTGCACGCCGTAGTCGATCAAATTTCGTTTGGAGAGCTCGTACGTGCCGAAGAACAGGACTGTCCCCGGGAACGACCCCAACAGTGCCGGGAACCACCCGCCGTACAAGCCTCTCCTCACGCCTTCTTGCCGCAGTATGGTGTAGTAGGAGGAGCCAAGCGAGGTGTATTTGGGAGGCACGTGAGGGTCGCCCTGCTGCCGTGTCTTGACCGTATCCAAGGAGTGCATGAGCATGTCACCGGTGGTCCCGCCGAGACCACCAGCGATCATGGACTAGAGCAGAGGAGCCGGTCAGTATTTTCAGCCCGGGGCAGTGCACAGGCATGCGCGAGCATCGCGGTGAGCCATACATGTATATAGGGCGGACGACCCTCATGTTCGTCGTCGGCCGATTTCATGTCGAAGGGGACATGCAACCGTCTTCACCAAAGAAATGCCTGGGACAGGCGTGTGGAGCTTGCGCCTCGGAGCGAACGAGCGCTGGGGAAAGGCTTTGCGCCGTGGAAGAGCGCGACCGCGGAATCACAGGAAGGAATCCAGGGAGCAAGGTGAGAGGAAGTGGAAAGGAGAAACTGGCCGCGACACGAGCAAGAAGCTCGAAGAGGGTGTCGCGTGCGCAGGGCCGAGAAAGTCGACGTGGGCGTGGTTGACGATTGCCAGTTTTCAAAAATTTCGATCCCATGAGCCAGGTTCGGAGCCAAGAATCGCTTGGATTGGGCCCGTGCGACTGTCTTCGCAAATCCACTGCAAGGCTGACAAAACACGCAATTGGGAGGCAAAATTATACCGCGTTCGAAATATCAGCCGCACCAAGGAAATTCTCTCACTACTATGTCTTTTGGCAGGATTGTGCATTTTGCAGGACCTGATTGTCGCCAGCGGAGCACCCGGGGTTTGGTGTCACGCATTAGCCTGACGATTCATGGCTTGGGCACATTCACCGGCGACAGGAAGGCCGTGACAGTCTTCCTACATGTACTGTAAGTATAGGAAGACGTGCATGTCAACGTCGATCAATTACTGCAATGGTCCATTATCGGAGTCCGGGCACAATCGACAATCCACGATCGACACTCGACCATCTTTTCTGTTCATGTTGCGTTGTGCGTCTTGCTCTGCCATTTCTACGGCTTTTTCCAATTGGCGGCGTCGTACCTAGTGGATGGCCACCAGCAACAGCCTCCTGTGGCTTCTGAATCCCCAGCCTCACACACGCGAACCATTCGAAAGCTCCCATTGTTCCAACAACTGCAATGTCAATTTCTGCGGGTCGGAAGAACATGAAGAAAGTGTTCATATACTTGCCAACTGCAAACACGGCCTGCTCCTCCTCATCACTGTTTCAACCCAGCCCGCCGGTCTGGATGCTCCCACCACTTGATCCTTCCAGCCTTGCGGAATGGCCACAGTATGTGCGTAATACGGCCCTGAATGAGCCGGATAGAGATAGGGCCATACGTGTTGCTGTCCAGCGTCAGCGTCCCTCCCTCGTCGCCCTCGACCCAGACATGATGCGGCGGCACTTGAATGTACGACTTCGTGAATGGGAGCTTGGTGTGCACGATGTCGCCCGGGAGTCCCACAATCCGCTTCGTGGTCAGACGCTCAGGCCTCAATGGATTACTATCAAAGCGTCAACACACCAGAAGCACAAAGAGGCTCTAGTCGGCACCGTATCTGATCTTACTGGAAGGTAACAACCATGCCCCTCTCGAGGTTTGCTTGCGCTCGGTGTTTCCACGACAAGCAGATATCGCCCCGTAATGTCTCATTGTGCCGCTCGTTGAAGAAGGGAGACATGGACGGGCCCTTGATCCTTACTATCTCACAGACATGGCCTTGAACGAAGATGACCACTGGGAGCCAGCCGAGGCTTATGAGGACATATCGTGAGAAGTCCTTGGCGAAGGGCGGTGCCTTGGCCCATTTGTGCTTGATGAAGGCGTTCGCTCGCGATCCCTGGACGAAGGCAGGTGTTGCTTTGAGTCTCGCCCATATCCGATGCACCGGGGCCATGTGGTCAGGCACCAGTCGTGACCTTGTCGAGATCACTTTTATGGAAATGCCATTTGTTTGCGGTGGAAAGAAGATCGGTTCTGTTCGGCGGTCTCTGTCCGACGACCAGTGCTCGACCTTTCACATGGATTGATGACATAAGCAGCCAAACCGACAAACCCGGCCGGCAAAACTTTCTCACAGCACGTCAACGACTCGCAACTTGGGCAACGGAGAGCATCTCAGCAGCCCGCTTTTCGACCCACCTGACCATGCTTCGACAGAGCACTGGTCGCATCGCAGCTTCCCCTCCGTCCGAAACGCTACTGCAATTGATCCTACGCGACCGCCCCAGTCTCCGTCGTTGGCATGCTGGCCGCTCCCCTCGCGTTTCTCCTGTCCACTCCACAACCGCGGCGTAATGTCAGTCGATAGGCTATGTCCTCCTCGCTACTCCGTGTGGCAAACAAGGTAGCCCTGACCGTTTGGAGCGGGCTCGCCGTGGGCACCTCATGCACACTACTCCTCCTCCAAGAGGACCGCCGCCGCCGCATCAAGCAGGCCCGCATTGTTATCGACAACGCACGAAGAATTCGATCGTCCAAGCAGTACCATGCTTCAGTGATCCTGTTGGATGACGCTGGTGGCTTTACCATAAAGAGACTCGACCAAGTCTTTACCACAAGTCCTGTTGCCAACAACATACCATTACCGCGGGCAGACGACCATGAGGACTCAACAGATCCGACACCAGCCATAGGACTCGGTCAAAATGTGGCTCACCACGATGCCTCAAGGAAACTCAACACAGCACTCACTTATGCTGGGGCGGTGCGAGCAAGAAAAGACAGCTTTCATGACTGGGGGCGACAGCCAAATCGCACAGAGCCGGACCCAGACCGGTCTGGAAAGGTCGAAACAGAGCATGTCGAGCCAGCAGCTCCCAAGTGTCTGCTTTTGCCTACTTTCCGACCGCGGAAAGCTCATCCCGTGTTATGGGACGGGAAGCCTCTGAAGCTGCCCAAGTGGAAGGGACCGGGTCCTAGGAGTCCTCTGAGTTCAATGATTCCTTCGCAGGAAGAACGGAACATAAATGTTGGTGAAAACCTACAACTGATCATCGCGGCTGCCAACTGCGGAGATGAATCCAGCTTGGACCAGGCGATTGGGATGCTGAGGGAGCTACTTCGGAAGAGTGATCTCCCCTCGGAAGAGGATAGGAATTCGCTTGCGCAGGCAGCCTCCAAGCTTTGCTTCAAGTGTCAACAGTTCGGGATGATGGACCAAGCTATGCGGGCTCTGTACAGCACCGTCGAGCTTGGCCCCATGGCTGAGGCTGATTATTATGCGGCAAATCCACAGCCAGTTATTGACTATGCCGTGTCTGTTGTGGAACGCAAGATCGAAGTCTTTCAGGACCAGGGCTGGCATGCCAGCAAATCCGAACGGCTGCTTCAACGAAAACGACTGGACCGGACCATCATGTTGCTCATGCCCAAGTTTAAGGAAGGCACGCTGTCAGCCGCGCGGGTCCCCGAGTGGGTACCGGCCGCCGAGAAGTGCATGCATCTGGCCCTCAGGCTGCAAATAATGAAGGACACAGCTGGGGCTATATATCAACGAATCAATCATTACGGCGGAGATCCCGACTGTCTGGTCCTTCTCCGCTATCTGCAGCGTCTACAAGAGTATCAAATGTTCAGCCAAATCGTCAACACGTTTAATCTGAACCGACGAAAGCTAGTCCAGCTTGGTATGGACACTTGGCGTGCCATAGGCGATATCGTCACGGACGCTGTCGACAAGGGGACAGGGCGGACAGCGGCCAGGGTGCTCGGCTATTTACTTGAGTTTAGTCCCGTGGAAAATTGCTTGCCTCTGCTGCCCATCCGGACGACATGGACGACGACGCTTTTGTACCGCCATTGGCACGCAGTGGGGAGCTTCGCAGAGACAGTCGCGCTGTTCCAACGATTCGAAGACCTCGGAGGCTTCGACAAGGTCGTCTTCAAGGACGGAGTGTACCGGACCATGATTCAAATCGCGGTGGAGGCTGAGCAGTGGGAGGAAGTGGACGCTTTGCTCAGCAGGCTTCTTGCCATCAAGCCCAGCGCGGCCAAGGAGGCACGTATCTTGGGACTTTTGGCTCTGGCCAAGGCCCGCCAAGGCGACTGGAATGCGGTCTGGGAGGAGTTCAAGAGGATGGAAATCAAAGACCGAATAGAAGATCAGTTCAGTCCTATCCTTCACGAATTCCTCAAGTCCCATACGACTCGGGAGACGGAAGACTTCCTAAAAGCCTATATCCAGGAGATCAAGATGCCAGTAAACTCCTACATCGTCCATATGATCGCTGATCGGTACGGCGCCATTCGGGACCACGAGTCGTTTCTTAGCTGGCTATCATGGTGCACCGCGCAAGGATTCGAAATCGACGCAGGCTTTGGTAACTCGATTATCTACAATTGCCGTCGCAGATGGGACTACAACTCTGAAGACTTGCAACGCATGTACCGCGAGCTGCAGGCCCTCAGCCCCAACTTTGTTGATAAAGGGACAGAAAACACGATGGTTTCGGCGACCTTGACGTCGCACAGGAAGGCCAAGATTCCCTTCATCAAAACCCAGGTTGGTTTTGCCAACCGCAGATTTCACAGATGGACAATCACTGAGTCTGCATCAGATACGAGGGTTGACATGAGGCATGCCTTGTCGACTGGCGACTACAGGAAAGTGCTTTCACTGTACCGGATCGCAAGTCATATGAGGAACGTTCCACTCGACGAAGGCCATCTGCGGCTCGCTGTGCGAGCATCTCTCAAGTACGAGAAGCGCACCCCCCCAGCATTCAAGATGATCAGGGAGGCCAAGGAGCGCGGTATGGACGTGCGCAATGTTGTGGCCATGCTTTTCTTACTGCAACTCCGTCTCATTTTCGGCGGAGACACCTCGGATCAAGACCAAGTCATGCGCCAGGTGCAAAACTGCATCGACCGTTTCGAGGCAAGCGGCCTCAGCATTGGACACCAAGGGCTGCTACGGGTGGCCCACCAGCTTTTGCGGGCCGGCCACGTCGCCGGCGCCATCGCGTTCGGCATGTCGTCGCTCCAGAGCAAGGGCGTCACCCACCCGGACAACATACCGACTTTCCAGCTGTTCATAACCGCTTACATATACCGAGCCGATGTGAAGGGCTTGAAGTGGACGCTTGCGTCCGCGGTCCACACGGAGTTCTACCACAAGCGTGCAGTGTTCACGGCGCTCAAGGAGGCACGCAACCACCTGTCGAAGCAGATCCAGAGCACGGACGTCAAACAGGCGCAGTGGGTGGTCGAGCAGGGCATTGACAGGGTGTACCAGCACCGGCAGTACCTCATGGAGGACCGCAAGCACCTCGAAAGATGCGCCCTTGACATCATGGCGCGTGCGGCACTCGAGGCTAAGAACCAGCCCATGGGTGAGAAAGCCCTCCAACGGCGCGACGCGATGGTGGCGGACCTGAAGGAGAAACTCGGACGCGAGGAGGCGGAAGAAGCCGCAAAGGCCAAGAAGCGTAGGCTCGAGATGCAGGCGAGGAAGGAGGCTGCCGCCGAAGCAGCATTGTTGAACCAGGAGGAGGCAGATGCGATGGAGGCAATGCTCTTGGCAAACAAACACGAGATCTGCGGGGATTTCTAAGGGCATTAGGATTAGAGTGACCCTGGTGATATGATCTGCACACAGCCAGCTATACTGCACTGTATATTTACATACGCCTTTATGTTTATGCTACACAACAATGTTACTAATGCTGGCCATGAACAGACACAGCTGAATGCCTGTATATATGCTACCGAAGTACCTGCAAGACAGTGTCATTACACTGACAGCAGCTATGGGAGCAAGGCAAGGGAGTGATTCATGGTCATGTTCCAAGCCAATGTCCCCCTTTACTGGCGTGTTTTATGCCGTGGTGAGAGGGTGCAGAGAGTTCATGATACACAGCAGGCCTCTGTGCGTGACAGATGGTAGAATAACATAGGCTATTGTGTATCAATTAGAATCTATGAAATTCTGCATAGGTTCTGTGGCCGCATGTAGGAGCTGGTGGTAGGGCAATATGGTGTGCAGGTGAAAGACTGACCCTGCTCTTTCTGCATTGTCGACCTCCTTCTGCAATCTTCGACCTCCTTCTGCAATGTCGACCTCCTTCTGAAATATCAACTGCCAGCCAGCGACCCCACCACCCTGTCGTCCCGCAAACCTTTCTTTCACCCACATCAGACAACTGACGAGTTGCCCCTTCAAGCAAAAACAATCCATCGCATGCCGCTATGCATGATGGACAACATCTCGTCAGCAGATGAGCTTCCAAGCTCGCACTTGCATGCACCCTGCTTTACCCCTCCACCTCGTAGGTACTCATGTTCCAAGTGTTGGAAGTAGCATTGAAAAAAAGCCAAGCTGACCCAAAAATTCAGCAACTGCCTGGGAGGCTGTTACTGAAGCCTTCCCTGATGTTGCCGCCATCTTCCCTTCTGGTGTGCCAACCAAAAGCCAGGTCCTCATGTGCCTTAAGGACCTTCCTGCCTCGGGTTCTCTCGGGCTCAACTCCAAGGGTGCCAAGAAGAGCAGCATGAGTGGGAATGGAGAGGGTGGTACTCGAGAGTTCAAGCTGCAGGGGATTGAGAGGCCCAGGCAGCTCCAGCGATTGAAGTGTGCGCTAGCTCAGGCTGCTGGCGTCGTCCCTCAGTATGTTCACATCGCCAGTGATACCCCCGTACCTGCACCTTTGCACCTGGCGAGGCTGACAGATAACAAAGGTCTCCCTGCTCCAAGTGCGCTGCGGGCAATGGCATTTTCAAAGTCTGCATAGTGGGCCCCAACCAGCCTGTGGCCAACCAGCCTCTCTTGTCCACCTGCGTCAACTGTGCCTACAATCAACTCCCCGCCCCCAGCTGCACTGCCATCCGTCCCGTCATTGCACCGGCCAATCCACAAGACACCGCCTTCAGCTCTGCAACCAACTCAGCCGCAATGCCGTCCTCGAAGCCCGAGACCGCGCCCGCACCCGCATGTGCCGACGAGGCTGCTGTCCCCGAAAACGCACGCTCGCACGCCAGCGCCGCAGGTCCCTCGGCGCCCGCGGCCCCCAAGGCCGCCCCCGCGACCGCCGACGAGGCTGCCGCCCCCAAGACCACCCGCATGCCCTCGGACGACGCCAACCCCTACCGCGCCCAGCTGGTCAAGGAGCTCATGGCCTTGCCCCCCCGGGTGTTCGTCCTGGGACTGTATCTATGGCAGGAGGTCGCTGACGCGCGCGATGACCTCGAAGACGCACGCGGGCCACCCAAGAACATCATCAACACCACACAACAGCAGCGACAAGGGCAAGTCGAAGGAGGTCGAGAAGAAGTGATGGGTGTGGGTGGGACAAGATGAAGGTGCTGGGAGGGCTTCGGGACATGATACATGTGGGCGGGCTTCAGGCTTCTCCATCCTCTGCTGCGTACTTAGTTAGACGCGATCATGGACGACTTGGTGTGCGGACGTCTGCAGGTCCTCGGGCCAGCCCAAAAGCCCAGATGCATTGCCAGGCTAGCACACAACGAACACTCTTGATGATTACTGAGATTAGGCCATCTTCTCTCGCTGGTAATACATCCTACATCAAAACAAAAGTCCGTTCACGTGCCCAAGAAAATTATACATAACATAGGTCAGCGGCAGTCAGCAGCAATGAGCCAATCGGGCTATCGCGACAATTTCTGCGGGGCATGACGCCTGGGGGTTAAGGGGTTCCCGGAAGGTGCGACTGGTACTACTGGTACGGGGGGGTTTGAATAGCTGATGCTGGGCTGGCTCTGATGACAGAACTTCTTCTCCTCTACAACAAGAATCCTCCATCATCAATCCTGATCCTCGTTTTCCACCCGACCCAGCATCAGGGCCCCCGTCATGCGGTTTTCCCAGTGTTTCTGTGTACTGCTGGCACACTGGGTGTTCAGCGTGTTCAGCCCTAGCGTTTGTACTGACTAGGGCCTAAAGCGAATCGGAAGCCGTGCCCTACCTCAGTTCAGAGAGATTGCAAGGGTAGCTTTTCGAGGAGGGCAGACGGTCTGAAGTAGTCATTGTCCCACCTACACCCACGCCTTCACCCTCATCCTCATCCCTTTGTGCGAGCAAGATTCGATCTCTATTCCTTCTTCATCCTTCTCCGCTGCTTACCACGACTTGACGAAGACACGAAAGGCGTTTCGTTGGGATACCACAAGACTCGGCTCAACGTTGCATACTTCTACTTCTGCTTCCTCCGGCCAAAGTGGTACCAAGAATCGTTCGCATTCGCAACATCGCCAACGATTTCCTCGCTGTCGAAGTCTCGGTCTTGACAACTGTGATAAGGCCCTTGGCGGGCTCAGCACACAACCTTGTCCACCCTCAACAAGGCTGGCTCCGAATGCGGATATAAGCTTATTTTTGTCCTGGGCACAAATCTCCAAGCCCAGCCTCAAATTCCCAATCAACAACCCCCTTCCGGACTATTTCAAGATGGCAACCTTCGAATCCGACCCAACCTACCGCCGCCAGCGCCGCGAGCTGCACCACGAAGCTGACGCCGTCGTGGTCGGCGCGGGCATCTTTGGCTGCGCCATGGCCTACGCACTCGCGCAGCAAGGTCGCAGCGTCATCCTGCTCGAGCGGTGGATGCACGAGCCCGACCGAATTGTCGGCGAGCTGCTGCAGCCCGGCGGGTGCGCGGCCCTGCGCCAGCTGGGTCTCGGCCACTGCCTCGAGGGCATCGACGCCGTGCCCTGCTATGGCTACCACATCCTCTTCCACGGCGAGGAGGTCAACTTCCCCTACCCGGCGCTCGATGCGCGCGGCCAGGTCGTGCTGGCGGCGGCGCAGCGGGCTGGCGAGGACTATAAGAAGCCCGAGGGCAGGGGTTTCCACCACGGGCGGTTCATCATGCAGCTACGGAGGAGCTGCCAGGCGCATCCCAACATCTCGGTCTTCGAGACCGAAGTCACAGCCACTGTCAAGGGTGACGACAGCCCCGAGATCCTGGGCGTCGAGACGCGGACGACCGACCCCGACACGGGCGACAAGAAGCCCGACTGCTTCTTCGCCAAGCTCACCATCATCGCCGACGGCTACGCCAGCAAGTTCCGCAAGGAGCTCCTCCAGACCACCCCGCAGGTCAAGTCGCGCTTCTATGCCCTCGAGCTCAAGGACTGCCCCATCTCGCCCTCGGGCTACGGCCATGTCAACATTGGCAAGGCCTCGCCCGTGCTGCTCTACGCCATCGGCTCCCGCGAGACGCGCACGCTCATCGACGTGCCGCTCGACCACCCGGACGCCGCGCCCGCCAAAGGCGGCGTGCGGGCGTACATCCGCAACGTGGTGCTGCCGACGCTGCCGCGCGAGGTGGTGCCGAGCTTCGAGGCGGCGCTGGCCGACGGCAAGATCCCGCGCAGCATGCCCAACAGCTGGCTGCCGCCGAGCAAACAGAGCCACACGCCGCCCGGCGTGCTCGTGCTGGGCGACGCAATGAACATGCGGCACCCGCTCACGGGCGGCGGCATGACGGTCGCGTTCAACGACGTGGTCGTGCTGGCGGGCCTGCTCGAGCCCGTCGCGGACCTCGGCGACCGCGCCGCGCTGCGCCGCGCCGCGCGCGCGTTCCACTGGCGCCGCAAGCGCTTCTCGAGCATCATTAACGTGCTGGCCATGGCGCTGTACAGCCTGTTCGCGGCCGAGGGCAAGGAGCTGCGCGCGCTGCGCATCGGCTGCTTCACCTACTTCAAGCGCGGCATCACCGAGGAGCCGACGGGCCTGCTGGGCGGGCTGATCCAGCGGCCCTGGGTGCTGTTCCGGCACTTCTACACCGTCGCGTTCCTGGCCATCTACCTGCACGCGTGCGACGTCGTCGGCAGCGCGGGCGTGCTGGGGGTGCCGGTTGCGGCCGTTGACGGCCTCCTGATCCTGTGGAAGGCGTGCGTGGTGTTCCTGCCGATCATGTACCAGGAGGCCATGTGAGGTGCGGCTGCAGCGACCGCCTCGGCCGGCTGTTCTGGTATCTTGTGTGCGGAGCCTGGAGACGAGATCCAATTCCTAGGATACAAAAGATTCAAGAGCGAGCAATGCATAAGACCTATATCCCACTGCGACATCCCTTTCATGGGGATGGACGGTGGCCAATCGGCGACGGAGTGACGGAATGGTTTGCGGCGAGCCTGGACAATCTACCTACCTTGGATACGGTGTATGTGATATATATATTCAGACTTGATGATTGCAAGTCGGTCGTCATAATGTTAATACAGGCTCATGACATATATATACTTTCCGTGGGAGCCGCGAATCCGTGACCTCGGCCTACTACTTCCCCCGTCGGACCAGTCAGGGTAGGGCGAGATTTTGAACTTGGCAGTAGCGAGGAACTCACATGGTGCAAATAGGTAGCAGAGAGAAACCAGGTAGGCTTCCACAGTGCGTGCCTGGCAAGTGTAATGCCACGCCGTTCTCGGCGGCCCCTCATGCGGTTCGGGGTATCAAATGTGCGGCCACGACTAGCCGTGGTGTAGTCTACAGTTACAGCTTCCATGCAATCGATACCCCTCGGGACGGGATTGATCGCCCAAGATAGTCTCGCACATCATCAAAGGCTATGTATGTACCGCCATGTCTATTTTCATCCCATATGTCACCAAACCGCCCATGCCCAATTTGTGGGTCTCGAGCTGGGGGGGCTTCGAGACAGCCAACTTCTTCTCCCTACTCTTGCAGGCGGAGCTTCTACCCAGCTGGTGGTGATGTCCCCTGCCCGAGGACAAGATTCCGAGATATGCTCTATGACTCCTATGTCTAGAAAGCCAACTGTTCAAAATCCCACTTCCTCTCAGAATGGAGGCCAAGACGCAGGGGTTTGCGTGTTGCTGTGGAACTCGCCATCCTTGTGATCTCATGTCCGGAGCACAGCTGGCCCCGAAATGAATTCTTCTTTCCCTTTTTCTGTTCGGAGACAAATGTGCCACCGGCTCACGTAGTTCGGCGACGGTACACGCCCAGCATCCAGCTGAAGCGCAGGATCATTAGACCGCACGCCATGGAGATGCTGTCCTTAACCAGGTTCATCTTTGAGCCGTCCACCTCGTGCCAGTGGATAGGCACCTCGGCGACTCGGATGCCGGACGAGCTGCCGATGACGGCGCCGTCGTCGTTGACCACGGGGGTGGGAGGCGCGGACTCGGCCAGCATCAGCATCTCGATGTCGAAGATCCAGCCCTCCGCATGCATGTAGGGGATGATGTGGGGCAGGGCGGCGCGCGAGAAGAGCTTGAAGCCGCACTGGGTGTCGCGGATGCGCGAGGTGGCCGGGGGCGTCAGGCGCTGGAGGACGAAGTGGAAAGCCTTCATCAGGACGTTGCGCAGGGCGGAGCGGCGGACGACGGCGGCGCTGCCGACGAGGTGGCCGCGGCTGCCGATGGCGATGCCGCGGCGGCCGGCGTCGGCGACGCCGGCGCAGCCGGCGATCAGGTTGCCGAGGTCGGCGAAGCGCGAGGCGCCGTCGGCGTCGGCGAAGACGACGTAGGCGCCGCGCGCGTGGCGGAAGCCGTGCGCGACGGCGCCGCCCTTGCCGCGGTTGCGCGCGAGCCGGACGACGCGCAGGACGTCGTGCAGGCGGTGCGCGCGGCTGAAGGCGAGCGCGACCGCGACGGTGCGGTCGCTGCTGCCGTCGTCGACGATGAGGATCTCGTAGCCCGACACGGGCGCCTGGTTGTCCGTGGCGGCCTGCGTTGCGGGCTCGGTGGCGACCGGGCGGCGGCGCGTGGCCGAAGGGCGGCCGCGGCGGCTGCGCTGCTCTTGGCCGCTGGGGGCATCGGTGTCGGGGCGGGTGGGGCGGCCGAAGCGATCGTCGAGGTATTCGATGGCCTCCTCGAGAGCGGGTATGATGCGGTTCTCTTCGTTGTAGGCGGGAATGACGACGGAGACTTCGACTTCGGCGGGCTCGATTTGACCGGTGTCGGGGACGTTGAAGGCATCGTTGTTGGCAGCGGTTTGGGCCTCGTTCAATTGGCGCTGGGCATACCAGCGGTCATACCAACAGGGCAGAGGACGTGGGTTGCTCACACTGCCATCGGGGCTGGTGGTGATGTAGTTCTTTTCAGAGGGCAAGGAAGCTCGAGGCTTTGGGGCGAGGATATTCAGGATGGCATATAGTGCGATGTAGGCCTAAGGGAAGACCAAGGTTAGCACAGTTGTGCGGTGGCAGAGCGGACGTGAAGCTTACGGTGAGCAGCAAGAAACCCAAGGATGCCACACAGAGGGGAATCAAGACCAGGATTGGAATTTGATTGACGGCTTCCATAAGTGGGAGCACCAGCTGCTCTGTCATCTTCCTGCTTGCCGCCATCTTGTCCTCTTTGGCATGTGACAGGCGGTATGGAAGGGTCAGCCGGATCTCGGATCTCTCAAGACTCCATTGACGTAGAGGATGGGAGGTGCGTTGTGACAAGACAGCACTGGGATTGCGTTAGTGGAAATGCAAGGAACGGCCACTAAGAGTACATCGTGAAGCCACGATGCAACTTCCAGTAATAGAACTCGGAAGATGCACGTACATCAGTACTACTGTTTATGAGAGCCGTCCCAAAGTAAGTTTAGAATAGTACCATGTAGCCTCGGCATGTTCAGCATCCCTGGTCCCTGTCCGCAGACCCCGCTTCTAGTTCTATGACGCACCCTTCCAGACAGCCTGACCTGCCCGGCCACAAACCACGCTCAGTTCTCACCACTTTTTCTCCATTTGTAAGCCCCTAAGCCCCTCTCGCTGCTATGAAGGCAAGCGCTCGTGAAACAGAGGTCGAAGAAGTGCTCCCTCCGTACCTGCCATGCAGCTAACTGCCCGTGGACCAATGTAGGCCTCTGATACACAGCCCGACCGGTGGTCTGCGGTACCACTTGAGTCCTCCCGTGCCCCCTTTATACCAACCCTATGAATGGGATCTGGGCTTCGGTCAAGTGTGAGCTCACTCCCAAAGACCCGAATCTGATGTTGCCGCCGCCGCTGCTAGCTGAAAAGCTTGCTTTTGTATTCTGTAGCCCGCCGCTGCTGTGCAACAGTCCATTCTGCGCTGGGACACGCGCTGATCTCGTCATTTGTGGGGTGATGAAGGTCGGCGGCGAAACGATGTTGACGCTTCCGGAACAGAGCCGGCGAGTCGACTTCGAGAGTGCTGAGGCTGGGACGTCGATGCCACCGAATGGGCTCGAAAATTGCGACTCTAGCACCACCGGAAACCTGCCCACAACGGAAAGCAAATGGATGAGGCGTGCCCGGATCTGACGTTAGGTGCGAAAAAAGGTGACAGGCCCGCCTTCGGGATAGACAGAGGCGGGGTGACAAAATATCCTTGCGCTGTGTGGAAAGTTAGTTGGAGTGCTGTTCTGCGGAACCTTCCGCTCAATCTTGCCGTCCGGGGTCTGGCAACAGTCTTTGGCTTGTGGATCTGGAAGCATGCTGTGTAGCTGACCGGCAATACTCCCAATCGAGTCTTGTTCTGCAGCCTTTCACCCTCAATTTCAACGTCCGGGTTCTGGCGATGTTCGCTGGCTTGCAAAACTTCACGATACATTCCCTGGTAACCCCAAGGTCGAACGTTTTCAAGGCCTCGTCGCTGGAATACTGCATGGGCAGGCACGGTAGGACTGGCACATGGTCCACGTGCTGGGTCTGTAGGTCCTCGGAGGAAATATTCGCTCCCAACATGGACTCCACAACTCCCCAGCCTTGAGCCCACCAAGGGCCCGGACGCTGTCGTCTCGAGGCGCCTTGCTGTTGTTGGTCTTGCTCGAGTTATCTGCCCATGGCTCGAGCACGTGGGCTTCCAAAGGCTTAGGCTCTGCCTTCTTGCGCCACGAGCTCAACTTATACCACAGTTTGAGCTTCCACGGGTACCTATTGGCATGTTGAAGCTCAAGACGCTTGTTTGCAGCGTCATGAGGTGCGAGACATGCGCTCAAGAGTTCTGCATTCTTCTGGTATCTCACGTCGTTCAGGAGTGGTTGATTGATTGGGCCCCTCGTTCCTGTTCTGCCCATGATGGGCGAGCGCGCGGCGCAGGCGCTGTGAGGGTTGTGAGGGCGGGGAGGTAGCTTATGGTGCGGTGGTGTTTACGTTGGGCTAATACACCGATGGCCAATGGTGGATGGATGTAAACCGTGACGAGCGGCGGTCGACGTGGGTTTGGTTCTTGCATGGAGTATGCAGGATTAGGAAAAGTTCAAGTACCATGTACGCAAGGTTGAGAGGGGACTCAGTTGGGCACCCCTGCCAGTCGTGGGCTCACTTTTCAACTTTTGGAACATATGATGGCAGCTCCAGAATAGTACGTTGAATGGCTTGTCCGAGCTCCTGTAGAAATATCGTTTTCTACTGAAGAAATGCTCACGGGCCACAACGAATTCGTACCACGGTGGACATAGCATCCGAGCGTACAACTACAGTAAGTAATAAGTACAACCGAACACCGTAACCTGCTTATCCCAGAACTTGGTATGAGGACAAACTCTTTTTTCCACGCCTTCCTGTCGCCGGCAGAAGTACCATGGTTTCTCCTTCATATGTCGAATAATAGGAATATCGAACGACAATTCGTTCTCACGCAGTGCTTATGCGGCGCTAGATTTAAGCTTATTTCCCGCCGTGCCTAACCTAATCTTGTTGCAAGCCTAGCGCGGGCTGAGCTTTGGTAGTGCCCGCTGGGGAATCGAAACACTAGAGCTTGTCATTGGTTGACACATGGCCTGCCTGTTTTTTCCGTTCGAGGGAAAGAAAGTCCCTAATTGTATCGCACTGTGGCCGTAATTTAAGTGTACTTCAAGTCTTTGCTATTGAGGACAAGACGCGCGAACGGAGCGGATAGCGAATTTCACAGAGTACCTACTGTAGCTGTGTACCTACTGCGTATTTCTTTAGTACCCACGTATACGTGCATCCTGGCCAGATATACACTGAGCACTGTAGTAGACTGAAACGGAGGACGGAAATGGTCATGAGTTTCACCTTGCAGCTTGGAGGTGGAACGAAAAGCTTGTTGCCCATGCCCAGGTGCACTAAAGTATGCTTGGGGCTGAGTGCGAACACGTGAGGAGGCCCGGATTCAAGACACGATGGCGTACGCATACGTCAGACATATTCCAGAAGTCCATTAGAATTCACGAGAAGCTCAAGGTTTCTGTTCTTAGTTGACGACTTAGTCCAGCTTCAGTTTAGCGGATTCAGCCTCCATGTCGTAGCGGACCGCGGTGGCAGGGGCCAACTCTCCCGGCCGAAGCACCAAATGGGACGGACGGGCGGGAGAAAGGAAATGTGGAGATGGAATGCGCATGGACCACTTGACCACTTGCATGAGCACCGCTTCTGCCTTGCCAACTCACGCTGTCCACCATCTTTTCCGTTGCAGCCCAACACCAGAAGACGTTCAATCCAGCGCCCCGCCATTGCGACAGCGTCTTCCAGATACACCAGCTGCGGCCTTCTGTCTGAAGAACGGAGAACGGCTCTTTCCACACCCAGCACGCTGGCGCGATAGCCTGGACACTTCCATCACGCCCCATCACGCCCCATCACATCCCACGTCATCGTATCATCCTCGTATCATCCGAATCTCGACCGATGGCTTGATCTGCTCATCGTGCTCTTGTGTCATCGTTTGGATTGCCGCACTGCGGACTTCCTCTTCGACCTCATTGCGGCACGCAATCCCGTACGGGACATAGCTACCTGCCCAGGACCAGGTGACACGCGCCTACCTGGTACTCGCTCGGGTCCTGCATCTCTCGGCCTTCGCCCATTTGCCGCCATATCTCGACCTGCTCGCTGCTTGCTAGCCGCCTTGAGCAACGCCACCCCCATCCGCACTCCACTCCAAAGGATCTATCCAGACAAACGCACTCTTCACCTGCACCCACCAGCCCCGTCCAAGCTTACCTGCGCCTACCGGCCTCACTGCAACACCACCGTGCGCACACTTACTGTAGCGCGCCCACCCTGCCGCAAAAGTGGCGGCGCTCACCATCCTCAGTTCCTCCCCCGACTCCCAGTCCGAACCCTCGCCGCAGCAGCACCTCGACATTGCGCCCGACCTCCTCGAAAACTACGACCGCATTGCTACCGACCGAGGCGACCCCGACGAGTCGATGATGGCGCAAGCAGTGCCTCATCAAACTCAACAGCCCGACAGGCGCCGCGTCAAGGTCTACGAGCTACGCGATAACGACTGGTTCGACCGAGGTACCGGTTTCTGCTCTGCCGAGTTCATCGAGGTACGAGCCCCGCTCGTGGCCCCTTTCCTGCCCTCGTCCTGCGTCGCCAGGCTGTGGCCTGTGCACCGCGCTTTCCTCATCATCATGGCGCGCCCTCTCCTCCACCCTGTCTGACCTACCAAGCTGACATGCTCGCGTGCGCCCACAGACGGAGGATGGCCAGGGAAGAGTGGCCCGCGTGGCCGTCGAATCCGAGGAAGAGCCCAGCCGAATGCTGCTCGAGACCAAGATACACAATGGGGATGGCTTCCAAAAGCAACAAGGCATGTCGCAGTCACACCCATCTCCATCTCAACCCCGGTTGGAAGGAAGTCCACTAATCAACCCCGCAGAGACGCTCATCGTCTGGACCGAGCCACAAACCGGGGTTGACATGGCATTGAGCTTTCAAGAGTCGGAGGGCTGCGCAACGATATGGTCCGTCCATCTTGTCCATGCTCTCTCCAATCGCCCCGACCAGGCTGACTCTTCTCCGGCTCTAGGAAATTCGTCAACGAGGTCCAGCGAAGCATCAATGGCGAAATTGGTGGTCCAGGTATGCTGCCCCACCTGCTGCTACTAAACGTCACATGCTTATGCATACATGCCGATCAGACGACAGCCTTTCCGATGACCTCGCAATGGACGTCCCCACTACCATCCAGCTGCCTGCGGCCGAACTGGGTAATCTCGACCAACTCGAACAGAGCATCCGCGTCATAAGCGCGTCGGCGCATGGCCGTGATGGTCTCGCCAAGCTCATCATGCACGAGGACTACATTGGAAAGCTGGTCCCTCTCGTAGACACGGCAGAGGACCTGGAGAGCGAACCGGATCTGCACAGACTTTGCAATATTGTCAAGCTCATCATCCTGCTTAACGACACGAACATCATCGAACACGCCGTATCAGACGAATGCGTACTAGGCGTGCTTGGCGCATTGGAATACGATCCTGACTTCCCACAACACAAAGCGAACCACCGCCAATGGCTGAACAACCAGGGACGATATAAGGAAGTGGTAAGAATCAAAGACGATGCTATCCGCCGGAGAATCCACCAGACGTATCGCCTGCAGTACATGAAAGATGTTGTGTTGGCTCGGATTCTTGACGACCCGACCTTCTCAGTTCTGAACTCGATGATATTCTTCAACCAGGTTGAGATCGTTGGCTACCTCCAGGCCAACAGCGAGTTTCTGCGGGACTTGTTTTCCATCTTCCACCCAAAAGAGGAGCAGGAGCAGCTGCGTAAGAAGGAGGCTGTTCTCTTCATCCAGCAGTGTTGTGCTATCGCCAAGAACTTGCAACTTTCATCACGGCAGACATTCTACAACGCTCTTTTGAGCCACGGGCTGCTCACAGTCATCCATTTTGGCCTCCGCAATCCTGACGTCTCTGTCCGCGTTGGCGCTACCGATATCCTGGTCTCGATGATTGACCACGACCCTCACATGATCCGGCACACTCTTTTCCGGCAGCTTATGGCGAAGCAGGCGCCTCTGACTGACGTGCTGATTGACTTGCTACTCGTGGAAGTTGATTTGGGTGTAAAGTCACAAATTTCCGATGCGCTTAAGGTTCTGTTGGACACGATCCCACCCAATGTCCTCCAGGAAAGTGGTATCAAAATTGTCAACGGAGAGCTGCAGGCCCGGCCGCGGCCCCTCCAACAAATTAACACCCTGGAGGGCCAGCAGCAGGCTATACTCGAGGATTTCTATGGCCGGTCAGCTGCGAGACTTTTCAGGCCGCTGCTTGCATTGGAGGGTCAAACTGAGCTGAGTTTTTCGGCCCACAATGACGGCATCTTCAGCTATCTCAACGAGATCTTGTGTTTTTTCGCCCGTCAGCACCACAACCTGTGCAAGAGGTTCATCCGAGAATACAACATCGCCCAGCGATTTGCTCAATTGCTTTTATGCAAACAGAAGCACTTGCAGCTAGGTACGTTTTCAACGAATACAAAGAATACAATGGTGAGTTTTGCTAACATCCACTAGTCGCGATTCGGTTTTTCCGCCACCTCATCAACCATGTCCCGGACGAGTTTTACATCAAGCTCGTCGCTGAGCAGCAAGTTCTCGGCCCCATCTTGGACGTGCTATTGCTCACGCTGCCACGGGACAACCTTCTCAGCTCCGCATGCCTTGATACTTTTGAATACATTCGCAAGGAGAATATCAAAGACTTGATCAAGCATGTGGCCGAGAGTTACAGGGAGAAACTCATGGCGCTCAATTACATCGAGGTGTTCCGGGAGATTCTTCGGTTGTACAAGCAAAACCGCTTCCCACAGGAGAATCTTTTCATGGAGTCGTCCGATGATGACATGGGGCGACGTCCCGCCTACATCAATGGCCGCATGATAGAGCACATGGGTATGGACCGGGAAGAGGAAGAGTACTGGGATGCTCCTGAAATCGAAGACGAGGGCCAGAACCTGGCTGCAAGAGACCCACTAGTCAACGGATCCGGCCCTCTCAGGGCTCTTGTGGACTATCACTCAGATGAGGAGTCGGATGAGAACGGCGACGTCGTCATGAAGAATGCCCATAAAGAGGAAACCGATGCAACGAAGGCGGAGGAAGCAAAAGCCGAGGCGTCTGGAGACGAGGCCAACCCGGACAAGACCCCAGAGTCCACCCCGCCACCCCCGGCGCTGACTCCACCCGAACGGCTCAGTGAGAAGCGGCGCCGTGAGGAGGAAGATGACGATGAGCTGGGCAAGATGATGCAACACAAGCGGCGGAGCAGCCAATCCAGCATTACAAACGCGGCTGGAGCTGTAGTGATGCTACGGAAAAAGCAGCCGTTCGGTTTGGCTTCAAAGCCTGCTGGTGCTGTGACCAAGAAGATCGATATTCGACTAAATCCAACTCCGCAGCCGACTGCTGTCGCACAAGGTAACATGGAAAAGGAAGGGGGCGATTCATGATCACGTTACTTTTTCAGGATTCCCAAGCAGTGGTGCTACATTCCGAGCATCATACCAAGCAGTAGTCTCTGAGAGACTTATCCCTATCCACCTTTAGCTGGTCTGGACTACGATGGGATCAAGCAGTCACTCTGTAGCCGAGGCCTCGCCAACACCAACAGTTCTTCTAACCCAGTGTATGTGCTTTGGGGCAAGGGATGATACAGGCGACAAGTCGGCTCCGCGAGCGTCGTTGAAGATCGGCCAATTCACTTCTACTGCCAATACAGGACATGCCAAGGTCACAGACACATCCATTTCGCGAGCAGTCATCTGTATTATATATAGGGATCAGAGTGGGGTTGTCATCGGGGGGGCCCATAGGACAGGGGTGATGGACGTTGAGATGTGTTGGACGACAGAGTGGTTCAACTTGGTCATGTATATTTGCGGGTTTGAGCATGCGCGGATGGGACTTCATCCGTGGGTTGTTAAAAAGGTCGCGAGTAGATGATGATCTACCGCCATCCTTCGGGGCAAGCACAAGAATGAGCCAATGTCGACCGTGTGGAATGCAGCCCGTGTCATGTTGGTAGCCTGATGTTCCAGTTGAAAAGATGAGCTCATCGGTCTCTCAAGAGACCCATACGGCGTCCCACGCCGTTTTCTCAATAGCCGGGGATTGGCAGGTATGCGTCATGCAAACTACTCGCGGCGGCTTCACATCAGCCCACCACCCTACAGAGGGTAGGGTGGTGGGGATTGAATTGCAAAACACACTATTGGCAGGTCTTCGTCGTAGCTATGGTGTCAATTCGAATCGAGGTCGAAGTAACAGTAGTATAGCGTTGATGAAGTTGATGGATTGCAAGTTCCAAGTTACGGAAATCGCTTGCCGGTTCCCACTTGTGCAAACTATGATGTGAAAAGCTACGAAGATTCAAGAATCACTAGAAGACGACTGAGCCTCTTGCTTGTGTTGAAATTTCAACAGATACATACAGTCTGTACTCGGGACTCAACACCAAGGATGCAAGGAACTCCTCGAGATGGGGATTTCCGGCGGATAACTAGGAAATAGTATTCTCAAGCCATAGGGGGGCATCAAGATGAGGATTACAGCTGGTTTCAGCTGTTTGGACAACTAGTATTTACTAGTATAAGGTTTCGATCGTATTGATCAAGATCTATAAGGATGTTTTCGATTACATATTGAGAAGTTCTTGAGGTAGATTTCTATGTATTTTATAATTTATAGGCCCATTGTTGGTAGGGCTGTAGACGTTGCAACGTTGCCGATTCGATTGGTCGAAGTAACAGTAGTATTGCGTGGTCAAGTGGTGGATGTATTGTTCTAGGTTTGGCAGACCACTAGCCGGTCTACACAGTAATTTATATGGCTAATTGCTTGGCCCGTACCCTAGTGTGAAGTGGGCGCATACTGTACTTGACTTGCAGCTAATACAGTAAACCCACAAACAGTACACTTAACTTGCAGTCAGTATAATTAACTTTACTGTAAGTAAAGTTAACCTATTGCACTGCAATTATTACTATTGTTGGTACGCGTGTAGGGCAGCAACGTAACGTTGAAACGTTGAAACAGTGTAGTATTCTGAGAATGGAAGAGGAAGAAACTAGAACTAGAAGCGAAGCTCAGCGGAGCTGAGTAATGTAGTAGCCTGCCTGTTCCTTCCCTTTCCATGTTCCATGTATGTACCCCCCAAGTAATGTACAACAACTATTCCACTACTGACGGCTTTTTGTTTTGTACGTACACGCTAGTGTGGTCGACTAAACTTTTCCGATTGCTACTAAATTACATCCTCGCTAACTAGCCAGACCCCGGTTAATTCCAGTCAACTTTCGCACCCAAATTAACCCTAATTACCTTTAATTACCCCATGGTTTCCAATTTCGACTTTATCAATTCCCGTACACAAATCTTTCACCACAAACTTACGTGTACTGGCCTATTGCTGCTACTAACCATTTGAATTCACATTGGTTAAGTTATCTATTAATTTAATTAACTTACGTAGGTTAACTAAGTTACTACTACCTCTACTACCACTGGTTATTTTAACTAACGTAGCTTTAACTACCTTTTAATTTTACTTAACCTATGTAGGTTAATTGACCTATTGTTACCCTTAATTTAGCCGTATCATTTAAAAATTCGCTATCATTATTCACCTAATAATCTTTTAGTTTGCTAGTATATTTTTATCCGCTGGTACATAACTTGGCCTTACCAGATAGCTTATTAATGTAGCCCTTAATACGTATAATTAGTATATTACCATCTACAAACCTCTTAAGAACCTTGTTTAACGATACCTTCGTTATAGTGTTAGTAAGATTATCATTTCTATCGATCCATCGGAACTCCTCGATTTCCCTACCTTTGTAAGCTTTAGGAAGTGCTATTATGTTAATTATCAAACGCTTTTCACTAGTGGTTCAAAACTTTCAAAGGTATTCGAATAAACTTCTTGAATTGTTATAAATTATTACTAATATAAAAGAAATGTTTCATAACCTGGTAATAAAGTTAAAGGTTTCCTATAATGCTATACCTATATTCAAACCAACCATTATACCATAAACTTTTAAAACCAATACGCTTCGTGTAATCCTTTTACATTTAAGGAAAGTTGAGTAAATTAAGTTACCAGTAATATTTAACTGGTCTTTTCGTTTGTTTTTATGAATAAAGATCATCAAAAAGCTAATTTTTAAGAACAAGTCAGTGTTATTGATAAAAAAATCATCTATAAAAATTAGTAATTTAACCATCGATAAGTTAATTGAACCTATATTAATCCTTTGGTTCAATTTTCGCATTTACCATTTAAATCTTTTATTTAAGCGGTTAAAGTCTTTATTTATAAAATCTTATGCTTGTACCGCAATCGATAGGCCGTAGAAGGCCTTTAGTTAATATAAGGTAGTGATATAGTTGCTGTAAACGCTTTTTGAAGTTCCGTTAACTTTTAGTTATGTTAATCTTATTAATTGTGGCCAAGTTAACGTCCTAAACCTTCTACTAAAAACCAAGGCTAATATTAAGACTAAACATATAAATTAACGATCCGTGGAAGTTAAATTAATTACTTTTCGCCAAAGTTGTAACCGGCTTATTATTTTAAAATTTCAAATCATGCATCGTTTATTATTTTTATGCTATAAAGCTAACAATTCCGATGAATAGAGTATTGTTAGTTTATATACCTACTAAGTCGAAATTTCTTTCTTATGTTACCAATAAATACGGGTCCTATATCAAAAACTTTATACTTAGCCATAACTTAAAATATTATTAATATATTGAAAAACCAACAAATATCTGTTTTAATCAATCCGTATAATGGCTTAATACATTGTATAGCCATACTATCGATATACGTAATACGTGATTCTTATGATAATTCTAATAATATAATCCGTTATGAATCGGTCATTAATTACATATATTATTGGAAGACTTTTATCATTGAAATATAGTCGATTCGAATCACTGTGGTAGAAGTAACTGGTGCTACATTGAAATTGGTTGTGATGAGTTGTAAGTTTTAAGTTTGGTAGACCGCTAGCTAGTCTGCACACTAATTTATATAGCTAAACGCTTTGGCTCATACCCCAATTTAAAGTGGGTGCCTACTGTATTACACTTGCAGTCAATCCCACAAACTGTAATCATTTTATAGTTAATACAGTCAACTAAATGTAAGTATAATTAACTTGACTATACTGTATTTAACTGTTTTTCCAATACTAGCAGCTTTGTTTTTTTATGCTTACACGCCAACGTAGCCTGCCACTAATTGGTGGCAATGTCTGAAATCTTTTCTCAATTAACAAGCCAAACTCCTGTCAATTTCAATCAATTTACACTGAAATTAACATTAATTACGGTCCTTTATTTCACATCTCCGAGCCTTCCGTTTCTTAACTCCCGTAAAAAGTTCTTTCACTATGCAACCTATACACATTTCGTATTCTATCACTGATATATCTTTTTCCAATAGTTTCACCCATTACCACCGCCACTATTACCATTACCACTATTATTCTAATAGTTTTCGAATTTGCTTAAGATCTCTGTTTTCCTACTTTACATACCGGGCGGTTTACGTAGCTTTCGATTTATATAGTTAACGTATTGCTATTTATAAAACGTTTTAAATCGTCATTAGGCACGGATTTAATTATAGCGTCAGCAATGTTATCTTTACCGTTGACTTACCGGAACTTATCCATTTCCCTAGCTTCATTTACTTCACTTAAAGCTATTATGTTTATTATTCAACGCTTTTCATTAGTTATACCCAACTTTTATAAAAATTCGTAAAATTTCCGGAAATCAGTATATACTACTACAGGTATCTAAGGCAATGCCAACTATTTAATAATAATCCTTAATATACAGTTCATTACCATATAAATATTGAATCCTACTATTATATTACATATCTTTGATACTAACAAGTTCTGTATTATACGCTTACACTTCGTGGATATCTAATATACAAGGTTTCCGGTAATTGTAACCTGTCTTTCAGACCTCTCCTTGCTAACGAGCATTATAAGGAATCCAATTCACGATATAAAGTAAGTATTGTTAAGAAAGAGCCGTTTGTAAAGATTATTGACTTCTCCATCTTCAAATTTACTAATACTATATTAATACTGCTTTCTAAATTATCTCATTACTACTAAATCCTTTCATTAAATCTGTACAAGTCCTTATTTTGTATATCCTACGCCTGTGCCTTGATCAATAAGTTCAACGATACCACCAATTAGCATAAAGTGATAATATAGGACGTAAAGGCTCTTCACTCCAATTATTGATATAATTTTACCTCGTTGACCTTATTAATAGTTGTTAAACTCGTAATTTATCCTGTTTTACGTAATCTTATATGCATACCAATAGTATTTTTAGTTTTGATATTATGAATGCGGATTAACAATCTATTGAAGCTAAGTTATATGTCTTTAATTTATATTTTCATCGGTTTATACTTTCAAAGACTTAATTTTTAGATATTAAGTTATTCATCTATTACAAACCTAGTGTTTCCAAGGAAAAGGGTATCATTAATTTGTATAATTATAATGCCGAAATCTTTACCTTACGTAATTAATAAATACGGGTTAAATGTTAAAGTCTTTATACCCAACCTTTTTCCAAAGTACGTTTAGTACGTTCAAAAATAATGGACGTGTACTTTGGCTAATCCGTGCAAAGAATTAATATAATATATTACCGCATCGGCTAAAGACTTATCCCTTAGTTCTTTCGGCAATTCTAATAAGATAATACGTCGAAAATTGGTGGCAGATTACATATACACTTGCGTTATATCCCTGCCACTAAATATAAACTCACTACTTATATTAATAATCAAACTGATAGCAACTATAACGATTAAATGTTAGCTGATTTTTTAGATTATACGTGATTAAGTAAGGATTTAATTTTCACCTTTATTACCATATTCTTAAGCGATTAACCGTAATCTTTAATACAGTCGATCTGTGGTTTTGTTGTTAACCCTATAAACTATCATTGATTGAAAAATAGTAACGTTTTGAATTTTAAATTACTTTAACAGTATAAGTCAAATAATACTCCATATAAAAAAGCCGTTAATATTTACCTCATCGCTTTCCCTAAAGGGTTTGCCCGATATAATAATAATATTATCAACACGTAACTTGAAAGCAAGTTTTCCATTATAATTTTTTCTTTTGAAAAACACACACACCGTGGGTAGGCCCTTATCGTTGCAATATAGTTGATTCGAATCACTGTGGTCGAAGTTACTAGTGTTGTGTTGATGTTGGTTGATTGATGTTTTAAGTTCTGAGTTTGGTAGACCACTAGCCGGTCTACGCAGTAATTCGTATAGCCAAACGCTTTAGCCTATGCCCCACTTTGAAATGTGCACCTACTGCATTGCACTTGTAGTGCTGTCCCACAAACTGTAGTCAATTTTCAATACATACAATCAACTTTACTGCAAGTAAAGTTAACTTAACTGTACTGAATTTAACTGCAATTTCAATACTGGCGGCTTTTTGTTTTGTACCTGCACCCCAACAAAGCTTGCCATTAATTAGTGGTAACCTTTGAAATTCCTTATCAATCCACAAGCACATAACAAACAAAACCCCTGGTAATTCTAATTAGCTTGTATTAAAATTGATATTAATTACGACCCTTCATAACCCTTTCACTCTTCCCCTCCAAAACTCTGTTCCTTAAATCACGTGTATAGGTTTTTCGCTATAAATTTATGTAAATCAGGTACGCTACCAATTGCGTACCTTTTGCCAGTAGTTCAAATTAGTACCGTTGCCGCTTTTACTACTATTGCTATTAACATTACTATCCTAGTAGTTTTTAAGTTTGCTAAAGCAACCCTATTCGTTTTCGTTACGTACCGGAAAATTTACGTAGCCTTTAATTCGTACAGTTAGCGTATTACTATATACAAACCTTTTTAAAGCGCTATTAAACGTGGCTTTAATTATAGCGCCAACGGGATCATCTTTACCGTTAATCGAACGGAATTTATTGATTAAACAGGCTTCGTATACCTCCTTTAAAGCCATTGAGTCTATTATTAAACGTTTTTTATTAACTGTACCCAGATTCAATCGGCATTCTTAAAAGCTCTGAGGGTTAGTATATATTAATATAGGTATTAGAGGTAATTTTAACTATTGTATAATAATCTTCAATATACCGTTAATTATCATACCGATATTAAAGTTTTTCATTATACCGTACACTTTAAGGTCAATACGTTCCGGGTTATATTCATACACGTTACGGATATCTAATATATAAGGTTTCTGGTAATTATAAATTACGTTTTCAACCTTTCCTCGTTAACAAATATTATTCGAAAGCCGATCTATAATATGAGGTTAGTATTGTTAATAAATTACCTATTCGTAAGAATTATTCATTTCGCTTTCATTAAATTTATAAAACCCTTATTAATTACTTTTTCTACGTAATCTAATTGCTATTAAGTCCTTTTATTTAACATGTTGAAGTTTCTGTTTTATAAATTCTGTATCTATAGCGTAATAGAAAGGTTGTACGATACTTCTGGTGAATATAACGTGGTGATATAAGTCGTACATTCCCTTTATTTTATATATCTTTATAACCTTACCTTGTCGGCTTTGTTAATAACTATTAGGCATATAACTTTCCCCTTTTAACATAGGCTAATATAAGTGCCTTTTTCATCTTTAACATTATAAATACGGATTTACGATTTATGAAATTTGAATTGTATACCCGTATCCAACGCTTCAATTGAATGATACTTTGAAAAGCCTAATTTATTGATAATACGGTATTCTTCTGTTACAAATCTAATATCTCCAAGGAAAATGATATCGTTAGTTTACATACCTAAAATTTCAAAGTTTTTACCCTTTATAATGAATAAGTATAAATTAAACGTTAAAGTTTTCATACCCGACCTATTTTCAAAATACATTTAACATGTTAAAAACTAGTATATACCTACTTCGACCAATTTGTATAAAGGCTTTATATAACACATTACTATACCAGCCGGAAACTTATCATTTAGTTTTTTTAGGAAGTTTTAGTAATATAATCCGCTATAAATCGGTGGCGGATTACATACGCATCTACGTAATATCCCATCCATCAACTCAAAACTAACTTTTTGGGCTAATAGTCAAACTAGTAACAATTACAACAATTAAACGTTGATTTATTTTTGAAATCATAAACGATTAAATAAGAATTTAATCTTTACCCTTATTATTATATTCTTAAGCGATTAGCGGTAACTTTTCGTACAGCCGATCTATAATTTTGTCCTCAACCTCGTGACCTATCCTCAACTAAAAGATAGTAACGTTTTAACTCTTAAATTATATTAATGGTGCAGATTAAATAACTCCTCGTAAAAGAATGCCGTTAAATTTCCATTTATTTTCTTTCATTAAATAACTTACTTATTATGTTAACAATAAATTCGGTACGTAACTCAAAGGCCAGTTTCCGTTAAACTTTTCTTTTTAAAATGTCTACGTTATTATATATATCCTGCCAGGCTTATAATCTCTATCGCCATCCTCGTTTTTAATGCATATCCTCTTTTTAGGTAGTCTTTTACACCATCGACATTTTATTAGCTTATTAAAAATCGGCTTAGAAAAGTTATATTGGCTAATCCTTTCGGCTCGTGGGTTATCGACATCATGATATTCATCAAATTTAGAAAGTCGTTCATACTATTAAACTTATATGGCTTAGAAAGTTACAAAACCGTTAATAGTTTTAACTATTACGTTTTAATTAGTAATAAATAGGATTTTATACGGTTTATCCTATTTACCTAACTCGAGTTACGTAAAGACTTTACTTTAAGGGGGGAATTATAATAAGTTTATTATTATTAATGTGTTTTTAATACTAAAGGTATTATTAAACTAACGGCGGTCCGATTCCTTTTTCAATTCCTTTAAGGCTTTACTATATACCATAACGCTTTTTTGAGTACTTTATGAGAGTGACGACTAAATTATTATACATAGGTAAGCTTTAAATACCAGTAAAGTTAATATAATTCCATTAAAACTAATAGTATCATTAAGGCCTTTTACCGCTATTTCAAACCGTATTTTACCTTATAAATCTTTGAATTTCCAATATAATGATATTGTATGCTTTTTACAAGAACGCATATATCCTTCAAACTTTATCAATACCTTAATAAACTTTAATAAAAACCTATTTATATTAAATTTTTATCTGTTTAGCATTAACTTAAATCTTTATCGTAACAAAGTTAATACTAACGTCGTAAACTAATATGTTTGGTAATTGAAAGTGTATATTAGTTTATAAAACGCGTAATAACTTCTACTTTTCCTTCATTATAGTATTTTTCAAAAACTTAACGTTTTGAGAGGCCGTATTGGAGTTTATAATATATAATCCTAGCTTATTGTTTAGGTAAAAAAAATTACGAAAACTCTTAAATTAAATTTTCAATTTTCTCTTAACGTAAATTCTTACTTTGAAAAGGTTTGGAAATACTATTGGAATTAATAATGAAGTCGTTTAATTACTTTGAAAGTTAATCAATCTATCTCTTCATAGTCAGTTACCCTTAAAACTATATTAAGCTTATTAGTCGCCGGATAATTAAACCTACAATATAATTAACAAAGTTCCACCTTTATTGAATTTAATAACACTACTTTCAATCCTTAAAGGTAAACCCAGAAGTATTTCTATTTAAGGTTAAATGGAAATCTCTTACCGGATTTAACTTATATTAGCTCGTTGGTCTCAATATTAACTTCAACGTCGAGGTTATTTATATCCTTAAAATAAAGAAGAAATGGGGTAGGGAATTTTGAAATATTGAAAATAATAGGGTTCATAACAGTTTTAACCGTCGTTAATCCTAATAAAAATAACTTTTTCCGGGGTCAAAGCTAACCTTAACTTCACCAACATCCGTATAATTAAGTTTTGTAATAATATTAGTATCTTTTCGCAACGTGACGTATTATGAATAGGCTTCTGTTAAGTACCGTACCGCCTTTATATCCGGTATTATCCCCTAAAAGACCTTCTCCGCATAACGATTTTAAATAGTGAAAAGTTATATAAGACCAGGTATTTTATCGCTATATTAGCAGTAAGAATCTTTACCTATAATGCGGTATAAAAAGGTGTGGTTGACGAGTTATTACGTTGTTTCCAAGCTATTACCAGTGCTAGTATCTTGGTACCAGACGATAGCCTTAGGATTATTTTATTTCTTTTTAGCTTCTTTCCTTTTAAAGTCCAAAACTTATTCGAAGTAGTCCCAGTTGAAAGTGAAAGAGAATTGCATACAATACATTACCTACTTGAATTCACGTTCGATGGCAATATAACTCATTAACTAATAGCCCTGTTTAATGTAAATCCAATATATTTTAAAGTTTAAAGTAAACTTGTTCAGCTGACTTAAATATGTTGAGGAAAAATGATACTATTTTTCGCAAATAGCTTGGTCACATCCCCAGGTTTAGGCCTTCTATTAACCATACTAGTCCGACCTTCCGTATTTACGGTCGATATAGTACGTGTGGGAAGGGTCTTTTTAGTCGTTACTAAATTTAAGGGCTTAAGGGTATATATCAATCGCCGGAAACTTGAGTTGTTATGGTCGCCAACGAAAAACGAAATTAGCTAAAAAAAAACCTTCGCAAATAGAATTAAGGCATAATAAGGCGTATTCGAACTCCTTATAACCCATAATAACTTTCTGAATCTGTTGGTGTAAGTTGCCTTCGACAGCTCCCATGTTCCCCATTACTTATTAGCAAAGTATCAGCTTATTAAGCATTTAGTTAAAAAGGTTCATTTTACTTTCCGACATTTTTTTAATGTAGCATATAAAACTACTTAATAATATTTCAGTCGATATAGTATTGGGCAAAATTAACATTGTATTTAAAGTAACCATTAAGATTATCGTAGATTTTACGATAGAAAAAGTAACTCGTTAGGTACTGGAGGTAGTAATCCTCGGTTTAACTGGTAAAAATACTGGAAAACAACGAGTAAAGACCTGGTAATTCAACTTTTATTTGGCGGCAGATGTTACAAAACGGGCGCAACTTGATGTCGAGGAGATTATACATCCTATTTTTATACTTCTCTTTTCCTCCTTAAATCTTAATGAATATAGTAATAGCTACGTAACCTGCATTCACCAAAGAAACAAATTGAGGGGAAAAGGTGATATACTGGTCGTAGGGACCTTTTAAATCCCTTAATTGGAAAAATATTAAGGTTACTAGTACTATTATACAGTATAATTAACTTTGGGAGAGTTTAAGGGGAAAGAACCAATAGTCATACCCATAATAGGATCATATGTAAAGCTAATCCTTCCTTAATTTAGCTATTAAAATTTGATGTACTATGGAACTTAGAGGAAAGTAACTTAGTGATTTCCGCCGCGAAGGACTTGGTAATAATTCTCTTAATATTAAAGAGTACGACGAGGTTCCTACTTAATTAACTCATGGACTTAAGGGCTTACGGCGTATAGGTTAATCAATTCCTTATGATAAATGGTATTCAACTGTTAATCTTATGTAAAAGGGTATGAAGAACGTATCTGGGAATTAGCAGGTCTTTATGAACACGTGTAAAGGCGTTAAGGAATACCGTCGTTTACAATACATTTACTTTTGGATTTAGTCAATTAAGAGTCTTTATCTGTAACGAATTCGTAGAAGATATATGCCAAATTTCTTTCTTTCCCCTTTTTCGCGAGGAAATCAACACTGTGGTTGTATAATTTAGCCTTCTTCCTCATCTTTACCTATTTGTCTACCTTTATCCACATATTTATAGTTTAATCCCTAAACTATTTTTCAAAGTAATCAAAAACTCGAGGTTCTTGAATGTTTCTAATAGTATTTATATCTAGAATATAACGCTCGATTATGTTGGTAAAGTACTCGAGGGTTATATCCTTGTCAACGTCTGTAAATAAAAGGTTCTTGTTATAGTATTTCTTAAAAATAGCGCCGAGATCTTTAATTTCTTTTTTTCTATAGGGGTTGTTAACTGTATTGATTCTGGTGTGTTTTAAAGTTATCGTAACGAAAATTAAATGGTACAAGGAAAAAAGAACACGATAAAGTAATAAGTCGTAAATTTGCTATCAAAGTTGATATAATTTAAAGGTTATAGGGCTTAGTCTTTTTTGCGATTTGCAATAGTAATACCCGCAATAGTAATAGCCGCAATAGTACTAACTTATCCGTTTGCTAACTTTCTGGCTTAGTACTCTTCGAAACTTTTAGGCGGTCAACATTAACGCTTTTAAAAAGGATTAATAAATATTTCTTGGTATTTTCAATAGCAATACCACCGCTTACTCCTGAAATTTCCACGAAAACAAACATAAAATAAAAGCCTTTCTTACTTATTACCACGAAAACTAGCGTAGAGTATAAGAGATATTCGCAAAAAATATTTCTTCCACCTTACTTAAATAAAGAGTAACAATAAGAAAACAGCTTCTTCTTCTACTTAGCCAATCTTTAATTAACTCAATAAGTACTAATTAGTATTGGTAGATCTTTATCATTGAGACGTAGTCAATTCGAATCACTGTGGTCGAAGTAACTGGTGTCGAGTTGATGTTAGTTGATTGATGTTTTAAGTTCTAAGTTTAGTAAACCACTAGCCGGTTTGCGTAGTAATTTGTATTGCCAAACGCTTTAGCCTATACCCCACTTTAAAATGGGCACCTACTATACTGCATTTGCAGTGCAGTCCAACAAACTGCAGTCAATTTGCAGTATGTACAATCAACTTTACTGCAAGTAAAGTTGGCTTGACTGTACTGCATTTGACTGCTATTTCAACATACACTGTTATATATTCTCTCCCAGGCTTGTAGTTCTTATTACTGTCCTCTTTTTTAGTATGTATCTTTCTTTAAGTAGTTTTTTACGCTGTCGGCATTCTATTATCTCATTAACTATCGGTTCGGAAAGATTATATTAGTTAATCCGCTTGACTCGAAGGTTATCGACGTCAGAATCTTCATTATATTCAAGTTTTTCTTTTATGCGGCTTAAATTGTATGGTTTGAAAGATAAAGAGGCCGTTATTAGTTTCAAATATTGCGTTTAGGTTGTTAATATTTAATATTTTATAAGGTTTATCACATTTACCTAGGTTTCGTCACATAAAGACTTTGCTTTAAAGGGGCAGTAACAACAAGTTTATTATCAATAATTCATTCCTGGTATTCAGGGTATCATTAACTTAGCGTTGTGCTGATTCCTTCTTCAATTCCTTTATGATTTGGTTATATTCCACAACCCGTTTCTGGGTGTTTAGCGATAGTGTTGATTTCATCGTTATACGTAAGTAGGCTCCAAATATCAATAAATTTGACATAAGACCATTAAGGCTAATAATATTGTTAAGGTTTTCACCGCTATTTAAAGCCGTTTTTTTAAACTTGTAAAACTTCTAATTTTTAGGGTAAGGATATTGTAAGCTTTTTGTAGAAGATCGTAAGCCTTTTCTACATTACCAATACTCTAGTGGACTTTAAAACAAACTGATTTACATTAAATCTCTATCGACTTAATATTAACTTAAAACTTTGTTGTAATAACGTTGGTATTAGCGTTGTGAACTAATACGTTTAGTGACTTCAGATATGTATTAATTAACAAAATATGTAATACCTTATATGTTTTCTTTATAGTGATAATTTTGAAGAATTTTATATCGTAAAAAGCCGTAACGGAGTTGATAACGTAAATTATTGGCTTATAGTCCACGTGAAATACGTTTTCGAAAACCTATAAGTTCAAGTTTTCGTTTTTCCCCCAACGTATACTTAAATATGAGTAGGGTTTGGTAAGAGGTGTTATAACCTAAGCACGTTGGCGGGTCAAGAAACAGGCCAGCATGCAGCTGAGCTACCGAGAGCCTGAAGTCCAACACATCAGGCGGAGAATATCTCTTTGTCAGCACCAGACTAGGCAACCCTCCAGGGTTAGGGTTATCTAGATCACAAGTGCTCACTGAACCTCAGTGAGCACCGGTGAGTCTCAGTACTGAAGATGGTATGAAGGCCATAGGATATAAGGATACGGTCAGCACCACATAGATAGTATTTCCTTTATAGCTCTTCAGTTGTCAATCTAAGTATTCAGTCTACATATCTGAATATCCTAACGGCTAATGATCATCCTACGGCACGAACACACATCTTTTTAGTATTGCATCTTTGTTACCTCTGCTACCTTACTACTAACATAAACCCTCTAACACCTTCTATTTACTCATGAGTATTTAGTGGGATCATTACAAGGGGTTTAGTAGTAATAATTAATCTATTTAATTATCTTTAAAGCTTATATTTCTACATATTCATAATCAACCGCATTCAAAACCTTATAAAGCTTATAAGGTATCGGTTGGTTAAATCTACAATGTAATTAATGAAGTTCCAACTTTATCAGATTTAATATCGTTACATTTAGCTTCTGAAGGTAAAACAAAAGGTACCTATACTTAAGGCCAAATAGGAACCTTTTGCAGCTATCGACTTAAATCAGTCTACCAGTCCAAATGTTAATATTAACACCTAGATTTATTATGTTTCCAATATAAAAAAGAAAGGAAGTAGGGGGTTTTGAGATATGGAAAATAATAAGACGAACAACGAAAGTAATAATCGTCGATCCTAATTAAAAAAACCTTTGTAAGGCTAAATTCTACTTTAACTTTACCGGTATCCGTATAGTCGAATTCTGTAATAATATTAGTATCTCTTTGTAACACGATGTATTGAAAATAGCTGGCTATTAAGTATTGTATTACCTTAGTATCTGGTATAATATCTTAAAAGACCTGTTTTACGTAATAGTTTTGGATAGTGAATAAGTTTATAGGGAGAAGGCTTTTATTGTTATATTAACAGTATGGGTTTTTACTTATTAGGTGGTACAAAAAGGCGTGGTCAGCAAGTTAATACGTTATTTTCGGACTAGTACCAGTATTCTTGTGCTAACCGATGATTTTAGGTTTATATTCTAGATTTTTAACATTCTTTCCTTTGAAGTCTATAATGTGTTCAACGTAATCACAATTAAAGATAGAAGAGAATTTTATATAATACATCACTTGCTTTAATTCGCGTTTGATACTAATATGGTGTATTAACCAAAAGACTTATTTACCATGAATCTGATATTTCTGAAAGTTTAAATTAAATTGACTTAATTAATATAAAGATTTTTGAAAACAGAAAATACCATTTTCCATAAGTATATTAGTTACGTCCCTAAGTCCAGGCCTTCTGTTAACTGTATTAACTGAGTCTTCTGTATTTGCGGTTGATATAGTACGCCTCAAAGGTTTTTCTTTATCGTCTTTGAGTTTTGGAGCTTAGGGGTATATATTAGTCGAGTTTCACATATGAGCTATAACAGTCTCTAAGTAAAAACGTAATTAGCTAAAAATATATCTTTACAGATGGCATGAAGGTACTATAAGGCTTATTGGAACTTTTATTTACCCATAACAGCTCATAGAACCTATTAGCGTAATATGTTCTTCCTAGATTTAATATTAATCATAATTTATTAGTAAAATATCATCTTATTAAGTTTCATTCAAGAAATAAAACTTTTTTTCAACTTGTTATTTATAGTTCAATATATAGCAACAATTTATAATGTTCCAATATATATAGTAATAAGCGGCGTTAATACTCCATTCGAAGTAATTTTTGAAACTATCGTAAATATTTTGAAAAGAGAAGCACTTTATTAAGTATCAAAGGTAAAAGTTTTCAGCTTAATTGGTAAAAATACTGGGAGATCACGAATAAAAGCCTAGAAATTTGACCTTTGTTTGGTAGCAAATGTTAAAATATAGGCGTAACTTAAAGTCGAAAAGGTTATAAGACTTACCGTTATACATTTTCCTTTATTCAAATATTTCAACGTAAGTATTTATTTCTGTGTAATCCTTATCTACCGTAGGGATATGTCGAAGGGGAAGAGTAATATATTTGTCGTAGGGATCCTTTGGATCTTTGAATTAGTATCAGAGCTACTATTGGTAGGTAGAATAATTATCTCTGGTTAAGTTTGGCGAAAAAAGGCTAGTAATCGTACCTATACTAGGTTCGCACGTAAAGTTATTTCTTCTTTGATTTTTATATTAAAATTAGACGTGTTAAAGAATTTGAAGGAAAAAAGTTTAATGATTTCTACGGATTTGATAATACTCTTTTGGGTATTAAGGGTTATATTAAGGTTTTTATTTATTTGATTAGTAGAGTTAAAAGCTTGCTATGTACGAGTTAATTTTTTTTACCGCTAATAGCATTAAAACGTTTATTTTGAATAAGAGGGTTTGAAGAATCTATGTGGGTTTGGATGCAACTTTAAAAACTTATCGGGAGTTGTTGAGGAATACTGTCGCTAGTAATATCTTTGTACTAATCTTCTTTTACCTATTAAAGTTCTTTATCTGTAGCATATTCATATAATACCTCGGCAATGTTTCCTCTTTCTTTACCAAGTTTCGATGGTAGTACAATACCTTATTTATATAATTTACTCCTCAACCTAAGCTTTACTAGTTTCTGTGATTTTACCCCCATATAGTTAGGCTCCAATTCCTAAAGAATTCGACGCAATTATCGTAAGCCTTTATGCCAAATACCTAGTCATCGTGGTTCACATCGAAGAGGAAACTTCTAATGTAGTTGATTAGGTGTTCGGAGGTAGATTTTTTGTCAGCGTTTGTAAATTAAATTTTTTTGTTGAAGTATCTTACGAATATGGGCCCAAGGCTTTTATTTGATTTTTTCCAAAAGGTTATTTTAACGATGTTAATATTGGTGGTTTCGGTAGCTATTACAATATTTTGGATAGTGTAAGGTTTGGTGGTAAATTGTAATGATCATACTAAATACCCATGAGTATATAGAAGGTATCAGAGGGTTTATATTATCAAGAAGGTAGCCGAGGTACTGAGTGAACAATATCGCAACCGTGCAAGTAATGATCAAAAGCCGTGAGGCTATTCAGAATATACTGAGACTAAATACTTAGATTGACAACTGAAGAACTATGAAGGAAATACTGTCTATGTGGTGCTGACCGTATCCTTATATATCCATGCTTTCATACCGTTTTCAGTACTGAATCACTTGGATCAGTGCTGATCCCACTGATCCTAATCACATGATTGGTTTAGTCATTTCCGCTAACAAAGGAAAGGTGTTCCCCGCCTGATGTGTTGGACTTCGGGCTCAGCTGCACACTGGCTTGCTTCCTGACCCGCTATCATGCTTGGATTGTGACATAAATTTGGCGATCTGAGAGTGTGAGGACTTGGTGTTTTGGTGTAAAGTCACGTGGGCACTTGACTATTTATCGTGATGTCGCGTAACGTGGCTCTTTTAGCGCTTTCGCTAAGATTAACAATCTTAATAATTGAATTAACGTAGGGGAAGTAAAAAGAGTAAAGTAGAGATAAAAAAGAGTAATATAAAGGGGTAGGTTATAGGTTTGCCATTAAAGTTAATATTGGTTAAATTCTATATGACTAAGTCATTTGTGTTTTAAAGTTTATAACAGTAGTACCCGTAATAATACTAAATGAGAAGTTTGCTAAATTGACGAACTGAGTGGTTTTGAAGACTTTTGAGCGATTAATTTTAACGCTTTGTTCTCAATACTGGTTTATCAAAGGTTTTTTTGGTGTTTTAGGTAATAGTAATACCGTTGTCACTTTTAAAGTACCCGTAAATAGCAGATGTACTTAAAAAGTCTTCCTCTTTGTTACCTATAAATAGCAAATGTAGTAAAAGGGTGCTCTTCGTAAGAAATTTTTCTCTACCTCATTATTGCAAAAATCGTAACCAGAAAGTAGTTTTTCTTTTACTTAGCTTATTTGTGGTTAACCTAATACGCACTAATTAGTTTTGGTAGGTATTTATCGTTGTAAAGTAGCCGATTCAAACCACTGTGGTTGAAGTAACTGGTGCTGCATTGAAATTGTTTGTGGTGAGTTGTAAGTTTTAAGTTTATCAGAGCATTAGCTGGTCTACGCACTAATTTTTATAGTCACACGCTTTGGCCTGTGCCCCAGTTTGAAGTGAGCGCCTACTGCATTGCACTTGCAGTCAATCCAACAAACTATAGATAATTTCTAGTTAGTACAGTCAACTAACTAGAAGTATAGTTGACTTGACTTTACTGTATGTGACTGCTATTCCAACATATACTTTTATGTTACATTATGAATATTAAGGGTAAACTGCCCTTTAATTTTAACTAATAAATTTTCCGGTAAAATGATTACTAAATGTTAAATAGTCTTTCAAATTATTCACAGCTGTATAAAGATTTAAGTTTTACCTTTATTACTGTATCTTTGAGTAATTGGATATGAAATTTGATATGTTCGCGCCGTGGTTTTACCTTTAACCTTGTATATAATTCTCGACTTAAAAATCTTGATATTTGGGTTATAAAGGTTAAAGTTAATTTTAGGTACGAATTGTACAAATTTTCGAGTTAAAAAGCCGTTGATGTCAACTCCATTGCTTTCCTTCAAAGGTCCACCGAAAGCTTTAATAACGTTTTATACCTGGAGCTTTAACTTTAAGTCTTCTTCGTCCTTTTATTTCTTATTTTAATAAGTAATATTAAAGATAAGACCGGGTATATATTTTTTGTCCATGATATTCTTCCTCTTTGATAGTTGTCCACATCGACTAAATTTCATTAGCTTATAAATAATAGGTAGAAGATGGTAATTTTAATGTAATCCTTTGGTTTGAAGGTTTCTATTGTTAATCACCCTAATATAAAGTTCAACATAGGAAATGCGAAACGTTACGAGGTCGTTAACAGTTTTAAAAACTACTTTAGGATTAACAATACTTAATATATTATTCAAACATCCCATTTATCCGGCTTACGATTTATGAAAACTTTACTTTATAATGTTAAAACAAGTACATCCATTATCATAATGCCGTTTTTAGCGTTAAATCTATTATTAACTTAAAGCCGTACTAATTTCTTCTTTAATTCCTTCAATACTTTACTATTGTCCACAACTTTCATTCATGTACTTATTAATAGAGGAGATTTACTTATTAGTCGTAGATACACTTTAAAAACTAGTAGCGTTAGTACCAGGTTGTTAGGGCTCACAATATTATTTATGTTATTTACTGCCATTTAAAAACAAGCCTATTGATCTGTAAAGCTTCTAATTTCTACCGTCAAAATATTGTACGCTCGGCGAATTAATGTGTATACTCTTTCAACATTCCTAATACTCTAATAGTATTTGACAAGCACTTATTCATATTTAATTCCTATTATCTTAATATTTGGCTGGAATTCCGCCGCCATAAAGTTAGTACCGGCATTGTAGACAACGATGTTAGATAGTCTCAAATACTTATTAATCAATAACATCCTTAACTTTTTCCTTGCATCTTTAGCCAATAAGGACCTTGAAAATTTGGCTTCGTGAGAAAAGGTTACGAAGTTAATAACATAAAAATCAGTATTATTATTCAAGTAAAATACGCGGAAAAAAAATCTCGTAGTTAAAATACATATTTTTTTTCCAGTCTAAATTTAAATTTTACGGGGCCTAAATATACATCTAGTAGTAATAACAATGCTTTTTGACAACTTTTTAAATATAATTCTCCATATCTTTATGCCTTACGGACTTTAGGATTTTGCATAGCCTATTAACAGCTAGGTAATTAAAGAGATGGTATCATCAACATATCTTTAACTCCATCAGATTCAACACCGTCGCCTTTAAGCTTTGAAAATAAAATCGCAGGTACCACTTTCTAAAGGAGAAAGGAAACCTTGGGACGTTTTTATCAGTTTATTATTATTAATGTCTACATTGATACCGAGAGTTTGTATTTCCTTCAAATAAAATATAAAGGGGGTAAACAACTTGAGGATATAAAGCTTAATCAACCTAATAACTGTCTAAATTACTATTATTCCTAATAACTATAGGTATCCGCTTAGACCAAAGCTAATTATAACCTTATTAGTATTGTAACGATTAATATTCGTAACAGTAAAGCTTTTCCTCTGTAATACCGTATACTGCAAATAACTTCATATTAAATACCTTACGATCACTATATCCAGTATAATACCATAAAATATATGGTTTACATAACGATAGCGAAAGTTAAAAGTATATAGGCGGTCAGAAGTTTATTCAGGGCAAAGGTAAGGATCTTCGCCATTTAGGTGGTATAAAAAGGTGTGGTCGGCTAATTATTGGGACGTGCCAGAAATAATATCATTATATTATATAACTCGTTCCGGTGTATCGTTTTTGTTAAAATCCTTTTTAAGCTCAAAGTCTATAATATGGTTGAAGCAATTTTATTTAAAGGCAATGGGGTATTAGGATTAATACATAGCTTGCTATTTATGGCGTTTAGCTAGAAAGTAACAAGTAAACCAATGACTGGAATTACTACAGATCCAATACATCTTACCACTATTACAACGATAATTTTTACGGTTCAAAGGTCCATTTCAATCTTACTCTCGTTATTAACACCAATGTAATTATGAATTTCAATCCGAAAGTATTAAACCAAATTTAAAACGCTAAACTAGTCCGTACTTACGATAAATATAATGTGCTAATACGAGGTCTTCTTTATTCAAATCGCGAAAGTCATTAAAATAAAAGTATGTACCTAAATAATTTAGCGTACGTACCATTACGGCTGTAAACGAAAACCTTAACTAGCTAAAAAAGCTCTTATATATAATATTTAGGCGCTATAAGGGGTATTACAACTAGTTAACACCAGTAATAACTACATGTACCTGCTTAGAAAACGTAGCTTTACCAACATAAGCCTTTCTCATTATTTACAAGCACAATATTAGCTTGTTAAATATTCAATTTAAAATATCCATCGGTATTTTCTCCTCTTTCCTTTTTACTATTATCCTCGTTCACCTCGTGGTTACTTAATCCGTATAATATTACGCGAGGTAAACATCGTATTCGAAATAACTTTTTATACCGTCGTAAATATTTCCTAAGATTTTTACCCGCGTTAAGAAGGTTATTCAATCATTACTGTCATGATTTATAAGGATTCCAGGAGATAGTAAATAAAAACAAGAAATAAAAATCTTTATCTACTTACAAATATTCAGAAAAAGTATAATCTTCGTGTCAAAAAGGTTATGAAAGTTCTTATTATACTGCTCTAGATCATTTCAAATCATAATAAGATATGTAAAAAGTTTCTAGTTTATGTTAACTATTTTAATAAGTCTTCGAAAAAATTACAATAGTTGTGCTTCTTGTAGATAGTATTTTCTAATGCTTTCAAATCGTAGTAATCAGGGTAATTACAGTTGCTAAACCCGAGGAGTAAAGTCATATAATAGAACCTAGAGTGGGTTCATGCGTGAAAACGTAACTGCCGTAAACAGCTTAGTCTTAAAGAACTTGTTGATTTTGAGCGAAGAGTTGAAAGGCAATTGAGACTTAGCTGTAAAAGTGGTTTTAAAAGGCTTAACGATCCTATTTAATTAACTTCTAGATAGCGCGAAGGTCAATACCTCCTACTGCGTTAGCAACCGCTACTTTACATGATCTACTACCGCTAAAAGTATACTTCGCGTTATTATATAGAGGTGCTAAGCTACCAAACAGATTAATAAGTTTTTTATCTTTAGCGTATGAAAAGGCTTGAATTGACTGAGAATTGAGGTAAGGTCCTCTAAAACGAGTATAAGGGCGTTAAGCTACCTTAACGATCTTTTTTTAGGGCGTAAATCTTAAAGGTATTCCTTAAGTTATGCCAACTCGAAAAGTATCATTATAAACTTGAAGGTATTTGTTTTTGAGTACATATACCCCTTGCCAAATAAACTCTGCCTTGAATTTATTCTTAACCCCTTTTTTAATAGCTTTTTACATGTCAAAAGTACAATTCTCGAAAAAGTTCTAGAAGGTTTAAAAGGCGTTCTCGTAATAATAGAGCTCGCCACCGTTTTAATCAAAGATAAAGTAACCAATGAAGTTAATTAAGTGCTTTTCAGTTAAGTTTTCATCAACATCTTATCCCTAAAAAGTTTTATCGTAATCCTTGGCAAAAAGAAGGCCGAAATCTTTAATTGTTTCCTTCCTAGTAAGACTTCTAAAAGCCTCAAAGTAAGGGCTTACGGTAGCCATATTAACGTTTTATCTGGTATAAGGTTTGGTAATTCAACATAAAGTTGCGTAACATAGTTTTTTTTAGCGCGAATCAACTGTTGTCAGTGTTTTGGTTCAAAGTAACGATCTTAAAGATTCATTTGGCGCAGGGAGAGGAAAAAGAGTAAAGTAGGGGAAAAGGTTTGGTAGGTAAAATCGGAGGTCATTTGGTATTATTTAAGGTTGAGGGTTGTTTATTGTGGTTGTTTAGCGTAGAACCTAGTCGTTTTTGTAATAATGACACGCGAAGTAGTACTGACTTGACCGTTTGGCAACTTGTTAGTTTTAGACTTTTAATGGTTAATCTCAACATTTTCCTTCAAAAAGGATCCGCGAAGATTTCTTGGTATTTTCAATAACAATACCTTCGCTACCTCCAAACTTCTGTAAAAACTAGCGTAGCCTAGAAGTCTTATTTATTTACTGCCGTAAAAACTAACACAATTATAAAGGTCATTCACAAAAATCTTTCCTCTACCTTACCTAAAAAAGCGTAATAACTAGAAAATAAATTCTTTTTCTACTTAGCTTATGTATACCTAATCTAATAAGTACTAATTAGTGTTGATAAGGCTTTAGACGTTGAAATGTCGTCGATTTGATTGGTTGAAGTAAAAGTAGTATTGCATGGTTAAGTGGTAGATGTATTGTTTTAGGTTTAGAAGTCTGCTAGCTAGTTTACACAGTAATTTGTATGGCCAATTGTTTAGCCCATTCCCTAGTGTGAAGTGGGTATATACCGTACTTGACTTGCAACCAATATGGTAGAACTACAAATAATATACTCAATTTGCAGTTAGTATAGTCAACTTTACTGTAAGTAAAGTTGATCTAATACACTGCAATTACTATTATTATAACATCTATATAATATCTTTTTCCATTTTTTCTTTAAAGCATTCTTTATAATTTTTTGGATTACTTTTTTTTGAACTTGAATTACTTAGATTTCACTTTATTACCCAAATTTTCATTATATTCATATTTTTAAGAAGATCTAAAACACCACTACTATATTACTAGCTCTCAAGATTTATGGTATACTATTTCCATTATTATACTCGTTTTTCAATAAAGTTAAAGATGTTTTTTATTGTTAAAGACCGTCTTTACCGCTAGTTTTATTCTTGTCCCCTCAGGTTCTATAAGAATATTTGAATACTTTTCACCCTCATTTTGGTACTTTCGCTTGGAATTAGATCCTATCCCTATGGTGCTACACTTTTTTATAAGGAATATCTGGGTTATGGACCGTATAACCCTGTTGAGAACTGGTTAGAAAGCTGCCTATAATGTACATATGGCTTAAGGAAAGTAATAATTTTATATTGTTAAAGTTGTAGAGTAATCAGAAAAGAACGCAAAATCTAGAGCTAACGATGTTGTAGATCATTCCAATAAGGAAGATCATAAGTTTATCATTACAATTTACGATAGACTATTAGCTGAATTTAAACAACGGCTTAAGTTATTTCACAAAAGTATAAAACGCTTAAGTTGAAACTAAAGACATTTAAAACACATATACCAAAGTAAAGCCTAAAATTAAATATTGAATGAATTGAAATAACCTCTTCATTATAGTTGAATTTTAGAAAAATAGGAGGTTGTAATTAAATTCCAACTTATATTCGTTAAAAAACTTTGAAATATTACATTTGATCAAGATTAACCTTTGTTAAACAGTTCTTAAGGATTATGATATTAACAACAATTGTTTCAAAGTTTTAGAAAAAATGATATAAAGGAAAAAAAATATTGTTTCTATGAAAATGAATAAGTTACGTTCGTTCTCCCTTAATAATTATAGTTCAGCTAAAATATCTTTCATCATGCATATCTAAATGTGGTTCTATTGCAAAATTATTCTTTTTATTACCTTGGATCATCTAGGTATTATTGTTGGTATTAAACACCTTTATTCAACATTTTTGAAGCTAATTAGAATTTGTTAAAGTGTTGAACCAATTCATTACTAAGGATGTTTTGAGAAAATTTGTTTTCCTTAGCATTTTTACTATTTACCTTGAGCTCTTTTTGTAGTTGTTTTTGAAATACCAGAAAAAGTCTTATCCATTAGAGTTATCAGGTTGAGGATAGTAAGTATTGCTTTTATTTTTTGACTTCTATAAAGTAGGAACACGTTACATAAATAGATCGTATACCAAATGAGTTATGCAAAGCTCTTTTTTGATTTCTTACAAGTTTTATTCCAATTTACAGAACGAAAAGAGAATATAAGACCTAAAAATAGCAAATGTTATTTTGAAAAAAAAAACTTTAAAAAGTTACCAAATGTCCAATATTATCTTATTGGTTAATATATAAAGGATAGTATTTTTGGTATCGATAATGGATATGTAATAAAAAATCGGGTTTTCAATTTGAATCCACGTATTCGTTACGGCAAAGATACTTTAATCATTATTGTCAATAAAACTTTACCTTTAGGAAAGTTTATTTACAATATTTCTCGTTACTAAAAGAATGATGTAGATTAACTAAGTGCAAATCTAAAGTGTATGTAGTATTAAAAGAGAGAAAGTTAGGCTACTGCTAATCAGTAGCCTAGATATTTATATCTATGAATAAGAGTAAAGACTACCCTTGGTGTGACTCATTGGTTGATATATGACTTATTGGACGATATGTAACTGATTGGTTGATATATGAAACTTTCATATATAATTAAATTTACTTATATCTAGCATTACAAGTGATTTAAATCTGAGTTATATTATTAGCATTGAATTTGACGAATACAGTTGATAATATTCAACTATATTCCATTACAATTAGCAATAGCTAACTTAATTCTATTGAAATCAATATTCTATTAATTAACATTCCATTAGTAGCGATTTTTTAGTTTTTATGAGAGCGCTAGTTATATATTGTATATAGAATTTCAATATCATATTTAGAGTTAAATCATGGACCTTTCTATGCATGAAAATTTGAAGTCGTACGCTATGAAAAATTAAATAAAATAGGATAAATTTCTTCCTTTACAATTAAAATCTGGATTTTAAATATAAAACCCCAATTTAGCTTATTCTATACTCATAATTCGTTTTTAAACATTGCCTTTACATCCAATCATAGCGATATTTTTTAACTCCAATATACAGATTGAACCATTAACATTTCAATTTATACGTTAAAAATCAAGTTATTTGTTGCAACTAATTAAATCAATATTTACAATTGTTTCAAAATGACAACGCGGGTTTTAAGTAAATGTACTCAACTTAGCTTATCCACAACCTACCTCCTACAACTCTAAATAATAAATCAAAACCAAACTATATTTTTGCCTTTTTTTTAGCAGTTTCGGAACGGTTTTTAATGTTGTTTTTGGAAGAGTTATTGGTATTTTTGGGAAAGTTTCTGATGTTTTTGGATAGATTATTGATGGTTTTTGTAGCTTGTGACACTCCTTTCAAGGATTTCGTATTAAATTTTTTTCTCTTACAAAGTGTTTCTATGGATTCCCACTCTCTTTTCCCTTGTTTCTTGATCGTTTCTCCCTCTTATTTCACTTTTCCTTCATTATCTTTCTCTTCTTTCTATTTTTTTTCTCTTTCTTCTTCTTCTTCTCCCTCTTCTTCTTTTGAAGTCTTGTCTGGGTTTGTTGTTTAGTCGTATTTCTTTATACTGGCCGAGGCAACCATTGCTCTATACATAATCATATAATAAAAAACTAATAATGTTTCAAACGTTAGATTTTGGAGAAAAACTTATCTTTTTAAAGAATTCTTTTCAATTTATTTTTGCTTATTTATAGGCCTTTAAACTTTTTAATGTAATTGATTCAATGAATTGCTAAAGTAACAATAGTATTGTAATACTTAAGGGGTATATTAGTTTTTTCTAAGTTCGGTAGACTTATAGCCATCTACATACTACTTGATACAGGTAATTCTTTGGCTCGTTCACCATATCAAATTGGTTACTTTACTGCATTGATTTGTAGTAGTTCAGCCACCTTTTACTCTACTAAACCTGAACGTTATTTCAAAATTATACACTTTTCTTTTGTGATGTTAGTGCGTTTATAGGAAAAGTTCTTAGCAACGCAAGTGTTTTCATGTGCTTTCCCCACCACCATTTGTATGGCAGTTTCACTTCCTATCATTTGCAATCTTACAAAAAAGTGATATATCAATTTTTCACTTGAACAACTTAATATACATATAAATATAAACCAAATTAAACCGTGCTAGTAAATTAAGTCCGAATCTTTATAATCTAATACTCTTCCAATTTTTTATGGTACAATTATCATTCTTTCTGTCTATTGTTACGTAATATTTTGACAGGTGGTCTCTCGACGTAGCTCTCGATTTGTATAGTCATCCTATTAATGTTTATGAATATTTTTAATGCTTAATTTGATACAATGTTCATTTGGCGTTGCTATTTATTAAATGAAAGTTTTTAATTTATCTCGTTTTGTAAATTTAGTGGAGAGTTATCATGCCAATCATTAGGTATTGTTCGTCAATAATTCTCAGTTTAAAAGGGTATTCCAATAGTCTTCATAAATCAATACAAATAACAACCGGAATAGGTGAAATATTTAATCATATAGAAACAATATTAAGGACATTCCTAATAATCATGCCTATATTGAAACAATCTATTATACCATAAATTTAGAAATTAAATACTTTCTATGTAATCATTTGATATCGAACAGAGGCTGAATGGATTGGGTGTTTAGTAATGTTAAATTTTTTGTTTTACAATTTATTCACATAAACAATTTTTTTGAGAAAAACTATTTGTAATAATAAGTTGTTATTATTTGTAAAGAAGCGGTTCATGAATATTATTCATTTGGTTTTCAATAAATCAATTATCACTGTATTAATTCCTTCTTTTAGTAATCATAATGATTGTGGTATAATAAGTCAACTTTATTTACAGTAAAGTTGACTATACTAACTGCAAGTTGAGTGAATTGTTTGTAGACCTACTGTATTAACTGCAAGTCAAGTACAGTATACGCCTACTTCATACTATGGAAAGGGCCAAACAATTGGATATACAAGTTACTCTGTAGACTGGCTATTGGTCTGCCAAACCTAGAATAATACATCCACCACTTGACCATTGCAATACTACTGTTACTTCTACCCATCAAATATATAACTTTGGAACGTCTACAACTCTACTAATATTACAATTTATAAATACGTGGAAATATATAAATATTATAAAACCTAGAGGAACTTTAAAATGGATAACTTTGGTACGATATTATTTACTTAGTCAATACCTTTTAAGTATTGAAAGCTCCTTTACGAAGTTATTCACTTGGTTAGCGTTTTGGATGTATCCGAGTATTTTTTTGAAAATGAATTTATCACGTATCGATTACGTAAGCTATAAAATTTCGAGCCATTTCACTAAAACATATCATATTACTATACTAAGCGAGTATTGAAACCATATATACATGTGTCGGAAGCAACATAACCAGATTTTGAGGCGCTTAAATTATTAATTGAAGTGCTTAATATAGCCTCCGAAGTGCTTACCAAAATATAGGAAGCGCTCAAAGCAACATCTGACCCTTTCACATACTATTTCAACTCTTATATACATAATATTTCAACCCTTAGACACAACTCCCTATTCGGAAATTTACCTTATTTTTCTTTACAAATAGCTGACTTCAGTTAACATTTGTAACGTTTAAGGTTACTAAATAATTGTCTAGAGTAACACTTACAATATTTTAATAATGAATTTGAATTGTTTCATCACATTTTATTCACCTTTTATTTGTATTTGCCAGCGTCAAATGCCTAATTTGGAACGTTTTATCACATTTAATTTATCTTATATTCATATATTACAAGCTTACATTTGCTGATTCATTTTGAAACCTCTTCAATTACATCATCTTAAAAGTATATAAAACTCAATTCTTACATTACATTCGGAATGAACCTTGATATAAAATAATCTTCCTTTTATAACACAATTAACAACAGGCATAATTAAAACAAGCGAGTATATAACCATTTTATTTTAATGCATAACGCTTGAAAAAAGTATTTCAATATATATTAATCTTAACTTGGGGGATAATATTATCGAAATATCGGTAAAAAATCTTGAAGATTATCGGGAGCGCGGGGATTCTTTATCCCCTTGATGATATCGCGAGATCACTTAGTCAAAGTTGCCTACGTAATATATACATAGGCTTGATCACTAGGCAATAATAACGGTTTCTGTTTTTTTTTGGGCTACCGATTAGCATTAAGTACTAATTAACCTCGTTTTCTTTTGAGTATTATAAAAGTGATTTTTTTGGGGAGGAACCCCGAATAAAGAATTAGAAAAATAAATAATAATTAGTCGCGGTGAATATTACGAGTTAAAAGAGTAGGTAATTTATCGTACAAATAGCGGATATATAATACAGCTTTAGCCTATAGCTTCAAAACTACTAGAACGGGGACGTATCTACCATTAATCCATTCTTAGGGGTTGTAATAGGCCAAAAAAAAATTGTTTCAACGGTAATCAATAATAAATTTACTTGCAGCAACGGATGTAATATAAGGTACGTAAAATGTACTTATTATCAGCTTGGGAACACGAATCCAGGTGTGTTGTTTTAACATTCTACGCGTTAAACAGGCTTTTCGATGCATCCTTACGATCTGTAACTTGAGATAGTTGACTCGTTCCTCCGCTTTAGCTTCGTTTTAAAAGAAATGAATAAGGTATAAGGTAAGTAGGGAATAAATGTTACGAATCGTGTTATAACTCAACGATATTACGTTTTTGGTGACGAAAGGTTGTTATAGGTAATGAGGTTTCTACTTACGGCGAAAAAGTAAGGTTAATAACCTTAAAAGCTTTTTTTTTCTTTTAGGAAGAGGTAGAAGGAAGGGAGAGGGAAAAGGGGGGGGAAGATAAATGAAAGTAGTGGTTTTGTCGGTGGCATACAATAGGAAAAGAGGAAATTGAGTGTTAGTTTTAGTGACAACAGCGAGGGACCAAAAGTTAAAAACCGGGATTAACTATATGCTTTTGAAACTGAGAAGGTTAAAACTGGGCGTTCGATAGGTTACAGTGGCGGTGGCCTCGTCGCTTTTACGTTAATGCGCTATATAGCGCCGTTGAAAACTATTTTAATGGGTTATTTATTTAAGGAACGGTTAAAATATTGTATTGGTTAAGTAATTGATTCATACGAAAATTCCGAATAACTAATTGAAAACGAGTGGTTTATGCATGCAAACGCCGAGTAGTTAATTAGGTACTTACCTTGTTGGTGGGCATATATCGTTGAAAGGAAAAGAAAAGAAGTTTTGCTTAAATCTTTAACGATGTATTATTTATATTAACTTTAAAACCCGTAATATAGATTAATACACCTTTATAATTACAACTTTGCAAAAATTGACAACATTTTCGACCAACTCTTCAAAGATTATAATATTATACTCACTCGAATTAATGAGGAACTTGAATGAATTATATTTTTATTACTATTATTTTGAAATGATTCATTAGGGTTTTGGGTAAATAATGTTATCATTATTCAATCATTAATTAAGATTTCAACGAAATTGTATTATTATTACTAGATTGCGGATACGAAGCGTATTAAACTAAAGATTGCTAGTGTGGATATAGTCATATATCTTTATAGTTAGTATTGTAGGGTGCACTTTTATATGGTATACAGTAACGTGACATGATGTAAGATGGACTCTTGAAAAGTGTACGATAATATGTCACGCTGTAAAGTACACTCTTGTAGAGTGCATGATAACGTGCCACTCTCTAGAAGGGACGTTGGAAGAGTGTATAGTAGAGTGCACTCCTCTAGGTGACATCGTATATGCTCTCACCTGAGGCGTGCACTCTCTGGATACCTCTTCTCTTTTCAAAACTATATATCATCAATACTATTAATATTACGATTATTCTTCTATTTCTTTACATTCAAATGAATAAGCAGAGACCTTACTGACAGCTTTCCTATATATATACTTGATTTTCTATTTTGTAGCTCACGAAGATGAAATATTCGTTTTATGGGGGATTTTTAAGTATTTAAAAAGTGTATTACGGGATTTGCACTCGTGCCTACAATTTACGTAGGTTCGATGGCGCGGTAAAATTTTAGTAGTAAAACCCGCAGTTTCTTTTATAAAGCCTATTTTACTCGCTTGCAACGAGGAGGAGTATTTAACTTTACTTTGTTTTAAATAGTTAGTTTTTGAATAAGATTAAATATTAGTACTAAATTTAATTCGTCTATTACAGTTGCGGTACCAGCTATGCTTACAACAACCATCGTTATTGCAGCGGCGAACCTTACGATTGTCGCAGCGATTATCATCTTATCGCTTTTTGCGAGGCTTATTACGAGCCTCGCGAGACTTATACTTATCATTGTAAATATGATAACCACTTTTAGCAGATTTATTATTATACCTTTTCTTATTTTTATTTCGTTTTAGTTTTTCCTAAGACGTATGCAAGTTGTACTTTTTATGTCTGTTTTTAACGGCAGGTTTTCTAAGACAGATACCGATAGTTCACGATCATTAATAAAATAGGTTGAGCTTTTACTATTTTAGTTATATATTTTTATAAAGATACTTATTATTGAAAGGTTGTAAATTTTGCTCAATATGTACATTTCATAAGGTATAAATATCTATTATAATTTTATATTAGTATTTGTTAATTCGGTCAAATTTATCTATAAATTATATTTTTTTTATTATAGTTTGGATATGTTTATAAAACTTATATTTTTTTAATCTCTATTTGTAAGAGAAATGTTGCTTTTTAGAATCTTTTTGAAAATAGACCTTGGTTTTCTTTTAAAAAAAAGGTTCGTGAGAATATTTATAACGTCTTCAACGCCTTCATCAAAGAAGCTTTTACGCTTTTCGTAAGGCAATTCCGTATTCCACCAAAATATGTCTAATTTTCAAAGCTGGTTTCTAAATATAGGGACGATATAACCCATGGCGATTATATTAATCTTAGTAAATTTTTTGAAACGAATTTTAAAACTTAAAACGTTTTTAAAAACGATATTTCTACTTATAATAATTATTTCTATGTTAAGAAGATGATGATACTCGGAGTTAAATACACCAATTTTCTTTCACTTGAAACGGTATAAGTTATTGGTATTTCATAATTAAGTAATTAAATTATTTCGATTGGAGTTACGAGGATAGTGTTTTTGTCTATAAGCCGAACATTCAATATTATGAAGGCGTTTTTTATTCTAACAAGGGTGTTGTTTTCGGTTACAGTTACAAACAAAAGCGTTAAAATGGTTTGCCATAGTTTTTTAATTATGTATAATCAGCTATTAAAATCTTATATTAATTAAATTCAAGTTTTTGCCAAATTTAGCATTCGTTTTAGCTATAGAAGTTATTTATTCCTCTATAAGTTTGGCTTCATTAGGTCTTCAATAAGCTCTTTATTCTACAGCGGACGAGGCGTGTAAAAACGTAAAATAACTGTTAAAGGAAATGCTGACAGTTGGTGTATTCGTGAAGGTGTAGTAGGTGTAGATGAAAGAAAAGTGGATGAGGTAAAAACGTCGGGGGTAGGTATTTCCTTTGTTAAGGGTTGATGTGTTGGTAGGCTTTTATCGTTGCAACGTAGTCGATTCGAATCACTGTGGTCGAAGTAACTGGTGTTGCGTTGATATTATTGATTGATGTGTAAGTTCTAAGTTTGGCAGACCGCTAGCCGGTCTGCACGCTAATTTGTATGGCCAGACGCTTTGGCCTGTGCCCCACTTTGAAGTGGGCACCTACTGCACTGTGTTATGACCCAAGAACATCGGAGGGTCAGAAAACAGGCCAGTATGGGGCTAAGCCACTAAGAACCTGATGTCCAACACATCAGGTGGGGATATCTCTTATGTCAGCAACCTTAGGGCTAGGGTTACGCACTAAGGATCATTGAGATCATGTTTCGATCCAACATGATCCAGCACTGAAGGCGTATGGAGGATTAAGGATATAAGGACACGGTCAGCACCACATAGATAGTATTTCCTTCATAGCTCTTCAGTTGTCAATCTAAGTATTCAGTCTCAGTATATTCTGAATAGCCTCACGGTTTTTGATCATTACTTGCACGGTTGCGATATTGTTCACTCAGCACCTCTGCTACCTTCTTGATAACATAAACCCTCTGACACCTTCTATATACTCACGGGTATTTAGTGTGATCATTACACACTGCACTTGCAATGCAGTGTATTCAAATCGCACAAACTGCAGTCAATTTGCAATACGTACAATCAACTTTACTGCAAGTAAAGTTGACTTGACTATACTGCATTTGACTGCTATTCCAACAACATCTGATATAATCACCATACTCTGCAATTAAAAAATTTGCTTGGAACTTCCCCACAGTATTTCATAATAGTTGAAGTTGAAGGACCAGAGTTGTTGGTAGGAATATACCTGTGGGGTAGATAATATCCCACTTTACTAGTAAGGTTAGTAAGGTCCGGTARATAAATCGATTTAATAGTTGAAGTAATAGAATGTGTTGGATGAGTTGTAAGTTCKAAGTTGCAAGAATTACTATTMATTCCTAYGTATTTGTTAGTTTGGTAACAACTTCATATAACTTAGTAATTGTTGGTAGGGCTTTAGACGTTGCAAAGTTGTCGATAAGATTGGTCGAAGTAACAGTAGTATTGCAATAGTCATGTGGTGGATGTATTGTTCGAGGTTGGGCAGACCGCTAGCTKGTCTGCACAGTAATTTGTATAGCCAAACGCTTTGGCCTGTGCCCCACTTTGAAGTGGGCACCTACTGTACTGCACTTGCAGTATAGTCCTACAAACTACAGTAAATTTGCAATACGTACAATCAACTTTATTGCAAGTAAAGTTGACTTGAATGTACTGMACTTGACTGCTATTCCAATATGAGGGGTAATTATTCCAGGAGTAGTTGGCATGTTAAGTTTTCTATATGTACCGCGAGGAGTTACTGATGGGGGACTCAGGTTTAGAGTATGTAGCTCCCATTTACTTATAGGGAATTGCGCAAAATAACGGTAGATAGTGGTAGCGATGGCGGCGATAAAATGGAAAAGGGGAGGAAGAGGTTGATAATCGTAGAGTTGAAGAGTGAAGAAGGAGAGGGGAGATTCTGATGGAGCGGGGGGGTTGTTGACTTGTTTTTATCAGGTAGCAGAACTGGTGACCTTACTCTTTCCGTTTAACTTGTTTAGACTGGTAAAGGGTAATATTTGGTGCTTTTCAGCTCTTTTTCTTACAGCTAAAAATTGTTGATACGCATGTAGGGCGGCAATGTAATGTKTAGTATTCTGATAATGGAAGAGGAAGAAAGTAGCTAGAAGCAACGCTCAGTGGAGCTGAGAATGTAGATACAGGCACGTACGTGCCTTCCTTTACTTTCCATGTATGCATCCCCCCATATAAGTGTAAAACAAGGATGAAGATTCTTACGTAAATCGGGATTACCGTATCCTCGCAAAAATGCACAACGAAAACACAAGGGTCCCCAAAAACGATGCCTCGTATACGATAAAGTCGGCTATTAATCAACGAATCGTTTGATACACGAATAAATCCATATAAAACGATAATTTTAGGTTAATTRCCAATCTAATTACCGGATAAAGAGTATTTTTACGATTCATATAAACGATTATAAAGGTACTAAAGAGGGATTTGACGGTTTTTCAAACAAATATACCTTTGRGGAAGACAATTCCAAGAATGATGAAATTTACGTAATGACCTGAGATAAGGAAACGGATAAATGTATAGTGATAAGCTTGTGAAATGCTTTATTCCTATATAACAACGGTTTAAATAGGGATAACAACGTATTAAACGTCCATATAGCATTGAAATTCATATTGTTTGATGGGGATTGAAATTAATTTTAGTGTTGGTAGGCTATTATCATTGCAACGTAGTCGATTCGAATCACTTCAGTCGAAGTAATTGGTGCTGCGTTGATATTGTTAATTGAGATGTATAGGTTCTAAATTTGGCAGACCGCTAGCCAATCTACACACTAATCTGTATGCACAWATGCTTTGGCCTGTGCTTCACTTTGAAGTAGGTAACTACTGCACTGCACTTGCAGTGCAGTCCTACAAACTATAGTCAATTTGCAGTACGTACAATCAACCTTACTGCAAGTAAAGTTGACTTGACTATACTACACTTGACTGCTATTCCAACATTTAGAATATTATATTGGATACCGGCGTGGGGGAAATTTCGACCATCGGAAAACGGTAATTTAACTTTTTTATAGAAAGGTTTCYCARATTTTCATTCGAACAAATAAGGGAATTTCTAAAGGTCAATTCGGTAAATATAAAACGTTGTTTGGGAYGGTAATAGTAAATAAACGGTTTAAGCTGAAAAAGAAATTATATCATGAACTTTGAAATATCGTTTTAATATTTCTTTAGGAATATAAATAAGTTTGGTATMGAAATGAATAATGAAATACGCCAATTCATTCGCGTTTTAAATAATATATTCTTTATYCAAATCAAAGTTTTAACACTTTTTGATTTTCYCCAAATTATACACGATTGAGATTACTTACCTAATATAATTAGAATTACGTAATAATACTGTTAGTTCGGGTATCTGGTTGTAAAACGTCTTTTGTAGTTAATTTTCGTAATAGGCTCCATCGATGTAGCAAAAAAGGCTTTGAAAGCTATAAAAAGTTTCACTATGAGTACCAACTGTATTCGTAAACCCCTCAATAATTTAAATTTGGTTTACAAAACGATATTMATTTTCATTAAAAGGTTATTATTGATATTATATATTTTAAGRRATAGTTAGTTTCTTATRTAATGAACTTWATWAAGTTCTTTAAAATAGTTCAATTTATATGAAATATTTCAATAATGTATTGTTAAGATACTTTGATTTACTTTTGGACGAATATATATCTTAGACCGTATGATTTAATTACTAATAATATAGGMATTGTTTTCGATTAAAACTAGTGACGGATTGAAGTTAGAATAGCTGGTATTGAGTGTAAATAATACCAGTGAGAGTGTTTTGGGRTATTAGAAAGGTTAAGCGGTATTGTAATTTTTTGAAAGAACTCATGCGGTATTTTTAAGGAAGTTTAAAGGGAAATACTCGACAAAATCCATTTTGTAAATGGTTATATGTGCGGTGAATAATACGTTTTGGTACGAGTAAACTTATTCCCATATTCTTTATATTTAGTACTTACTTTCAGATTTATATGAATTTAGTATTTTGATAAAGCACGATTCAAAGAGAGAATACTTTGGCAAAAGTTATGGTAGTTTTAATTTTGTTGAAGGCTAAGAGGAKTGTTTTTGAAGACCTTATCAACAAAAAACAGTCTACGGAAGACAGACGTTTTTAAGCTATCGTTATGGTCCAAGGTTCTTATTTAAAGAATGAACCAAGGAGGAAATAGGCCCCAAATTATTAACGATATTGACTAATACAATTTTTTCATAAAACAATCCAATGTTACGAGTTATTTTCTATTAAAAATGGTACGTAAGAATAAAAAAGAAATGTGTACGGAAAAGCCCCTAAAAATTATCTATTAGGCAGCGGTAACCAGCTTAAACCCACGACGACTCTAATACCTTTTCAATAACCTTTATATACCCTCAACGACCTTTATATACCTTTTAATATCATGAACAGATGAATACCTCGAGTTAATAAAATGACTTCAATATGGCTATTTACTTAAATCGAGAAATAAAAGGAGCTTTAAAGCCTTTGTTTCGTACTGCTTTATTCTTTAGAAGATGGCGGCGGATTTCCAATTGAATATAAAGCTTTATTATAAGGATATTATTATCGTATTAGGTAAATATTTTGAAAAATCGATCTGAAGGAGAGTATTAGTTTTAATTGAATAAGGCGTTTTTTGGTTGAAAATACTCGAAACGACAACCTACAACAGTTATAAAGATTTACCCAAAAATATCGTCAACGATATAAATAATGAAATCGAAAAGCCTTATAAAAAGAGCAGATTCATAGTAAAAGAGTTTAATAACGCGAGTCAAAAAATAATATAACTTAATTGACCACTTTATAATAAGTAAGCCATCTCTTAATATTAGCGTTTATTACTTCCTTCCATACCCTCAATAACTTGATTCTTAAGTTTCAAAATATTACGAAAGATTATACACAGTTAACTATACGCCTTAAATGGAGTATCTACGTATATATTCTTATAGAGCTCCGAGAATATCTCCTACTAAGGAAGTTTCAATATATCCTTCAACTGTTATACAGATTTATGGAGGCTAGTGTATATTAATTTCATACCTATCAGAGGTATTATAAAAATCGTTTTGGAATGTAAAACTTTATCTTCGACCATTCCCTACTGGTTTCCATATAGAAATTAAAACTTTTTAAAGTTATCAAATTGTAAATCAACGATACACTAATTCTGTATGATATGCTATTTTCCGCCTTGGAGAAATAATAGCTTTGAAAGGCGAATTTAAAGGTGGAGTCAAAGATGTTTTTAACGGATAATAGTTATATTAAATTTAACGGTACGATAAATACGTTTTAAAATGAAATCTTTGAGTTTGTATAGAAAAGTTAGCTAGATAAAGTTATATTTATTAATATGTCTAGTACCAAACGCGCCAACTAATACCAATATTAACGTGTACGTGAGGCTTGGTTTATATTAATCGTGTAACTAGAAGCGGCGTTCAACCTATTTATCATTACTTAATATTAGATAGAGCTATATGATGACGAATACCGGGCGTTAAACAGGCGTTTCTAATGGTAAATCTAGAATCTAAAACGTGGTTTACGTTTCATGCTTTTCAATATGTGAATGTTAAAGCTATTTGTTTTAACTAATAACTTTTTCGAAAATAACAACGGTTATAATTCGTAAATAGGGTTATATTCGTTATTAGTAATAAGATATCGAACCGGTACGTATTTACTTTACGTGGTGATATCATTAATTGAAGCTTAACTAAATATGAAGTTGTTATACAAAGCGTTTTAGTTTTATAAATCTATAAAATAGTTTGAGGTTTCGACTTTGGTATTATTATTACTGTAATGGTTCATATGATTATTTATAACCTTGGTATAAAAGCTATTCTTTACATGATTTACACTAACTTTTTTTTTAAATTACGAAATTTTGGTTAAGCTTCATACAATAAATAAAAAGTGTTTTATAATCGATATTACGTTTTTACGTGAATTGTACGAATGTCGCGAAATTAAAGAGGTGAAATAAATTGACAGAAGATCGAATTTAGCGGAAGCGATAACTAAAGGTATTTCAAATAGCGTATTGGAAGCACTCGTATTTACTAGTACTTTCTTAGTCGGTGTTGTTAGGAAGGTTGTAAGACTTAGCCTCCAATAAGTTACTACGATTCCTTTCTTTAACAACTTTTTCTTTATGTTTTACTTTTTAGTATTATTATTTGGTATTTATATCTTACATTTTATGACTTCAATTTATTATTAACCGTTCAAATTATATATTTCACTCTTTATATATAGCATTTATTATTTATGTTAAAGTTCCTTTTTAAATGAAAAATTATTTTAATTATATAGTTGTTTACATATAAACCTGTTTATATTGGCGGGAAATATGTGCTACCTCTTTTATATATATAAAAACTAGTGACTGGTAACTAATCAGTATTAAAGGGGTTGTGAAAAGGGGAAAAGTTATTATCTTTATCATCGTTGTAGTTATAGTCGTTGTAGTTATCGTCGTTGTAGTTATCGTCGTTGGAGTTATCGTTGTTCTAGTTATAGTCGTTGTATTTATCGTCGTTGTCATCGTTTTCATCATCGTTGCTGGCGTCGTAGTTATCATCATTGTCGTTATTTTAAACAGATTTTAACGTCTGCCGCGTTTTGAGCTGCATACTTTTAGGCATAGAGTGAGGGGCCAGGTTTCCTTTCTCGCGAGGGCGGGCAAAAACATTGTCTAATTTTCCTACGTAATATAGGCGTGAATCCGCACGCTAAAAATAATAACATTAATGGTCTCGGTGATCCGTTCGTTAATATCTGGTAAGAAATAAATGTAAGCCTTAAATTACGATTTAACAAAGTAAAGTAACTTATCAGGAATACAGTTGGCGCGTAAATGAGCTTTGATGAACGAGACTAATGCGATAAGAATAGGCGTATAACCGGTGCCGCATTGTTTGTAACGGTAGTAACGTATTAATATACATACGTTTTAGCAGCACTTTCCGGTAGACTTACTTGCGACGGCAAAGTTAACGTAAGTAATACATTTTATAAATATAAGGGGGCTTTAAGAGATAATTTTGGTTTTACGTTTTAGGGTTTTACTTATTAAAGTACCCTACTAGTGTACCCTGGTAAGGCGCGCCTTTGAACAGCGGGCTAAGCCTATTATATCGGCCTCTTTTACATAAACTTCAAAGGATATTAAGGTTCGAATAGCGAATATTACGTATCGCGTCAGAATTCAATAATAGTGTATTTACAACATTCAGTAAATATAATTAATAAGGGCGGGGTTTTTATCCTAAGTGAATGGATAAGGTTAATAACCTCCTTCTACTTCTACTTCTAATCCTCATATTCTTTCGGATTTTTATCATCCTATTACTGTTATTGTTTTTATATTAACTTGGGGTTTAAAGGGGGAAAAGATTGGTATATAGAAATGTAGGGAGCGATAATAGAGGAATTTGGGGGAGGGTTATCAAGGATAGTGATGGTGTTATTGACAGTTTATACCAGTATAATAGCAGCGGCAACGACGGAGACCTTTTCGACGCGCGTATATTCGCGCTCCATAAGTCGCCGTTAATTTCGGGTTTTATGAAAAGGTATAGTATGTAAAGTAATGAAAATCGATTAATTCAATTGAAAATTGTTATGTAGTTCATTGAAATTTTATTTCCCAATGGTAACATATGATTAAAAGAGTTGAAAAAAGAATTAGTACCTAAACTAACGGCAACATATCAATTTATATTAACTTTGCATCACGTGATATCGATAATTACGCGTTAATGATAATAACTACAGTGTTAAAAAATTCACTGATGTTTTCAAAACATCTACGGCATATATCGCATTATTAAAACTAAATAATGGATTATGATTTGTTACTACTAATCAATTGATTGAAACTTTGAACGCACTATTACTACTATCTTTAATACGTATATAGGTATTGGTTTTCTGGGATTACATTACAAATAACCACCACCACTATTAGACTATAAATACAGGGCCTATTGTAATAGTAGTAATTTTAATACAGTAAGTTAGCTTTAATTATAGTGAATTTGACTATACTGACTGCAGGTTGTGTATATTGTTTTGAGTGAGCCTACTGTATTAGCTACAAATCAATTACAGTATGCGCCCACTTAATACTAAGACACAGGCCAAATAATTAGCTATACAAATTAGAATGTAGACCAGCTAACGGCCTACCCAACCTAAAACAATAGATCCATCACTTAACTACGCAATACTACTATTACTTAAACCAATAAAATCGACAACGTTACAAAGTTTAAATTCTTATTAACACTAACCAATGCTAATTAAGTTAAACACAGATAAGATAAGTAGAAGAAGAAGCTATCTTCAGGTTACTTTTATGTTCAACAGAGGTTAAAGTAGAGGAAATATTTTTGCGAAAGGCTTTTACCACTGTGTCAGTTTTTACAACAATAAGTAAAAAGTATTTTTAGCTTATACCTATCTTTACTGCAGTTCAAAGGCAGCGATGGTATTGTTATTAAAAAAACTAAGAAATCTTTATCAAATCCTTTTTGAAAAGTATTGAGATTTACCGTTAAAAGGTTCAAAAGACAAGTTGGTAAACGGCTAAGTCAGTATTATTGCGGGTGCTACTACTGCGAAAACAACTAAGTTCTACGACCTACAACTTTTAACTTTAKACCTCCACTAACGAAAATRAACGAYYTTCGACCTTACATTTTATACTAAAGATTTTCCCCTATTTCACTTTGTTTACTTCATTTACGCTAATTCAATCATCAAGATCGATACTTTGAATGAAAACCAAAAAATACCAAGTTGCGCAAAAAAAGAGCCACGTCGCGTGACTTCACGCTAAATTACTAAGTTGTTGTATTTCAGAGGGGGTCTGGAGGGTCTTTCAGACGTTTTACTGACAGTCAATCTCGTACCTTAAAGACGCCTTCTATTATCATAAGTTATCCTTCTTATGAGTATATAATACTTGTTGTTATGATTCTTTGGTAGATTCCTACCTTTATGTAGTCTTTATCTACTAATACAAACTATAATACCATTATATGTTCGTACGTATATACAACACAACAAATGGTAGCTGTAAGCTAAGATTCTACTTAGCACAAAACCGATTAATTGTTACAAAGCAATTGAAAAAGTTACTAACACGGAGCTACAACCATACAGCCCTACCACTAACTTTCCCCATCTCCTTCTTCCTCTACTTTTATCCTACTTTGTTAAACTTTATATACGAGTCCTTAATCTCGATATATAAGCTAGCGAAAGCTGAAAACACTAGGAATCACACCAAATAAACCCTAAACCTCTCGCCGTATACGCTAGCAAACTCATACACAAAAGTTTCAGAAAAAATCTACACCTGTTATGCTAAAGTCAATTGTCACTTTCCCTTTATTTTCGCCAAAAACCCCATTTTCGCCTACGCGTATAGCTTTACCTTTACCTACAACATATTCGCCTACGAACTTACATTATTACACTCCTCTAGCCCATTTTTCATCTATACCTCTTACCACCATAAGGTCAAAAAAGGTATCCTTAATAACTAGCCCTACCGGTAACGTTAAGGTTGTAAAACTCGTGGTAAACCTATGCCACGAGTTCAAGAAACACAATGTTACGAGAAGTGCAGAGCATAACACTGTTATAAGGTTACTCGACAGCTTAATGGTTAAAAGTCGCCATTTTCGTGACCGCGAACCTTTTTCTTGTCGTTATCATCGCCAACCTTCGCCTATTTTTATAACCTCCTCGGATACTTTTAAGTGTAGCCGTCATCGTCTTAATCATAAAGGGATGGAATGAGAGTCCTCCCGCCGCCGTCGCCGCGAGCCTTCTTCTCGCCGCCACCGCGAGCTTTTCTCGCCGCCGCCGTGAGCCTTCTTCTCGCTGCCGCCGCGTGCCTTTTCGAAACCACCGCGAATCCTCTCGCCGCCGTCATGAGCCTTCTCGCGACCGCCGCAAATCCTCTCGCCGCCGCCGTGAGCCGTCTCGAAGTCGCGATCCTTCCCAAACCCCGAACACGATAGCTATCTAATACTCGACAGGCGGTACTCGTCGCCTAAAACGTAAATATATTAGGGTATTTAACCCCGAATATCCTAATCCTTGAGATATAGGTATTATTATAATAATAATAATAATAAATAATCTTTACTAACATGTAAAGCTTTTAGCAACGTTTAGATACTTTCGTAAAAATCTTTTTAGCCTTAAAAAGTCAGATCATAGAAAAAAATTTTTTATAGGGATTGGCTGTATATTAATGAAATACTAAGGTTACTTCTTACGAACGTCGGAAAATATCTCGTCGTGGCCTCAACTATATTATATACATTTTCGTCGATCGCTTTACTATAAACTTTGGACGAGCTACTATAAAGTTTAAAAGGGCTAAGTTCTTGTTACGCTATTTATTAGACGATGAGTATAAGTTACGTAAGTATATATAAATCAAAATACGATATGTAAAAGCTATAGGTACACTAAATCGTTATAGTGATAAATAGTATAACATTATAATCGATATTTGGTTTATATTAAACCTGGGTATGTAATAATACCTACCGCTTTTATATCGTAAACAAAGAATAAAGAAATACTTAGATAAAGTCGAAAAGTCGAACACTATAAAGTTAGTAATAGTAATTCGGCGTTATTCCAACCACTAGCCTCCATCGATAGATACATGCGAAAGGTACGACTCGCGGTATTTTCGGAAATACGAGTACCAACCTCGTAAAAAAGAGTACTCGTCCCGTAAACTCGAAAACAAAAAGTACGAAAAACGCCCTTCCTAGAAATACAATAGTAAGCGATATAATTACCGCCCTCGCGAATATATAGACTGAAACCATAGTTAGGAAAAACGAAAATGTAATCTTAATAAACGAAAACATAACGAAACTCGTTTTCGTGATAACCGAGATCGCGACCGCGATCGTAAGTATAAGGTTAATAATATATAATCTAAAGTAAACGATACTATCCATTCAAATTAAGAATGTTTTAATTACTTACAAACGCCCTTATAAGTAAGTTTGTACTACTTGGATAATAAAGTGAGTTATGTAATAAAGCCTACCTTTACGTCTTTCAGTTGATGTACTTATATATATTGTAACGAGAATTAAGGCTCGCATATTGCTTTATTTAAGAATTTAAAAGCCTATACCGGAAGAAATAAGATTTCTTCTAACGATATAAAAAGACGTATATAACAGTTGGACCGTATACAACCTATAATTGTAACTGGCCTAAATAATATCGTAAATAATACGGACAATCTTGACATTATTATAGTTAAGCTTATCAACGAAGAGGTAATACTTAATATAAATAACTATCGTTATTTAAAAATTTCCGTTCGAGTAATCCTTATAAATAAAAATCACATACTTTATCTCGATACGAGTATTGGTAAAAATTTTATATTTAAATTCCAACTAAATATAAACGTTGCTAATTATACTATAATAAACGTGCCTGTAGCCAAACTTAAAACTATTAACGAAATAATAAATCCTCCTATTCACTTACCGCTAAGGTACGTTAAACCTTTTATACTCAGATATAGGTTCAACGGCACTTTTATCTTATTATAAAATATAGTTAAAACCTAGCTAATCGATTGCCTAAATACGAGCATTTTATTGATAAACCACTGGATAAAACCTTATGGCACGAATATACTAATGTCGAGGAATATAGTTTATTTTAAAAACAATCATTTCGAAATTCTTTTTTTAATAAATAAAGTAACTTTATAACCTGTTATTCTCAAAATTACTTTTAACTTTAAAGTTGTTATTTAACTTGGATAAACGATACCTATCGTAATTAAATACATTACCCTTTATATATATAGCCCAATACTCATATGCTTTTAATATTTTAATCGACGTTCCTAACTATTATATAATACAACTTTACAATCCTACCACTGAAGTAGTACGTCTTATTAAACATACGGGTTTGGAAACCATTACAAAATACGAAAATAATACTTATTTTCAGGTAAATTAAAAAAAAGTTATACAAACCCTTATATAGGCCACAAACTTTAATAATATGTTATTTATAACAATTAAAATTACCGAAATGGTTATTAATAATCATAAATTCCCTTTTATTCCTACTAAAACCTTGGACAAACACATTCTTATTCCGGTAATCGGTGCCGAATTTAAATTGGATTCCGCAACTCTTCGTACTATTATCGCGCCCGCGAATACGCCTTTTCTTACTACAGCTCTTATAAAACCCTACTTCACCACCCTTTTTTTGGAAGCAGTAGCGTATTTGATTTAAAAATCTGGGATCCCTGAGGTGGTAAACCTCGCTGATAAAAAAGTCGGTTTCGTTAAACCTCGCAACAAGGCTCGCCACAAGTTACGTTACCGAAATGCCTCCTTTAATATAAAAACATCTGAAAATGTACCTATAATGAAAAATATACATGGCACTTGCATTAACGCGACTAACCCAATATAGTTTATTCAATTATAACGTATTTACAAACTATATTTAGGCGTATAAAAGGACATCAGTTTATTTAGAATACCCATAAATTGAATAATGAAGAGTTTATCAATTAACGGTTAGTAATATATTAAGTTTAACCGTTATCTTTATATTGTATTTTAATGAAATGAAAAGCTTTTTGATTCATAATTCGACACTTTTCATAAGTAATAACGTATAGAATTTTCTAATGATATCTTGTTGTTTATATTACCGGCATTTGTAATATGAAAAACTGTATAAAAAGTGGATAAAAGTTTAATAATAGTAAATTTACGACTATTAAACAAATAGGCCGTTTTAAACTTACATTTATTACTTTTGTAAAAAGATATTATTAAATTCATTTACGGCAAAAAAAAATTATTGTTATAAAGGTTACTAAGTTTTTCGTTTAACGTTTGATATATCTTGATTTCCGTAACCGATTTACATTCGTTATCTATCGCAGACTCGAACGAAGTAAAGTTATTCCTATAGGTTTTCGCAATTCGCCATCCTTCGCCTAACGTTTTATAGATCGAATATTGAAGGAATTTCGATCTTTTTGTCGCGTTTTTATCAACAATTTTTTTTCTAATACGTTCGAAAAATACTTTATTTTCCCGAAGGCAGTATTTAAACCTTTTGCTAATGAAGGCGTCGCCTTTTCGTCGGATAAATCTTATATCGGTTTCTAATTAGTGAAAATTTTAGGATTTTACGTGGACTCTTTCAGACTTTTAACTATTAAGTAGAAAATTCAAAGTTTTTGAAATCTTTTTTTTTCCTAGTAACTCAAAAATCTTCAAAACATACCTGGGGGAATAAGGGGTTTTAATTCTAATAATACCCTATTATTCTCAATGGTTAGGTCCACTTTGAAAACTTGAAAAATATTTACTAATATGGGAAAAAAATAAAGATAATTTAAAATTGGTAATTGAGAAAAAAGACTACATTACATGTAATTAACACTTATTTATCCTATGCGTAAATAAAGAAGGTTTTTTTTAAGTTTATATTAACTTATTTATGTAGATAACTCAAGTTATATTACCTATATTCCATATGTTAATTATATTTTTAAATTAACAGAAGTTTGAAACGAGGATTTGGTGTTATATTTTTTCACCTTAAAAAGGTAACTTTTGGCAATGGATGCAACCTATTTTAGTTACTGTTATCTGACTAATGATTTTTTTAGGTCGTCTCTAAACTCAAGTTAAACTTAACTGCAATCTTTTAAAATATAAGGTTACGTATCTTGTATAGGTATGTAAAAGTTTACGTTTAACTATGGTTGGCAACCTTTGGTTAACTATTATTTTTACCGACTATACAGTTACTCGAGGTATTATTAATCAAACTTCGTTAAATATGATATTTACAAATAGGGTAAATAGACGATTATTTACCGCGTTCATTTACATTAATTTACATTTATTCGATGTGAATTACTTGCTCGGAGGCCTTCATTCGGTATTAGACACCCTTCATCGTTTACTTGTTAATAAAAACCGATAATCTTATAAGACTGATATACCGGTATTAAATTGGATTTTTTTATAATTTACCAACGGTAGATCATTAGGTTTCAATAATACAGCTTGTTAAAACATAAATAGCCGATAATATACGACTTTTCTTTTAGACTAGTTATTATAAGAATATAGTTAAACGTGGAATTTTACAAGATTTCGCAAATAATAAAAGCAATAACAACATGTTTCTTAATACTTTTAAGTTTGAATACTTATTTCGCTTGGTTAATCGATTATTATATAATTGCGATACAAATGGTTATAAAACCCTTGTATTTTTTATTATATTCGTATAAAACCTCTTTGTCGAGATATGCGATGAAAAACTCCATTTAGGACCTAAAAGAATGATTGCTACCTTAAACAGAGTGTATTTTGGTTAGAAACATTATATTATAAAAATATACGTTAGAAATTACATGTATTACGGAAAGTTCCATAACAATAATCAAAAACCATTTGATTGCTTTAAACCTATTTAAACACATAGGGAATCAATATATTCTATTTTCATCGACTTTGTAGTCTCATTACTAATATTACCTTTTAAAGGTAAATTTTAGGTGTTATTTGAGAGGGAATCTTTCGATTTTATAATGCTTTTTATATGTAAAACTTCCAAGTAAACGCTTTCAATTCCTAGTTATACGATATATATAGCCAAAGATTAGATAGTCGTTTTGGTTCGACAATTTTCATTATATGACTAGCCTTATCTTCGATGAATATTTCGGATAAAAATGTCAAGTTTATGTCAGCTTTGGGCAAAGTTTGTAAAAAGGATTTAAAATAGGTTTAATAATCACGACAACCTATTATTTATAACCGAATGGGCAAGTAAAGAAAAAGATTAAGTTAGTGAATTTAGAGTTAAGATACTTTATCATAAAATATCCTAAATAATATTAGGTTAATGTTATACCAGCTTTATAATAAAACCTTAATAATGCTTATTTACGTACCTTAAAGACTAGTCCTTACGAGTATTTTTTCGGATTTAAGCTTACGATACGAATTAATATTTTTACACCAATTTAATCTTACCGATAAACAGAAATTCGCTTTATGCGGGAACATCTGCGACGCGATGTACAATTAATAATGGATATTATTATTGTTTAGGCAAAAAAGCAATACGATTAAAATTATTTTTAGTATAAATTCACTGTAGGGTATAAAGTAGAGTTAAATTTGGGGAAAGATTATAAATCACTATACAAAAAGGAAAATTATCACTATCGCGTATGTGACTATATACAATTATGAAAAAAGTTAATAATTTGACTTTTATTCTGGATTTTCTACCAAACTTATGAGTTTACCTAATTAATAGCATTACTTATTTGATACCCTATTAAAACCTAACAAATAACTTATTCAACAAAATCGCGCCGTCTCTTAAACTATTTAAATACGAGGAATATGGATTAAATGTCGAAAATTAGGAAGTGGAACGTATATTACTAAACGAGTGGATGGACGCCATCGTAAAAGGAATTAAATTTAATATCTCCTTAGAAAAAAAGACTTTACGGCTCGTAACGATAAGTGGAAACCGGTATTAAAATCAAATTGCCCGGAATTAATTCAGGCTTTTAATAGGAACAATAGGGAAGTTAAGTGGTGAATGACGAGACCATCATTGTTTCTTTTTGCCCCTAGCATTTTTTGTGTTTCAGAGGGGGTCTGGGGGATCTTTCAGTCGTTTTGCTGATAGTCAGTCTCGTGCCTTCTCACGAGACTGCCTACTCATGAGGGCGCCTTCTCTTCTTATAAGTCATCCTTCTCATGAGTACATGATACTTGTTGTTATTATGCTCTGGTAAATTCCTACCTTTACTTAGTCTTCATCTTCTGATACAGACCGGAATACCACCATACGTTTGTACGTACACACTGCACAACACAAGTTTTTTATTTACTAAGTCCTACGACAACCAGAACATTAAAATAACACCTACTCAAGAAGTACATATTGGAATTAGATCCTTCGAATCCCTTTTTTTGAATTGATATATTAAGGACCTTTGAGGGCCTGATATCGATGACAATTTAACCAAAATACATCTGGTTAACTTCGTTGGCTAATTTATTGTGGAATGAAACAACAGTGAAAAAATTGACTGTGGCGACCGCGCTTTTAGCAAGTATCGTAAGTTTTTAGCGACTAGATTATGAACATGTGGAAAGATTTAAAAGGGTGTTAAATTTAAGTGAAAAGTAAAACTTAAACGAAAAGGGATTTATATTCCAGAAAAAAGCTCTGCCAAGCTAGCAGAGATCATTCTAGAGTTTGCTTAACTTAAGAAATACTCTTAAGACCTACACTATAATGGAAAGAAAATTAAAAACTATTAACACTTTTACACTCATTCCAAAACCCGTTCTCTTAACCTTTAGTTAACTTAAGCCTTTTTACAAGCTAACAATAAAAAACTGTTAATTAGTTTAACAGCCTAGCACCTTGATGTACAAGCGCATAATATACTTTTAGCGATAGCAGAGCGCGTCAAGTAGCGTCCGTCAACGCGGTAGAAGGTATTAATGTTTAAATTGTCCAAATTTTAATTAAATAATATCGTTAATTCCTTCAAACCCTTTTTTATAGCTTATTCTCTCTTGCTCCTTAACGTTTCACTCATAATCATCAAGTTCTTTAAGCTGAATCTTCTTATAATAGGTACGTATACACGCGTAAGCCAACTATAGGTTCTACTATAGAACTTTACCACTCGAGCTAAGCAACTGAAAATTACCCTTAACACCGTAACTAGAAGGTTTCAAAGCTTAAATTGATAGGAAACATTAACGACGACTGGAACAACCATTTTGATATTTCTTTTAGATCTGTTAAAATGATCAAAATTAACTAAAAAAAATTCACGAACTTCGCCAAAATTTAGAATAATATAGAAAAGTATGACGGGAAGCCTTATAATCTTTTTGACATGAAAAAAATTCCATTTTTAAACATTTGCAAATAAATAGAAGTTTTTCTTCTCTTTTTTACTTATTATTCCCTGAGATTCTTGAAAGGCACTCCAAGTATTATTATCTGATCTTCCTAATATAAAAAACGACTTTTCGAGGGATTTGCGCCGGTATATAGAGTTATTTAGAATACGATTTTTACTTCGTGTAATATTATAGAGATTAGATTACCATAAGGCGGACGACAATAATATCCAAAAAGAAATAGGAATAAATACCGATGAATATTATAAATTAAATGCTTAATAAGTTGATGTTGTTCCAATAGAAAATAAGAAAGATACACATTGGTATAGCTACAGTTTGTAATCAGATACAGGCAATCATTACGAGTATAAATGAGTTTAAATACTCCTTGAAACGTGTAAATGCCACTCGTAAAGGCTTTTTCAATCAATTAAGATTGTGATTTGCGAACTTAATCACACTTACCGCAAATTCGCTTGGTATATACACTAAAGCTGCTAATAGTCGCTATAAAAATAAAAAAAATATCGCGTGATGGTATATTATATCAATCGTTGGTATAAATTGTTATATCGTGTATAATCTGGTCTAATGGCTTCGTACTGGAAGCCATAGTTACCTTGTCGTTAACGAGGGAAAAACTTAAACGGAATTGTGAACTGTAAGAGCTGTTATTCTAATAATGGTAAGAAATGTTGAATTGATAATGAGCCTAGCTGTTGGAATAGCATTGCATGCAGTGAAGTAGGTCAAATTTACTTACAGTAAAGTTGAACGTACTGCAAGTGAATTGCTTTGTGCGGACTTACCGCATTGGATATAAGTTGAGTGCAGTATGCTGTACTTCACTCTAGGGTATGGGCCAAGAAATTGGCCATACAGATTACAGTGTAGACTAGCTAGCGGTCTGCCAAGCCTAGAATAATACATTCGCCATCTAACTACTGCAATTCTACTGTTACTTCAAAGACTAATCGAATCGATAACGTTACAATGTCTAAGGCCTACCAATACTGATTAGTGCTTGCCTGTTTATTAGGTCAAGCACAGATTGGCTAAGTAGAAGAAGAAGTTACTTTTCAATTGTTACGCTTTATTTCAACGCTAGGGTAAAGGAAAGATTCTTTCGAAGGTCTTCTATTACTATATCTATTTTTACGGAAGTAAGTAGAAAAGACTTTTAGGTTGTGTCTGTTTTTATGGCAGCTTAGAGGTAGCAACGATATCGCTACTGAAAACACTAAGAAATCTTTATTAATACTTTTTAAAGAAAACATTGAGATTAACTATTATAAGTCGCAAAATTGGGCAAATTGGTAAACAGCTAAGTTAGTATTACTACGGGTGCTATTTTTTTAAAAACGAATAAGTTCTACGGCCTATAACAAACAACTTTCGCCCTCCACTTATAACTTTCAATAATAAACGATCTTCGACCTTACCCTTTGTATTAGACTTTTGCCCTACTTCACTATTTTCACTCCCCACCTTACTTTAATCGTCAAGTTCGTTACTTTAAGCGAAAAAACAAAAAATCGCCAAGTCGCGCCGAGAAAGCTACGTTACGTAACTCTATGTCAAATCGCTAAGTTCACATACGACTTTACGCCTAATATTACCAATTTCCTCGCCCTGAACGTCTTACAAGTCTTTTATAAGCTAAACCGTTAAAATGGGTTTAAGTTAGAAATATATAAAGAAAGTTGAAGCTTTCGGATTATTCTTTGTTCAATACTATAACTACAACCTTTGGGTACAGAATATTAATAAGGAATTAACCGAAGAATACTTAACCAAATTTTTTCGACTATTATATTTTTAAGCAATAAGATATTAAGGATTCTAATTATGCCTTAAACAACCTTTGTAATATTTTTAACAACTGAACTATTGTTATATAACCTTTACTTTAAAAAGTGATTAAAATAAGCATCAAGTTAAAATTGAAAGGGTAAGGGGTTTATATACCATTATAAGGTAACAGAAGGCTAGTACAGAACTATTCGAATTAGCCTACCTTTAAAAACGCCTTTAAAATCCTTACTAGAAAGGAAAAGAGGTTGAAAAACCTTATTGTCCACATACGAAATCCAGGGGACCCTTAACTTATCCTTAGATAAATTAGGCATTTTTTGGTGCTAGCGATAAGGAACTTGTTAACCTGTTCGACAGTTTAGTACCTTTAAGTAATAGCGTGGAATACGCCCTTAATGGCGGCATAGCATGTAAAGCAGCGGCCTCCAACGCGATTAAAGGTATAGATATTGACTTTTTTAATCAATTAATGAAATAGGATCGTTAAACTTCCTCAAACATTCATGTATCCGACGCCCCTTGGCAATTTACTCGTCAAACCCCTTTAAAACCTTTCCTATTCAGATTTACCTACGCGCGGGAGCCCACTACAGGTCCTATTATAAGACTTTATCCCTTGGTCTAAACGACTGKAAATTACCTCTAGCATTGTACCTTGAAGGATGTAAAGCTTAAATGGCCAGAAAATACCAATTACGGCTGAGACAATTATCGCGACCTTTTTTTAAGACTTATCAGAATAGTTAACATTAACTATAAGCTTATAAATGATTTCGCCAAGATCTGAGATAATATAAAAAAGTATAACGGAAAGCTTTACAATCTTTTTAACACCAAGATAATGCCTTTTTTAAATATCTGTAAGTGGATGGAGGTTCCTCCTTCTGTTTTTCGTTTATTTTTTCCTGAAATCTTTATAAGACATATTAAAAACTATTTCCTAACCTTCTCAACTTAAAAAACCATGTTCCGCGAAATTTACGATGGCATAAAAGGCTACTTCAAGTACAACGTTCACTTGKCGTAATATCATACAGACTGTTCCACCACGAGATAGACTATAATAATAACGAAGAAAAAAAAAGGAGGAAATACTAATGGACGTGCTTAATCAGATACTTGACAAGCTAATACTTTTCCAAAAAGCAATAAGGAAAGTGTAAATTGACGAAACCACACTTTACGAATAAGTTCGGGCAGCAGTAATAGGCGTTARCGAGTTTAAATACGCCTTATAACGGCTAGATGCCACTTGCGAAGGCTTTTTTAGATAATTACACTTTTTGCTTGTTACAGTGATRACACGTATACCAAAATCGTTTGGTATATAATCCTAAGCCAGTAACTTTATTAACGTAAATAWAAAGACCTTACGGTTGTCAAATATGTCGACCGTAAGTATGAGCGCTCACAACGTTTAAGATCTGGCCTATTAACCTTAACCTCAGATTAGAGGTAGCAACTACGCTATCGCTCATAAGATTAAGGTGGACCTAYTCACCGTAAGCCCTATCGTTATRATAGTGGTAAAAGATATTAAATTTGTAGAAAGTCTGACTATGGGTCGACTCGGCACCTCTTCGTCGAACGTCAAAATAGAAAGGTAGTATACTACGATTAATAACCTATTGCATCGGAATGAGATTACTTAAATTAAATCGTAAACTTTAAAGTCAATAAACTAGTTAACGTCGTCGTTAATACTTTCAAGAAAATCAAGTGATACGAAAATACTGCTTCCAGTACGGTCTAATAACTAGCCGAATACGCTTTCCTATACCGTTTGGGTGGTAAAAACCTTTATCTTTACCTTAATTAGACTCTTASCCCTTTATATACCTTTAACTTTCGTTATCGTTACGCGGACTATACGTTTTAGGGTATTATACTAGATATAAGGTCAGTAATATAAGTAATAGGAGGTTATTTACTGTATATAGCACTGCTTATAGAAARTATTATAACTACTAAGGTTAACCGTTACGATATTAGTAAGGCTGAAGTTGGTTTTAGCCCGGATAAATAACTATCGTTACTAAGGATAACGGTAGTTTAAACTATTATAAAAGCAATTATATTTTACATCCTTAAGTCTCTTACCCCTTTCTTTTTTTKKGGGGGGGATATAAATAATCTCGACGTTAATATCGATGTTAATATAAACAAACTGATTAAAAACAGCTTAAAGTTTCCACTTTCCCTTAAGTAGGTATACTTATAATTTTATTCTTAAGGCCCGGAAACAATAGTATTACACCCAATAAAGCTGGAAATACGTTAATTACACCGGTACTTTAACTATCCAGACGTTAATAGGTTGTATAAAGTCCTAAAGTCCGTAGGGCATAACGATGTGGAATACTTTGTTATAAAATTCATTGAAAGGCTTTATTATTACTGCTAAACGTATACCMAAGCCTTCCAAAGATTTTAGTTTATTCTAAAAAACGATGAATATTTCAACTACAAGATCTTTGTTAATGTATTTTACTTAGATAATAAGCCTATTTTTCATGTTATTAATTCCGCAACTTTTTTTTACGGGGCTAAGTTTCTAAAGTCCCTTTTGATAAAAGATATAAAGAAAATATTAAGGATGTTGTGAATTAACACGTACCTAGCTCTACATAACATCGTTATTTACGATAMCAGTAAAATTTTTACCGCGGTAAAATTTCAGAAAAATATCAAAATAATAGGTATTTAGTGTAAATAGGTACCTTTAAATGCCAACTAAAGTATTAGAAAGATTAAAAAGGCATACAACCTACTTTGCCGAACGTACAATATCTTTACGTTGGAAATTAAAAGCTTTACGGATCTGTAGAAACGCTTAAAAATGGTAGTAAAAGAGCWTAACGACACTTTAGGCCCTAACGGCTTAGTTATAAYGCTCCTAATCTTTGAAGCGTACCTACGCTTGACGAGTAAATCTCCCCTTTCAGCAAGTATTTAAAAGCGTATTGCGGCTTCCAAAAAWTTTTTTAAGGAAACTGTRAATAGAATAGGTACAACGCAAGGTTAATAACGCTCTTAACATTAAAAACGGCCCTTTAAAAATTGATGTGCTTGCTTTACTGTTATAAAGTGAAGTCCTCGTATAATGGGAGTCGGGAAAATAGGAAGGCCTATATAAGATATTAAGTACCGCAAACTCTAAAGTGGTTGTTAAAACGAATAATGGTCCTATATYCTTCCGAACCATTTAGGTTAAGCCTTATATCAGGGATACTAAAGATAAAGACTTTTAAGCCCTTTAAACCAAACGACCAAGTTGATACAAACCTCCTCTACCCGTTATCGATAAGCCGATGAAACACCGCCGGTACGCACGACCCCTGAAGAAGGAAAAACCTTAAAAAAGAAAAATATATACCGGGACGCATTTACAATACTACTTGGTTAAGTAGGAAAAAGAATGATGACGAAGGCCTGGTACTAAAGCTCCGAATATAAGGGATTATCAAAACCTTTGGTAAACCTTTGAAGGAAAGTGACAAAGTCGAAATTAATGGTTTATTAACCCGAGGAGTTATACAATTCGTACCGAAAACCGATTTTAACCTCCAAAACCTGAACGTTATAATATTTAAATCGAAGATTATTTACGAAGTTAAAGACAAAACAACGGGAAGGYCGTATAAAAAATTACGTTTAATCGCTAAAGGATACGGTATTGCAGACAAAAACTRAATTCTTACATAGTCGCTAACGATTTAAAAAATCAGCTAATAGTAATTTCAGCAGCAAGTAGGCTAGCTAAAACTTAAGGAAAGTTTACGCTTAATGGCCGTAATATAACGCAAACCTATACGCAGTTAGTGACGGATTTACAACGGATTGTACTACTAAATATGCTATAGGAACTTTATATTATTTACCTTTTAGGCGTGGTAATACATTATATTAAGCTAGTATATAAATTGGTTAAAATAGGCGTTTATTAGTTCACAACCTACCAATCAAATTCTAAATTATAGTTGACGATAAAATCTATAACGTACGACCCGTATTTACTGTTAACGTAAGAGAAAGGCTTCGGAATGATAGGTATATAAAC